>CM038229.1:74539687-74667406 GCA_021442155.1 Cymbidium sinense
TCATGTGCTCAATTCTTAAATGGGTGGTTGGTTTGACCATTAGGTTGGGTTCGGTTTGGCCAAACCCAATGGGTCATGTGCACCATGTCCATTAGTGACCATTTGGTCCACTAAGAGAATGCTAAGTGTCCATGAAAAGTAATTGACCAAATTTCAAGTGATTTTGATTTTAGGTTACCCTATGGCCTAGAGGTAAAATGGTCATTTGGCTTGGATTTCAGTTTGAATATGTTTGGTATGATTGAAAAATGGGTTAGGCCAAGTTTTATTGAATTTGGAGTTGGTTTGATATGATTTGGCTCGTGTTGACCAATTTAGGTTAAAATGGGTCAACTCGGGTCAAGTTGACAATTGGTCAAATTGGATCAAACTAAGGGTTGGGTCAAGTTCATATGACTATTTGAAATATTTTGGCATCATTGGTTTGGTTCAATTGGGTTTACATTTAGATTTGGTTCATTTGATTTCATTTAGGTCAAATGGGTCAAGTTGACCAATTTGACCCATTTGACCTATTTGGGTTAGGTCATTGATTGGTTTATGTTTGGTTAATCATTTGAAATGGATTGGTATCTTTGTTTCCAATCAATTTTGGCTAAGTCCATAAGATGGGTTATGAGAAAATTTTTTGAATTTGAGTTGATTTGGATTTGATTTAGGTTAAGTCCATAAGATGAAATCAAGATGGCTTAAGAAAGATTTTAGAATTTGGAATTCAATCATGGGTTTCAATAATTTGGAATTAATTTGAGTTTGAGAAAATAAATTAGATTTCATTTGAGCCTTGAGAAAATCAATTAAGTTAGAATTGATTTGAGTTTAACTTGAAAGGAGGAAGTGAGGATTTGGTTCAAGCTATAGGATATGCAAATTTTCTTAGCACCCTAAAGGCATGACCTACTCCTACGGCTAACTCTTCTAAGTCTCTAGGGCTAGGATGAGTGTCCACTTAATCAATAGATGTGTCTTAAGACTAATAAACTCTTAATGTCTAAGAGAAGTCCTATGTCTAAGATAGAGGGGGTTGAGAACTCATTCTAAAAATGAGGTCAATATACTATATTTAATTTTGAAATCTTTAAAACATATGTAGTAATAAGTTCCATGCCTAATTTGTGAAATCTTTTGAAGATATATTAGGCCTAAATCAATATTTGTATTATTATTATTATTATTATTATTATTTTTAAACAAACTAAAGGTGATAATAGTAATCATATTTAAAAAATGTAAGTGAAATTGTTTTAGTCTTATTTTCTTATTTCAAATTGCACACACACATACAAACACACACACACACACACACACACACACATATATATATATATATATATATAAGAGAGAGAAAGAGAGAGAGCAGCGGAACTAACTATTTATTTCAGGATGGGCAAATTTTTTAAATAATTAAATAATATAATAATTTAAAAAATAAAATGTGTATAAAATTAACTATTCATAAAAAAAATCAGTAAAATAATATCAAAATATTTATATGAAAAAAAATGAGTGGGCAAGATTATTAAATTTATAAATTTTTATTTAAATTAATTAAGCAATTATTTAAGAGTAATAGGTTAAATTAGTTTTTTTGCCAAGAGGTTTATCATATAAAATATAAATTGAGAGGGGCCCTCCTTTTTAAGAGAAAACAAAGGAATTTGAGGGTGGGCACACATGCCCATATATATATATATATATATATATATATATATATATATATATATATATATATATATATATATATACACACACACACATACATAAAAAAATTAAAATATTTTTATTTTAATAATTTTTATCAACTCTTAAAGTATAAAATTACAACTCTATCTCTTTAATTTTTTTAAATTCTGAATGATTTGATTATGATAAAGTAAGTATATGAATTAATTTTATTTTAAACAAAGTATGTAAATTTAAAAAAATTATATAATATGAGGCCAAAAATTCTTTAGGATATTTAATCATATCATTAATAATCGTATTTCAAAAAATTATGAGTATGACATTAAAAAGGTAGGTTATGATATTGTTAAACCTAAGTTGATGAGTATATTTGAATCTATCAAACAATCCAACTATTTAAAAGAAAATCTTACATTGAAAACAAAAACTCTTCATAAATTATATACATACATACATACATACATACATACATATATATATATATATATATATATATATATATATATATATAATCTAAATTTTTAATATTACATTAAATATAACATCATCATTAATTTTTTTAAATGAAATGCATCTTTTATGAATAAAAATAATATACTTATAAATATCAAACTTTAGAAGTTAGACATGTAAATGCATAAAAATTGTGTACTATATAAATTTCTCAAAAAATATCTTGTCAAATTTAATTTTTTTAAAATAATTATTATAATATTATCAAATAATCATCTTGTAACTCATGTATAAAACTGTGTTGTAGTTTTTGTATAAAAAAACTCATATCTTTATATAAAAATTAATCATTTATATAAACTGTTTACTAATTTAAAATATTTATCAAACATTTCTCAAGGTTCTCATGCATAATTTATCGTAACAGCATATAAATATATATATATATATATATATATATTAATTTTATGAGTGTTAATATCATATAAAAATAATTCCACCTGCATCTACGCGGTCTGTTGACCCAACCAGCCTCATAACTAAAAATATATTATATAATCAATGCACAACCATGAGTTCCACATGCCTTCTCCGAGAAAGCAACACATTCCATATATATAACCATAGCTGATCAGCTAAAACGAAGGATAGGCATCCATAATACTGTAAATTTAGAAGAGCGAGGAACACGTCCATGTCCGGCATCAACGCCAACGGCGAAAACCACAGCTTTGGAGTTTCTAAGGATGCCATGGAGCCGCCATTTCTTCTTCTCTCAGGATTCAAACAATATGAGCCCATCGAGCCCTCGATATGGAAGGATGAGAAGAGGATGAAGGAGGAGATTATTGCCTGGGCAAAGGCCGTAGCCGCCATCGCCGCAGCCCATTTCTCCCAAGAAAACCACCCAAAATATAATACACAGAGCTAGCTTCTGTAGTCGTTTTGGATTTGTCGTGTTGGGCTTCCTTCTTTCACGATTAAAAGAATTTTTTAGGAGGAAGTAAGCAAAATTACCTCTTTTGTTTTTCGTTCTTTTTTCGTTTACTGAAACGTTAACAGTACACGTTCTTTCTTTTTTTTTTTTTCCTTTCGTCGAAGCTGTTTTGTTAAAGGAAATACGAATATTTGGCTTAATTTTGTATGATCGTCAGATTCTACAACAAAAAAGTACAGTTATTTTCCAAATCGCTTGTTAACGTTCAAATGTTCTTATAATTCTTGTTCACAATAACTCGCAAGGTTTCAGGTTAAATGCCTTTTCTTTTTTCTTTCACTGATTTATTCTTATATAAATTAAGGCTGTTTTCATCATCTCCTTTTTGATGATGTTTGGAAATATTTGCAATAGGAATGATACATTTTAAGTTTTATTTACAAGCGAAAATATTAATTTGTGTTATATAATGAAGTTGAATGTTGATAAGAAAATATTTGAAATGGAATGAATGTTAGTTAATGGTATTAGCGACGGGTGATGAAAAAAAATTAGAAGTTGGATGTTGATAGACATCTAACGATGGTGTTAATGAACAACAATGGTGAGCATCTTTAGTTAATTGCATGTTAAAGAATGTGTGTTAATGGTGGAGTAGAGTGATGCAAGTAAGGCATTTGGTGTTGTAGGTGACTGTTAGTGAAAGGAACCACATATTTGTTGACCTTCATATATGTGTTATGTGTCGAAAGTTGAGTCGAATGAGGACTGGCGATGCTCAAATTAGGCTCAAAATACTGACATCACCAAAAAAATGGTCGATCTCCGATCGAAGAACGGACTTTGCGCCACGTTGACGCGTTGAAATTGATCGGAATATAAATATTACATAGTCTAAAGATCAATCGATCAAGCAATTGAGCTATCAATGTGCTGACGCGTATATCAAAGTCGGGAAGCCTACAACGATGTCTGAACGACCTCCGTTCATGAAATTAATCATGTTGTTAGCTTCAAAACATCGAAAACTATCAAATGAGAATGTCCATGCTCAATTTGGATGAGTCCGTCCAAATGTCGAATGATCGGAAGCGACAACACTCAAATCGAGGTTGAAATACACTAGATTTGGCCAAAACCAACCCAAATGACCTCTGATCGATGAGACTTTGCCATCACATTCAAAACTTCAAAACTGGTCAGAATATAAATATTGCATGACTTGATGATCAACTGATGAAGCGATCGAGTCGTCAACGCGCCCGCATGCATATCGAGGTCAGGATGCATCGATGCAAACTAAATGACGTCCGTTTGCAAAATTGATTGAGTTGTTAGCTTCAAAATATCAAAATCTATCAAGTAAGATTGTTCACACTCAATTCAGACAAGTCTGAGCGAACGTCGAGCTGTCGGAAATGATAATACGCATTTTGAGCTGAAATTGACTCAATTTGATATTGACTTGAACCAAACGACCTCCGATTATGAAATGGACTACGCTGTTGCATTCGGAATATCAGAATAACCTAAGATTGATATATATTGACTATATGAGTCTGTTGGAATAAAACTCATATTTAAGATTCAATTAAATGTTTAAGAAAATTAACTAAGCCTAAATAGCCCTAACTGAGCCCTAATTGCTCTTCACGGCACACTCACCGGGTTCTCCCTCATGGCACACCCGAACCGGCCATATTCCCCTTCACGTGTGACCCGAGCCCCATTGGTAGATTGCACGAGAGATGAGTGAGCTGTCCTCTTCGATCGATTGGCCTCCCTCCTCCTTCACGCAACCACATGGAGCTTTCCTCCTTTCCTCCACATTAACCATTTCTCCCCTTCATTTCCTCAGATTTCTCCTTCATCCAAATCAAGGATTCTTCCATTTGTTTTATCCAATTCCCCGACTTTCTTTCTTTCTTTTCTTTCTTCTTCTTCTTTTCCAATCCAAAATTTTCCTTTTTTCTTTTCTTCTTCCAAACCGAAGAACACTTCTTCCCATTCCTCTTCTCCAAACCAAAATTATCCCCTTTCCTTCTTCTTTCTTTTTCTTTCTTCCCTTTCTTTTTCTTTCTTTTCCATTACATTTTTCAGGAGAGATATAATATCCTTGTATTAATAATTTATTGTTAGCGAATTGTATTTTACGTGTATCGATGGATCATCGTGGTTGAATAATTAAGTCTTTGTTTGTTTATTAAAACTTCGATGTTTTGGTTGATTAAAAGTTTTATTTAATAAACTACTTTAGCCAAAGTCTAATGAGAGGGTGTCAGGTGGTGGAGTTAAGGTTGTATAATCTACTTCAATAGGTTGAATTGTTCCTATTTGAGAGAATAGTGATCTAAATGAATTGGTTCATTTTATGGTTTAAATATTACGGTGTTATGGTTATTGCTATATGAGTATGCTGTTTGATAGGTAATACTATAAACAGCACTTCCGTGTCGTAGTTGTATTCGATCAAGCTTATGTTTTAAGGTGAGAGTACGGTCAAGATGTCTATCGTTTATATTGATAGCATAATTAGGATGTAGATTAAATAATAAAGATTGATAGCATAAATTTCTTTGAATAACTCCTAATAAGGCATCAGTTTTTGAGTGTATAATTCTATCATCTGTGGGATCTGAAAATTTGCCACCAACCTCTTTAGGAAAAGAAAAGAGTTGTTTAAGTGTCGGTGATAATTTCGTGATGAATAGTAGACACTACCTGAGATTTCATTCTCATTTGGTGAGAACTTTTTATATCTGGTTCCGTGTTTCCTATATAAAGCCCCTATAGTTAATTACCCTCCCAATACCGAGAGAGCACTTTCGATTAAGGCTCAATGAATCGTTAAAGAACGGTATATAATAAGTGAGTGGAGTTTAGAACTTATGAAATTTATTATTTTAACTTAAAACTTTTGTGGGGAACGATGACGCCAATCTAGATCCCATGGTTCCACATCCGCGTCGGGTCCCCGGTCCGCTTAGTGAGGAGGTAATTAACTTGACCAAAGGATCCTTATGAACACATGGGTTACGTCGCCCAAGGTGTCCTTGACTGGGTGGAGTTTAAGGGGGACAAATATAAGTCAACCTTAGCTAACATAGGACTTTTTGCCCAACCAAATACATTATACATTTCACAGCTCAAAGAACAAAGTCGTTGGGGAACATATGGGCTGCGGCCGTGACCGTAATTTAGTGGCGCATATATCATGAACCAACGAGGGCTCAAAACCATTTATGTGGTGCCATATCAGGCAAAACCACGCGACAATGGATACGGCCACGCCCCACGGGTTTTAGAATATTTGAGTGTGAAGGTAGTTATATATTTAATTTGACATTGGCTCTTTGTGAGCAAAAGTTTTCTTAATTTGTCACCCGAAGATAAATAATTGCGGAGGGGTGGATTGATTTTATTTATTTATTTAGTTTTAATTTAAATAATTAATTTCATTTTTTTTATTTCCTTTTATTTATATTTTATTATTTTCTTTGAATTTTGATCATTTTAAGATTGATTTAGATTTGAATATATGATCATTTATCATTGAAATTTTAATTATAATTACCCTTCTTGATCCTAGGATTAATATCAATTGATAGATCTTGTCTACTGCGTTTCTTACAGAGGATCGGATCTAAATTCATTATCTCAAGAAGTATAATCCTTCAAAACCTTGTCCACTCTAGTTTGAACATAGAGGATCGGGTTTGGGACTTTTCTTCCCGAGGATTTGAATTTTAGAAGCTATGTCAGTTGATTCATATCTTGTGATATATGAGATAATTAGCTGGATATTATTAATTTGAAATTCTAATAATATCAAATTTTTAGGTTTTGTTAACCCGCACCAAGACCAAACCGGATTATGTATCTGTTCTTTTGTTTGCTTTCAAACATGCATATGAATATCCTTCTTTGAAAATTGCATGGACATTAAGATGTCTAATGTTGAAGTCATGTCAAATTTTGACTTTTAGGTTTTGTTAACTAACCCAAGACCAAACCGGGAAGTATAGCATCTGTTCTTTATATTTGACTTAATAATTACTCCAATATGCATACGGATATCTGTTCTTTGGGAATTATATGGACATTAGAATGTCTAAGTTGGAGTTTATATGTCAAATTTTGATTTTTGAGTTTTGTTAACCCGGACCCAGTCCGAAGACCAAACCAGGATGCATAACATCTATTCTTTTATTTTATACCTAACTTGCACATGTCACTATTGTTTGAACACTTCAACATACATGCGAGTATCTGTTCTTTTAAAATGTTGTATGAACATTAAATGCCTAGTTGAAATGTAGGTTCAATTTGCAAGTTCAGGTTTTAATATGACATTTTTGGGTTTTGTTAACCCGGACCCGGTCCGAAGACCAAATCGGGATATGTAACATCTTATTTGAGCCAAAAATCCTCCTTTTATGTCACAAATCAGCAAGGGTATAGGGCTGAAATAAATTATGTTGGAAGCCTATCTGATCAAATGTAGGGTAATAGACCAAACATAGACTTACGCCTTTCCATTAGAAATATGATATATATATTATTTTGGCCAAAAACCCTCCTTTTATGTCACAAATCAGCAAGGGTAGAGGGCTGAAATAAATTATGTTGGAAGCCTATTTGATCAAATGTAAGATAATAGACCTAACATAGACTTAGGCATTTGTTTTATGCTAAGAAACCCTTTCTCTATGTGACAAATCAGCAAACATAAAGGAGCTGAAATAAATCATTTTGAAGCTCATATGATCAAATATAAAGTAATGGGCCTAGAATGAATTTAGGCACTTGATTTGGGCTAAGAACCCTTTCTTTATGTAGCAAATCAGCAAACATAAAGGGCTAAAATAAATTATTTTTTGGAGGCCCATTTGATCAATCACCCATAGCCCATTTTTTTATAAGGGGAAGGAGAAGATAAAGATATGAGTAGATGTCATATGTCATTTAAGAGAGGCAAGTGGGTTAATTAAAATCCACATCCTTCACATGCAAGCTCATGGCAAGTGGGGACAAATACTCATTAAATTTATTAAGAAGATATGGCAAAGAATTTATGTCCCCTTTCAAAGGAAGTGATAAAGATGCACAAGGGCATGCCACATGTCCATGCATATGCATGCGATATGACAAATGACATTAAACTAGATAATTTCTTTGCATGTAACTTATGACGAGGCACACATGTGTCGATGCCATAAGAATAGATGATAAGAGGAGAGGGCTAAAGAAGCCTATAAATAAAAGGGGATTTTCCTTTCACAAAATACTTACATTTCCTACTCTCCTTTTCTCCTTTATACCACAAGTTTAGGTTTTTTCAATCTTGCATAAAGGGTTAAGTTGTGCCACATAGACTTGTGAGTTTCTTTTCTAACTCAACAACTTTTTTTTTGATATCTTCTTGATATATGTCATGTCATATGGTAGATTTAATTTATTCCATATGTGTTTGCTTCAAGTCTTCACCATGTCATTATGTATGTAAATCATGGTGGGAATGACAAGTAAAGTTGGGGAGGTATTTATGATTGAGCATATGTCTAATGTGTATTTCACAACATGTCAAGCTAAATAGAGTCCTAAGGTGAGTATTACACCATGCATGTCATAATGATCAAATAAGAAAAATAGCTTGCATGATATAGAAATTCAACACATAAGCATTTATATTAACCACTTTATGAAGCATAAGTATTCATATATGACCTAAAGAAGCATTTTAAGCCAATATGTTAACCTAAACATTTCATCATTTCTTTTATATCTTCTTTTTTTAAATTTTCAGCCCTCGTCATCCCATATGGAGACTAGGCCCCACCACACCAAGAAAGGCGTATGGTGTGAGACACCTCGACCAAAATTTATTTGCCCACCATGCCAAGAAAGAAAGGCGCATGGGGTTAGCATAATATAAACAATTTTCCTGTTAATATTAAGAGTATAAAGATGAATTTTACCCAATCCTTATCTCCATGCTTATCAATTTACAAGCCTCTTCTAGGGGTTGCCACAGAGATCGAGTTGCCCACCATGCCAAGAAAGGCGCATGGGTGGTGTCGAGACACAAAACTTTGATAGCATAGCATTTCCCTATTAGCAAGATATCACACATGAAAGTTTCATTTCATATATGTTCTATTTACACACTTTGATCACATGTTAGACATGTAAAAGGAAAATTTGCAAGCATCAATCTTTCCAATCAGCACGAGAAATTAAAGCATAAGAAAGAAAGGATTTTGAATATTGCATGATTGATTGCCACATACTAGAAAGATTCAAGCATTCATTAAACTAAGCATGAATAATCATATGCATATACTTTCTTTTCAAACACTTAGAAATTTTACATTTTATTTATCAAAATTTTTTGCCTTTCGATCATCATCCCACATAAGCCGAGACTAGGCCTTCCCACCATGCCAAGAAAGGCATGGTAGTCGTGAGACACCCTCAAAATTTATTTGCCCACCAAGCCAAAGAAAGGTGTGCATGGGGTTAGCATAATATAGCGAATTTTCCCGTATTGCAAGAGTATAAAGATGAATTTTACCCAATCCTTATCTATGTTTATCAAAATTCCTCCCCTCCCGAGTTGCCATGAGATCGAGCGCCCACCACGCCAAGGCGTGCATGGTGGTCAGACACGCATGAAACTTTGATAGCATAGCATTTCCTATTAGCAAGATATCACATATGCAAGTATGCAAGAATGAAACCCATAGATAATAAGTGGTATAACCAAATCCTTTCTATTTAATTTATTTGTATTTTCGATTTCATTCTATGCAAGAGGCAAAACAAATGAAATCCCTAAGAGATAGCATGTAGTGGCATAACCCCTTTCAATTTGATTGATTTGCATTTTTAGATTTCATTTTACTCATATGCAAGAGATACAACAAATGAAATCCTAAGAGATATAGCATAGCATATTCCCTTGATTAAAATGATTTCAGCTTGTGTAATATATTTCAAAGGGCGATTAATTCAATTTCCTTTCATATAAAATAATTTCAAAGATGCTTTGCCTTTCAAACAACGTTGCTCTAATTTCCCCTTTGAGAGAACCAATTTCAGCAAGCATGCAAAGGTAGGCATCCATAGACAAGGAAAAAGAACAAGAAGAAAACATAAAACAACACTCCTTGCATGATTTCAGCTTAAACATATTCATGGACAGCAGAGTGAATTCCAAAATTCCTTCTAAACAAAATTTTCAGCAAACTAGATGCTTGCAATCTCACAAATAACAAAAACATAGGGTTTAGGCCATACAACATCCCAAACCCATTTCAAAGAAGCTAAGATGTGAAATCTAGGCAATATAACTTTCCAAAGAATAGCAAAATTTGCAATCTCACAAATAAGAAAGATAAACATAGGGTTTAGGCCATACAACATCCCAAACCCATTTCCAAAAGCTAAGATGTGAAATCTAGGCAATATAATTTTCCATTTTCAGAACCCACATGCTTGCAATCTCACAAATAACAAAAGAAACATAGGTTTAGGCCATACAACATCCCAAACCCTAGAAAAGCATTTAGCATGGTTTTAAGGCATGAAATAAAGCTACCAAGCCCTAATTTTGGAATACCCAAATGCATAAGAAAAAGCTTAGGGTTAGAGAAACGACCGGAGATGTTGATTTGCTAAAAGGAGAAGGAGTTTCAGAGGGTCTGATTCCATTCTTCTTGTGACTGATAAAGAGAGGAAGGAAGAATCGGGAGAGAGAAGAACAGAGCCTGTGAGAAAGAGTTCCCTCAAGAAAGAGTCATGAGGAGGAAAGAGTGAACAGAGACTAGAACAAGAAGGAGCTCTGAGAGAGTGAGATCGTCCCAACAAAGAACGAGAGAGTCACTGAAGGAGTCAACAGAGCTGAGCCAGAGAACCGAGGGAGGATCATGAGAGGGGAAATGCTTTAGAGAGAGGGAATGGAAATGAGTCTCCAGCATGAGAGGGGAGAGAAGAATGGAGAGGAGCTCGAGAGAGAGGGAGATCTCTCGAGAGAGAGCAGGAACCGAGAGGAAATGTCGAGAGGAGATAGCGAATGAGGTCAACGCCTCGCTTTGATCTTTAGTAACGCCTCTTCGATCGCCGCTGATTATTTTGATTGGGGCGGGGTTAAGAGATTAAGAGGATTAAGAGATTAATTATTAATCAATTTAAATTTTAATATTATTTTATATTAATTTATGAAATAAACCCTAGCAATATGGGTGTCAATTTTAGGTGTTTTAGTTGTGCCAATTAACGCAATGATTCATGAAGGTCGTTGGCAACGCCGACAAAGTGAAGTTAGGTCTAAATGTGACGCATTTGAATTGGCCGATGTCCACTTTTCCGAATCAATCGTGGAAGGCATCGCTCGTTTTCGATTTTCGGCGATGACGCGCGATCAATTTCGGAGGTCGTGACTTCGGCTTCACTGATGCGCATAATTTCATTAAAAATTGAATTTAATTATTTGATCGACCATTAATTTATTCGATATTTTCCATTCAATTAATTTTGACGCTTTTTGATGCATTATGAGGTCGAATTTTAAAATCTTAATTTCGATCGCGATTAGGGCATTTAACCTCTATGTCATTTATTTAATTTTAAATGACACATATTTGTAGGTAAACAAATGGCCCCCAACAAACATGGTGCGCGCATGGAGCGGACCGTGTTTGTTGCACACTAGTTGACCTTGGATCTCCAAGAGATTTGATGTGTCAAGTTGTAATTTCAACAACTTTAATAATACCGACGCCGCTTTGATGGAAGTGAGTATAACTCGAGGTTGGGCAAACATTTAAACTTCATCGCTGAATAATTCATTGAACCGATTTGTTGTCATTAGTCGAATGCTTTGTGCTCGATTGACTAGATGAAAGAGATGCTTTGACTTGTCAACATCAACTTGTCAAGAGAATTTGGTGCATCTTCAGCCCTATGTTTTGTGCTTTGGCGGACTTGTTGAAGACTTACCCGAGAGTTTAAAATTTATATTTTCTCCTCTGTCCTTTGTGCCCTAATGGACTTGATGGAGTTGAGATGAGAATGTCTGTCTTGTGCTTTGTGCTTTGATGACTTATTGAAGACCTCACAGATTTGAATTTGTATTTTTCCTCCTGGCTTTGTGCCTTGATGGACTTGGTGGAATTGATGAGATAGAAATGTCTTTGGTCCTGTGCTTTGTGCTTTGACGGACTTATTGAAGATTTCATCTCGAGGATTTGGAATTTGTATTTTCCTCCTATCCTGGCTTTGTGCCTTGATGGACTTGATGGAGTTGATGAGATAGAAATGTCTTCGGTCCTGTTTTGCTTTTGACTTCTTGTTGAAGATTTCATCTCAGGATCGATCTTGTGCCCCTTTTATCCCGGCTTCATGCCTTGATGGATTTGATGGGAGAAAGTCCTGAATCAACTTAGAGATTTGTCAGGCAATATGAAATTACCTTCCTAGCTTTCTACTCTGCTCAGAAGGATAAATGATGACCTAGCTCTGAGCTTGTGTTAGATCAATGGCAAAGAGTCATCCCCCTGCTTTTGCACATGTAATGGACATCTTGATGATAAAACTCCTTAGTTCAGATTTAGCTTTATACTAACATTGGGATAGCTTCTTCGGTCCTCGCTTTTTTGCTTGATTGGACATCGAAGAAGAATTTCCTTCGTCTTTGCTTTCTTCTTTGATAGACTCATCAAGGAGTTGAGATTTTACATTTGTATTTGATTCCAAACTCGCTTAGTGCCTTCTCAGTAAGGATATCTTTGTTTGTTGTAGAATTTTGAGAAATGACCTTACCACCAATAGGGATAATTTCCGCCCGGGTCACTTGAACTCACCAAGTTGGAGAGATTTGGGGATTTGGATGCTCTTGTCTTTGAACTAACGAAGTAGGAGGATCCCTGGCCTTTGTGGCGTTGAGTAAGCAGATCTGCCTACTCATATTTTGGCATGTGAACCCACCTTATACACCTACTTGAGTTGTGGACTTGAGCAATTGATGAAGGATTTTATCCTCAAGCAACGAGATGGGGATCTCTTACTACCTTTGTGTTGAGTAGCACTTATCAACAATACCATATTTTGCGACACCTTATACACCACCGAGATTTTAGATTTGAAGTGGATGATAAATGTATATCCAACTTGGTTTGTTGAAGTTTGCAGACTTGAAAGTTTTCTTCTTTGGTCAGTAAGACTTTTAAATTTGAGCATTTGAACACATAATTTTGAGTATGCACATGGGGATCTCGGCACTAGGCATGATGTCAACCCAAAGAGAAAGAAAGGCCCCCCTATCTTACCAGGAATGCCCGATTCTTTATTATAAAACTTTAAAAAAAATGCCCCCTGTCTAACAGGGGGATTTTTATTTTATTTTGGAAATGCATTCTTGTGTTACAAGAGAATTTCCAATGAAAATTTTCATAAGTGTTCGATAATAAAGATTTTCAAATGCGATTTGTCCAATCACACTTTCATGTGTAATATCTTTAAATACCAACCATTGATTGGCATTGGTCTTTCACCTTTGAAGTTCACGGTGATAATAGTTCTCGATATATACCTTTTCAATAACAAAAGGTCCTTCCTTAGGTTCAAATTTACTCAATTCGCGATGAGGGATGATTGGTCTTCTGACGTGACCAATTCCCTTCCGAGCTCGAGGACGTCTTGTATGATCGAATGCTCGGACATCCTCGCCCGATGACTTCTAGATTTTGCCGAGCTTGAGCCCCGACCTGATCAAGCTCTTCCATCCATAGATGAGCATTCTCATCTTGGGTGAGATTTTGTTGAATGGCTACCGAGTGAAGGTAGTTCAACTTCGAAAGTAAAATCGCCCCTAAACACTAGTGCATAAGTAGTGACTTTGTAGAGTCTTGTAAGTGGTACCCAGAAGCCCATAACGCTTCCACAAGTTTGGTATGCCACTCCTTTTTATTTCTTGTGAGAATTTTGCTAAGCAATTTGATTAGTATTTTATTAAATGCCTCAGCCAAGCCATTTGCTCTCGGATTATAAATTGACAAATATTGCCAATCAATCTTATGACGATCAACAAATTTGTAAACTTTTGTACTTTTGAAGGTGATCCGATGAAATGATTCGTGGTACACCAAATCAGATATTGTGGGTAAAGAAGTTAGTCACTTGTTCACCAGAACTTCTTAAATGGTGCGCCTACCGCTTGGAGAAATAATCGGTTGCTAAGATGAAGTGGTGACCAAATGATGGTGGATCAATTGGTCCAATTACATCTCCCCAAGATTCAAACGGCCAAGATGCTATCGGGTGCAATGATTTGGAGGTTGATGAATTATGTTACCATGGATGGCATTCATGGCATCTCGCATGATTGATACAATCTTTTACCATAGATGACCAATAGTATCTCATTCTTTTAATTTTGAAAGCCATTTTAGGACTGATTGTGCACCACAAAGTCCTTGATGAATTTCAACAATTACTTGTCGCCTTCTTCTATTCCCAAACATCGTACACTGCCAAGGATCTATGATATAGAGTATTGCCAACATAAGCATACAGTCGAAGCCTTTTCTTAAGTTGTGCAGCTATCGACTTATTACTTGGCAATTTGCCTTGAAGTAATCGATGAAGGGTCGCTCAGCCTTCTCCTTCTCTTATAAGAATTTCATTATGTGATTTTGGTGCTTTCCTGTGTTGGAGGCTTTCTTCTTGAATGGTTTGAAGCTTGTCTTGTTGACTTTGAGAAGTAATTTGTAAGGGAGTGTGAGGAGCAACATGAGCTGCACCCTGTTGATTTGCATTTGATGACCTCTTCCAAATGGGATTTTAAACTTATTGGCTCTAGACTCGAAGTGCACACTAATTAGTATGTAGGTCGTCATCCATTCATCATTTCTTAATTTAGCTAAGCAATCTACTTGCTATTCCTAGCTCGAGACTCGAGTCATAATGACATTTGGAATTTGCTTCATAAGCTCGAGAACTCACTTGTGAGTAGGCCAATTCAAGCTTGTTGATTTTGTAAAGGCCCAACACTTGATTAATGACGAGTTGAGAATTGCCATAAATTTGCATTGAACCCCATGGAAATGGTTTCTAAACCCCGCCACCAACGCTTCATATTCTCGCTCATTGTTGGTTCGGGTTGAGTTAATTTATAAGAATGTCTCGATGCCACCTTCGTGTGACCAAGATGAGACCGACACGCTTTTGGGAGATTTGAGGGTTGAGTGTATCTAATGGATGAAGCTCCATCAAAATACAATTCTCACATTTGTTCTTTTTTTCATATATGTGCATGATTTGCTCATAAGGAAGATCATCGTTAAGCAATGAGCAGATGGGATGAGCGAAGAAAATCGCTAGAATTTATCCATTCACCTTTCGGGGAACATATATCAATTATAAAGGTGATATCCCATCGCGCGACTCAACATTGGTCTTGTCATCAAGAACTTCAACGGATCGATCCGAGATAAGGGTAATTTTATGAGATAGGATGTAATGACGTAGCTTTTGTGCTTTAATGCTTCAATTGGGGAATAACGTGCTTCCTTCCTAGTCCGACTAATATAATACGTAGCATTTTCCTTTCCTTTCTCATTACGCACAACAAAGCACCTAGAGATTCCTCTGCCGCGGTACAAGATGAGAGGCTTTCCGGATTGGAGCCGCAAGAATGGGTGGGTTCAAGATATTTCGATCCGTCAAGGCCTCGACATTCTTCGCCCCACTTGAAAGGAGTATCCTTCTTCATTAATTTTGCAAAGGGTCAACATCTCCTTGACATATTTGATATAAATCTTCTAATGAATGCAAGATGTCCCTATATGGAGCGAAATTGATGAAGACTCCTTGGAGGAGGCATTTCGATAATCACTTTGATTTTGTTAGGATCGATTTCAATCCCTCCACGCACAACATATCCAAGGAACTTTCCCGAAGAAACTCCAAAGGCGCACTTGAGAGGATTCATCTTAAGATCGTATTTTCTGATTCTTTCAAGGACAATCCTTAAATCATCGAGATGATTTTTTCAATCTATACTCTTGACAACGAGGTCATCAACATAGCACTCTACTTTTTGATGAATCAACTCGTCAAAGATTCATGTCATAGCCCTTTGGTATGTAAAGATTCTTCAAGCGAAGGGCATGACTGTAGCAATATATGCCAATTGACATCCTAATGATGTATGCTTCATCTTCGTGAACCATCTTGATTGATTGTAACGACGATCCATCCATAAACATGTCGTGGTTTGAAGTGTTATCCACTACCAGCTCGACGGAAGTGAAAATCATCCTTTGGACATGCTTTGTTTAAATCCCTCAAATCGATGCAGATACGAATTTGACCATTCTTCTTCTTCACGGGGACAATATTAGCTATCCATCGATATTTTTTTTCTCGAATAAAACCAGCTTCAATGAGCTTCTTGGTTTCTACAATTACCTGTTCTTCAACCTCCAATCTCATTCGCCTAGAGGCTTGCTTGACTGGTGATGCATCTGGCTTAATAGCTAGTTTGTGAATCACTATATCAGGGGATAAGCCTGCCATTTCTGCATATGTCCAGGCAAAGCAATCCCTAAATTCACAGAGCAAAATTTTTAGTTCTTCCACTTTATCTTCAGGAAGTAGGGCACTGATGAACGTTGGGCAAGGATCCTCCTCATTTCCCAAATTAATTTCTTTAAGTTCATCCATAGTAATTGCCTCCCCACCATCTTCGAGCTCTGTGTCTTGCTTTCTTCATTATTTGTGAGACTAACATTAAGAATGACATTCTCATCTTCGCCACTCTCTACTTCTATTCTGTTATAGTAATGTATATTCAGGACCGTTGTCTTGGATAAAACCAAGGCCTTTGGTAGTGTTTATTTCTTTTACCAATGATTTGAGAACCTTTGGGCACATCATTTCAAAGAGCTTAGTCCTTTGCTTTGTTGCTCCATGGACCCCATGTTTGCATTAGGTTTTGCATCTTTGGAGAGTAATATTTGGCATCCTTGTGGGCATAGCTTCTTCTTCTTCAGAGCGCATTACCCAATCGTGATCCTCTTCTGACACCCCGATTTATAAAGGCTTCGGCCCATGCTTTCCAGGAGAGGAGGTACAGAAGGTCACCAGCCTCGACTTTGTGAGTTTCTAGGTGATTTCTTAAAAATGTTAGAGAGGAACGAGAGTGACTACAAGTTTAGTCTCTGCTGCTGATGGATTTATGATTGTTTTAAAGTAAGTGCATTGCACCCTACCTTCAAAAGCAGATTCAAACTCATAATTAGAGTCAAACTGATTTTCTTCAATCAGTGTTTTACTGAAAGATTCGCATGGACCTTTGGATTTAGAAGGAACACATTTTTCTTCTTCTCATATCAGCTAAATGAGGGACAATATTGATGTTGGACTGTTTTTATATCCCTAGGGACATTTGGAATAAATCTTCTTTCCTTTATTCATTTTATCTTCTCCTTCTTCTTAACTTGTTCTTTTATGGGTTTTGAAATAGATGCGATTTGCTAGTTGTTTTGTTAGCTCAATTCTCAAGGAAATAAATAATTGGCATCTTGATATATCTTCATTTCATAATCGCAAAAGGTTGCATGTCAATAATTTGGCATTCTTCACCATCCTTGTATATTTCATACATTGATGCAATGTAGATGGGACAATGCCATACTTATGAAGCCATCAATCCAAAAGGGCTCAATGAAGTATCATCGATCACATGAAATTTGGCTTCGTAGAGGTCTCCAAATTTAAGAGGGAGGATAAACCCGATAGTTTTCTCCCCTTCTCATTGAAGCCTTGAACCATGACTTTATCTCATCCCGATTGTACATCTAAAGATACCATCTAAGAGTTCTCAAGTTCATAAGATTTACGGAGGAACCGGATCAATTAAGATCCGGTATTATAATTTCATCACTTTATTTTAACATATGAGGCATTGTCTCGCAGCCTAGCATTAGATCATCTTCAAAATGTGACATTGGAGGATCTTGAACAGGCAAGCTCAAGAAAATATGCTTCAACTTCTGACTCTGAGAGCTTCAATTAAGGTGTTACTTGAGATCTGACATTAGAAGTGCTTCAGATAACACTAAGTCTGGTCT
This sequence comes from Cymbidium sinense, assembly GCA_021442155.1. Taxonomy (NCBI): domain Eukaryota; kingdom Viridiplantae; phylum Streptophyta; class Magnoliopsida; order Asparagales; family Orchidaceae; genus Cymbidium; species Cymbidium sinense. The sequence continues at coordinate 74,557,898 of CM038229.1, forward strand.
TAGATGGGATAGAATATTATAGTCGATCCTTTTGATGAAGGCTTCTTATTTGAATCCTGGATAACTCTTTCATTGATTCAATTTCTTTTCTTTATCTTTATTCATTGGCTCTTTCCTCTGTTGGGATGGTAGCACTCGACCACTTCTCAACTGTACTTGAGCTACTTCATTTGCATTTGAATCTTTAGATGACTAACTTGTTTTCACTTCTTTCCGCTCGCCTAATGATAAACTGAAGATTGTAATCATCGCCAACTTTACATTTTTTTTATGTTTGTTGATATGGTGAGCTGATTCATCTTCATGGAAACAGTTCCTCTAAGTCGTATCAACCTCATGCATCATTAAGCAAGACTTCTTCGCCTTCTTCCCCCGCTTCTTCATTGATCCAAGATTTAATGAATTCTCGCAAGCGGATAGGTCATCTTGTCGATTGTATATAATATTCCATATTGATGATCTGCTTAAATTAACCATCAATAGTAGTAATATTTTATGCCGCTTTCTTTTATTTAATTTATTTTTGTTTCATGTGCTTGGCTTTCCTCACGGTATTTGTTGGCCGTCTTCGTGAGATGAACTAGCCTTCCCATAGCTTAGTTTTGTCTCAACTCAGTTTCATGTGGTGATTTCTTAATACCCGAATGCCTTCAATTGCTTCAACATTTTACTTTTTTTAGATCATGCGCCATCCTTCATCATCGACCAGCTTCTCTTTACCTTTATCATTGCTTGATAGTACTAGAGATGAGGTGATTACTTTGATAGATTCTTTCTTCTGACGCACTACCTATCCGACAATGTGAATTCTCCATATATTGCTCGAGCCAATCTTTGAATATGTAGCATCTTCAATAGATGCGAATCCGATGATGGCAATAATTAGATTATTATCATTTCTTTCAGTCTTTTTTACACTCGTAGTTGGAGACCTACTTTGAGTGCATGTTTAAACACCACACTTTCTCTCTTAAAAGAATACTCTTGTTCGCCTTTTCTTTTTTAGGTCATATCGAGTCATTCGCTCTTTTGTTTGTTTCGCCGCCTTCACCTTTAACTCAGTATGTCATTACCTCCAAGTATGAGCTTGGGTTGTGGGGCAGGATTGAACAACCGCCTTGGTTTTTCTTGATAGATAGGTAGCCTTTCTTTGTCTACATTATAGACTAACCGCCATTAGATCCTTTTGTATGAGGTGAAATCGTTTCACCTTTCTTTGTCTGAGCTTTTGCTCTTTGATTTATCTTGCATGAGTGATAAATTTAATTTCTCAAATTTAGCCACCCTATCAAGTAGCTCTTGAAATGTGGTAATTGAAGCCATGCAAAGATAGCCATCTATCATCGATGTTGCCCATCGCTGATTGAATTGCATGCTCTTCTTTAAGCTTCACATTTCATAATTCATTTGCCAACGATGATATATCTGAACTAACTCGCCTTTTCTTTCTCTCTTCTCAAGCAGATAAGCAATTGTTGCCTTTTAACGTGTTAGAATCTTTAACCAACATATTTTCAAGTTCAAAGAAAAGTCTGACCGATCACAACTCAAAGATACCATTCAAAGGTCAAAGTTAAATTTCAGTGGGATAATAATGTCATTCTCCCCACAGAGATGCTTTGAATTGGGCTAGATGCTACTGGATTACCATTCCCATCAGATTGAACTTTTCCATTGAATATCCCTTGATATGGAATATTTCGATATGGGCTTTGACTCACCAATTTTTTCTCTCACTTATAAAATTTTGATCTTCTCATTCAAGATAATATCAAGTTGAGAGGTCACCTTGATATAGTTTGTATATTCTCGAGAAGTGATTGTCCCGACTCATTTATTAATCCGTGCTCAATTTGGACCCTTGAAGCATGTGAGATCAAATGTATTGAGGATTGTCATTGCATTGCTTGATGATTATTTGGGGTGTGTTGAACTGCCATTTTCTCGCATTAACTTCATCAGTCATCACATTATTTTCGATTTTCATATTCAACCGAAGGATTATTCGGCTTTCATCCGAGTGAGGTTCGCAAAGTGATAGTATCGCCAAGGTGGATTTTCTTCTCTTCTTCTTCTCTTCTTGTTGTTCCTCCTTTGAAGACTCGTGAGGATGCTTCCTCTATTCAACATTTGTTCTTCGCGGGGAGGTATGACGATGCCTAGGATATTGGCATAACCGATGGCTCACCGAATTTGTACCATATACACCACTCATTTGCCCCTCTTCTTCTTCATCCTCTTGGATAAATTTCGATCAGCCTCATGGACTCATTCCAAGTGTGGAATCAAATTTTCTTAAGAGGGCTGATCAAGTTAACTCCTCTTGAATGGATGGAGTTAATTGATGATGGGATCCTGAGGATTCTCCAAGGTGTCTACTATCATATCATTTATCATTAGCCCCTTTTTGGCTCTCATCACCGGTAGATTTGAGTTGGGCGGATCTCTGGGAATTCACAGATGTCACGCTTTGCTTTCTAAAGTTTGTTTTGAGGCCTAGGCCTCCATATCTGCTTACCTTTCCACTGGGACCTTTTGGCGGTGGATTCTTGGACACGCGATCCAAGTGTCATACCCCGATGCTCACCGTGTGGGACATGGATCTATTGGCATCCTGCCATTTGAGTTACGGGATGAGGTCTCCTTGAGGAGCGCCCCAAGATCCTTGAGCAATGTGACCTTGGTATTTTCTTTTCATCTCTCCTTGGCAACTGAGAACCCGATGCACTCGTGGATATAGTTTCGCTTCAGAGGAGGAACTAGCCAAGAGAGACCGCTTGACGAGAGCTATTTTAACCCACTTAAGGTTATCAAACCGACATGGTTGAAACACTCACGTATTCCAGTGATTGTGCATGTTACAGCATAAATGTGAGCACGTAGCTCAAGATTTCTCTTTTCTTTGCTGTACTAAGCTTGCTCAGATGAAGAAGCTTCAAAGATCGTCTCTGCAAGGGTCAGGATTGTTATTCTCAGGGACTAAAGAGATAGTCTCAAAGGACAACCTCTTAAGATTGGTGTCGCCAGCCTCTCAAAGACCTATTTTTTTGAAGTGACCCTACAAGAGGGGTCATAATTTCAGCGTGCCTTTTCAGAGATTGTTGCACATGGCGCAAAGATGAGTTTACAAAAAGTGAGCCTAAGAACTTGTCGCTTATGGTTTGAAGTCAACGCTACCAAATTGATGAATTCTCAGCTCAAAGATGATGACGGCCAAACATATGTTGGCACATGCCGAGAGAACAAGGACATGACTGGAGTTATTATTTAAAAGGTAAAATTAGCAATCAAAAATAGCTACAATCTCACCTTAAAGATAAGACAACATATATTAAACATTCATTCAAAGTCTCAAATGACTTAAGACTTTATGTCGCAAGCTTCTAAGTTGTCAAGATTAACTTATCATTTCTCATTTCATTTTAATTTCATTTTTTTATACTCCACTGAATTATAACTTAGATTTGATTAGCCAAAGATGGAAAGAGAAACCTATCCCCAGCAGAGTCGCCAGAAATATGTGGGATCCAAAAATTCACCACCGACCTCTTTCAGAAAAGAAAAGAGTTATTTAAGTGTCGGTGATAATTTCAGAAGGCAGATGAATAGTAGATAAGACACTACCCAGAGATTTCATTCTCATTTGGTAAGAACTTTTTATATCTTGTTCCAGGTTTCCTATAGGCGCAAGCCCATATAGTTAATTACCACTCCCAATACTAAGAGAGCACTTTCGATTAAGGCTAGTCAATGAATCATTAAAGAACGAGTATATAATTGCAGTGAGTGGAGTTTAGAACTTATGAAATTTATTATTTTAACTTAAAACTTTTTTTGGGGGGAATGATGATGCGCCCGATCTAGATCCCATGGTTTCGTCGTCCCAAGCTGTCGTGGTCCCTGGTCCGCTTAGTTAGAGGAGGTAGTCAACCCAACCTCAAGGATCCTTGCCAATACATGCCCAAGGTGTCCTTTTAGGTGGAGTTTGTAAGGGGACAAATATAAGTCAACCTTAGCTAACATAGTTTTTGCCCAACCAAATACATTCTACATTTCAGCTCAAAGAGCAAAGTTAGGAACACCTGGGTCATGACCTGTAATTTATATTATGAATCACCCTCGAGGACTCGTGTCGAACCACCATTTATGTGGTGCCATATCGCACAAAACCATGCGAGAGGACACGCCACATCCTTACGGGCTTTAGGAATATTTGAGTGTGAAGGTAGTTATGTATTTAATTTGACATTGGCTCTTTATGAGCAAAAGTTTTCTTAATTTGTCACCCGAAGACAAACAGTTGCAGAGGGGTATATTGATTTTATTTATTTATTTTAGTTTTAATTTAAATAATTAATTTCATTTTTTTTATTTCCTTTTATTTATATTTTGTTATTTTCTTTGAATTTTGATCATTTTATAATTGATTTAGATTTGAATATATGATCATTTATCATTGAAATTTTAATTATAATTACCCTTCTTGATCCTAGGGTTAATATCAATTGATTGATCTTGTCTACTCTGTCCAATTTTCTACAGAGGATCTAAATTCATTATCTCAAGAAGTATAATCCTTCAAAACCTTGTCCACTCTAGTTTGAACATAGAGGATCAGGTTTGGGACTTTTCTTCCTGAGGATTTGAATTTTAGAAGTTTTGTCAGTTGATTCATATCTTGTATATGACGTAATTAGCTTTCATATATTATTAATTTGAAATTTTATAATATCAAATTTTTAGGTTTTGTTAACCCGGACCCGGTCCGAAGACCAAATCTGGATTATGTAGCATCTGTTCTTTTGTATTTACCTTAATAATTTCTTCAACATGCATATGAATATCTATTCTTTTGAAAATTGCATGGACATTAAGATGTCTAATGTTGAAGTTTTGATGTCAAATTTTGACTTTTAGGTCTTGTAAACTAACAAATCAAGACTAAATAGGAAGTATAAGATCTATTCTTTATATCGACTTAATAATTACTCCAACATGCATATATCTCTGCTCTTTTGGGAATATGGACATTAGAATGTCTAAGTTGGAGTTTATATGTCAAATTTTAATTTTTGAGTTTTGTTAATTTAATTCCAAGACCAAATCGAAGTATAACATATGTTCTTTTGTTTTATACCTAACTTGCACATGTCCCTAATGTTTGAACACTTCAACATACATACAGTATCTGTTTCTTTTAAAATGTTGTATGAACATTAAATGTCTAGTTGAAATGTAGGTTCAATTTGCAAGTTCGGTTTTTATGATATTTTTGTTAACCTGCATCAAGTCCAAGACCAAACCAAGATATGTAACATCTTATTTGAGCCAAAACCCCTTTATGTCACAAATCAGCAAGGGTATAAGTAAAATAAATTATGTTCAAGCCTATTTGATCAAATGGGGTAATAGACCAAACATAGACTTATGCCTTTTCATTGGAAATATGATATACATATTATTTTGGCCAAAACCCCTTTGATGTCATAAATCGCAAGGGTAGGCTGAAATAAATTATGTTGGAAGCCTATTTGATCAAACGAAGATAACCTAACATAGACTTAGAATTTGTTTTAGGCTAAGAAACCCTTTCTCTATGTGACAAATCAGTAAACATAAAGAAGCTAAAATAAATCATTTTGAAGCTCATATAATAAAATATAAAGTAATGGGCCTAGAATGGATTTAGGCACTTGATTTGGGCTAAGAACCCTTTCTTTATGTGGCAAATCAGCAAACATAAAGGGGCTAAAATAAATCATTTTTTGGAGGCCCACTTGATCAATCACCCATAGCCCATTTTTTTATAAGGGGAAGGAGAAGATAAAGATATGAGTAGATGTCATATGTCATTTAAGAGAGAGTGGCTTAATTAAAATCCACATCCTTCACATGCAAACTCATGGCATGGGGGATAAATACTCATTAAATTTATTAAGAAGATATGGCAAAGAATTTATGTCCCCTTTCAAAGGAAGTGATAAAGATGCAAGGGGCATACATGTCCATGCATGTGCATATACAAATGGCATTAAACTAGATGATTTCCTTGCATGCAACTTATGATGAGGCACACATGTGTTGATTCCATAAGAATAGATGATAAGAGGAGAGGGCTAAAGAAGCCTATAAATAAGAGGGGATTTCCCTTTCACAAAATACCTATACTTCCTACTCTCCTTTTCTCACTTATATTACAAGTTTAGGTTCTTTCAATCTTGCATAAAGGGTTAAGTTGTGCCACATAGACTTGTGAGTTTCTTTTCTAACTCAACAACTTTTTTTTGATATCTTCTTGATATATGTCATGTCATATGGTAGATTTAATTTATTCCATATGTGTTTTCTTCAAGTCTTCACCATGTCTCATGTATGTATGTAAATCATGGTGGGAATGACAAGTAAAGTAGGGAGGTATTTATGTTTGAGCATATGTCTAATGTGTATTTCACAACATGTCAAGCTAAATAGATTCCTAAGGTGAGTATTACACCATACATGTCATAATGATCAAATAAGAAAAATAGCTTGCATGATATAGAAATTCAACACATAAACATTTATATTAACCACTTTATGTCATACTTGCTACAAATAGGATAGCTTTCATTATATAGAGATTGAAGTATTCATATTCATATATGACCTAAAGAAGCATTTTAAGCCAATATGTTATCCTAAACATTTCATCATTTCTTTTTATCTCATTTTTTAAAGAAAATTTATTTCCTGCCATCCCCATCAGCTGAGACCTTTCCCACCACGCCAAGAAAAGCGTGCATGGTAGGTGTCGTGAGACACCTCGGCTGAAAATTTATTTGCCCACCATGCCAAGAAAGGCATGCATGGGGTTAGCATAATATAGCAGCAATTTTCCCTTTTAATATTGCAAGAGTATAAAGATGAATTTTACATGAATCCTTATCTCCGTGCTTATCAAAATTTACTGCTCTCCCAGCCTAGGGGTTGCCATAAGGATGAGCCCACCATGCCAAGAAAGGCGTGCATGGGTGGTGTCGTGAGATACCACGACTGAAACTTTGATAGCATAGCATTTCCCTATTAGCAAGATATCACACATGCAAGTTTCATTTCATATATGTTCTATTTGCCACACTTTGATCACATGTTAGACATGTAAAAGGGAAATTTATAAGCATCAATCTTTCCAATCAGCAAGAAATTAAAGCATAAGAAAAAAAGAATTTTGAATATTGCATGATTGATTGCCACATAGTAGAAAGATTCAAGCATTCATTAAACTCAGCATGAATAATCATATGCATATACTTTCTTTTTCAAACACTTAGGAAATTTTTACACATTTTTATTTACCAAAATTTTTGGCAGCCTCCCGACATCATTCCCACATAGGGGGCTGCTTCGGGAGACTAGGCCTTCCCACCACGCCAAGAAAGGTGTGCATGGTAGGTGTCGTGAGACACCTCAAAAATTTGCACCATGCCAAAAAGTGCATGGGGTTACCATAATATAGCAACAATTTTCCCTGTTAATATTGTAGGAGTATAAAGATGAATTTTACTTGAATCCTTATCGTTTATCAAAGTACCTCGGCTCTCCGTAGGGGTTGCCATGAGAGGCTGAGCCTGCCCACCACGCCAAGAAAGGCTTGCATGTGTGAGACACACTGAAACTTTGATAGCATAGCATTTCTATTAGCAAGATATCACATATGCAAGTATGCAAGAATGAAACCCATAGATAATAGTAAATGGTATAACCAAATCCCTTTCTATTTAATTTCAAATTTGTATTTTTAGATTTCATTCTACCTATATGCAAGAGGCAAAACAAATGAAATTCCTAAGAGATAGCATGTAGCATGGCATAACCCCTTTCAATTTGATTTCAGATTTGCATTTTCAGATTTCATTTTACTCATATGCAAGAGATACAACAAATGAAATCCCTAAGAGATAGCACATAGCATAGCATAATCCCTTGATTAAAATGATTGATGTGTAATATATTTCAAAGGGCAATTAATTCAATTTTCATTCATATAAAATAATTCCCTGATGCTTTCAAACAACAATTTCCCCTTTGAGAGAACCAATTTCAGTAAGCATGCAAAGGTAGGCATCCATAGACAAGGGAAAACAACAAGAAGAAAACATAAAATAACACTCCTTGCATGATTTCAGCTTAAACATATTTATGGATAGCAGAGTGAATTCCAAAATTCCTTCCAAACAAAATTTTCAGCAAACTAGATGCTTGCAATCTCACAAATAATAAAGGTAAACATAGGGTTTAGGCCATACAACATCCCAAACCCATTTCCAGCAAGCTAAGATGTGAAATCTAGGCAATATAACTTTCCAAGAAATTTCAACAAATTGGATGCTTGCAATCTCACAAATAACAAAGATAAACATAGTGTTTAGGCCATACAACATCCCAAACTCATTTCGAAGCTAAGATGTGAAATCTAGGCAATATAATTTTCCAACAGAAATTTCAGCAACCCACATGCTTACAATCTCACAAATAATAAAAGCAAACAAAGGGTTTAGGCCATACAACATCCCAAACCCCTAGAGAAAGCATTTAGCATGGTTTTAAGGCATGAAATAAAGCTCGCTTTACCAAGCCCTAATTTTCAAAATACCCAAATGCATAAGAAAAAGCTTAGGGTTAGAGAGAAATGACTTGGAGATGTTGATTTGCTAAAGGGGAAGAAGGAGAAGGAGTTTCAGCCAGAATTCTCGTTCTTCCACCGGGCGTGACTGAAAGAGAGGAAGGAAGAATCGGAGAGGGAGAAGAACCCAGAGCACAGAGAGCGAGAGTTTTTGCAAGAAAGAGGAGAGTCGTCTGAGTGAGTGAGATTTTGGCCGAGAGGTGAACAAGAAGGAGCTCTATGTGAGAGGGAGGATCGTAAGGCCCAACAAACAGAACCAGAGAGGGAATCAGAGTCAAGAGAGCCAGAGCAGAGAACCGAGGGAGGGATCACAGAGGGGAAATGTCGAGCTTCACCAGAGAGAAATGGTCGAATGAGAGTCTCATGAGAGGGAGAGAGAAGAACCGAGAGAGCACGGACGAAAACAGGAGATCGCCAGAGAGGAAAAAATTGATACCATAATCAGAGAGGGAAATTTCATGAGAGAAGATAGCATGAATGAGGGTCAATGCCCTCGTTTTGATCTTTGAAACCCTTCTCGATGACCATTTTGGCTGTCATTTTGATTGGTCGAGCGGGTTAGGTAAGGATTAAGAGGGATTAAGAGATTAAGCAAAATCCCTTTAATTGTAATTTAATATTATTTTATGTGACATTAATTTATGAAATAAACCCTAGCAATATGGGTATCAATTTTAGGTATTTCAGTTGTGCCAAACGCAATGGAGTGATCAATTTCGTGATCGGAGGCTGTTCGGGCAACATCGGCGACGGTCGAAGTGAAGTTAGGTCTAAATTGTGCGATGTCACATTCAAATTGGTCGATGTCCGCATGCACTTTGCCGAATCGATCGTGGAAGGTGTCGTTCGATAGGTTTCGAAATTTTGGCGATGACGGTGCAATCAATTTCATGAACGGAGGTCGTTCGAACATTGTAGAGGCTTCCCGACTTTGATGTGCGCACAATTTCATTAAAAATTGAATTTAATTATTTGATCGACCATTAATTGATTCGATATTTTCCATTCAATTAATTTTGATGCTTTTCGACGCATTATGAGGTTGAATTTTCAAATCAAATCGAATTTAATTAATTTTGATCGCGATTAGGGCATTTATCCTCTATATCATTTATTTAATTTTAAATGACACATAGTTGTAGGTCAACATCATCGTAGACCCATAAGGTATCAATCCCTTTTCTAAAATATGCTTTATTAAAATCGATTTCCAAAAAAAAAACATGTATGTATGTGATGGTATTATTTGTAGATCTTGATTTCTCATGCTTAAATTATATAAAAGAATTTTTGTACTACCTTGTGTTTATTTCTATTGGGTATTCCCTTGACATATAGTATAATATACATTTCTCTTCCATGTTAAGATTGGCATGTCAAAACAATCTTTAGTTCCTAAAGATAATTTTCTTTTTCTGATTTTTTGGTATTCGGTTTCTGAAAGAGTTAAGTGCCTATTATATTCTAACTGGTCATTTATAATTGTATATGTTTCAAACGTTTTATATCCGACATGAATCAATCGTAATATAAATATTCATTTAAATCGTAATCATCATAATATGAGTTTATAAAAGTTTCTTCAGACGCTTAACTCATAGAGTTCTTCTGATCGAAGTTCAAATATATCAAATATAGGTTCTAAATCATTTTCTTTGATTATTTGACTGATTTAAGATTAGTGTTTTGTCGCTTTAGGCATTCATTCGATAATGACCTTCTTCCTTACATAACCAAAGATTTACATTTTTGGTTTAGTAAATTGTCTTTTAGGAAATTGTCTTTTCTAAAAGTCCGCTTTGTATTATTAAAATTTTCCTTATTGGTTTTTCTAAAGAATTTTTTCTTTTTGTAACAATTTGGTCCTTTACAGGATGTTATTTTATTTGTGTTTGTACTGCCCCATTGATGTACCATATCTGATTTATTACAACATAATGATTGCTTATATCTTTTGTTTTGTTTATGTAGGTCGATTTGTTGACAAACTTTGGTCAGTTTTTCTTCTACAAATTGTATTCTACTTCCTAGAGTAATGTCATTTGGATATATTTGTATAAATTGTTGACTCCATATAATATTATATGGTTCGAGTAATTTGTAAAAATACATGTTGAGGAATAATAGTCCTTCATTACTTGAAATATTATAATAATATTTTGATATTCACAATCAGATTCTTATAAATACAGATATTACAAATACTTAAATAAGTAAGTTTTTTGTTTTGCTAATTCAGACTGTTTATTTATTTTTTCTTCGTCTATGGAATGATGCATGGTATAACCTAAAAATTCACTTTTGATATAATCGTCATATATGGTTGGCCATTTTTCGGGAGTATTTATAGAGTTGTTGGATCCGCATGTAGATCAGATAGTAGCTTTTTGTTTAGGTTGTAAACTTAGGCTTCGTTTGGGAGATCTTTTAGCACGCTTGCATTTGAAAATTGATTTTGATACTCGTTTGAATAGTGTGCTTTTTGGAACTGCGTTTTAGTTTCATCTCACTGAAAGCTCCGTTTTAGCCCCTTTTCAAAAAGCAAAAGACAAACTCCTTTTCAGGAAATACTTTTAAAGCAGTTTTTCAGGAATCTGAAAAGTTTAGCCAAACGAAGCCTTAGAAACTATTTTTTACAAATTCTTGTGAGTGTGTTTTCTAAAAATGCAAAAACATCAACACCTTGTAAATTATAATTATATATGGCAAGGCTATTTTTGATAGTCCATTTATCAATGGTTTCGCAAATATTTTTGCAATAATCAATATTTAAATATGAGGTTGTTTTAGAGTATTGATAGTTTTGATAGTTTCTAGGGGCAGGTATGTATTTATGGGTAGTTAGTGTTCTTTGTGTATTAGTACTTGTGCTTGCTTGTGTTTCTACAAGAGTTAGTGCATTGTTCATAGGTGTATCTAAGGTTGGACTTTGGGGTGTGTTCATGAACTAATGTTGTGTAAGAACATTTATTAAGTCTTCTATTTCTTGCGATGGTTCTTGTATATCAACTATTTCATTAATTCTAATGGCTCTGTGGATTTATGGGAGTCTATTTTGTGTTTGTTCTATTTTATAATGTTGTTTTAAATTCATATATGTAAGAACAATCCATTGATTAAGATTTCCAAGCAGTGCTTTAATGTGAAATAGTTGTTCTTCAGGGAAAACTTCTAGCTAATTATTAATAATGTTTAGTTTTAAGTTTTCTTGTATACGTTGAAATTCTTGTTCTAAGAATTCCTTGGTAAGCTTAGTCATGAAAAATGTCGGCTACTAATTCTTCTAAGAATAACCTTTTCATTAATTTTTGTTCTTCTTTTATTTCTGTTTCATATGTATATGATGGTGTACAGTGACCTTTACACTGTTGATCTTTTTTAGGCTCTGATACCATTTTTTCGGGCTCTATCTGTTCTATCTGTTTATCAGTAGAGTTTAATTTTTCTAGCTTGTTTATGATTATTTGATGCAGATGTTCTATTGTCTTTTCTAATTGTTTTTCTAAGTGTTCTATTTTTTCTTTTCTTGATGTTATCCTAATAAAAAGCTTCTCTATGACTATATATGTAAGCTTTATCTTATGGGTCCAATACGCTTCCCTAAGTATTTTATCTTCTTATGTAATATACGAGATCCTATTATGAGGATTTTTAGAGATTTGACCCTGTTTACTCCGGTTCATATCGTAGTCTTCTAAACTCGCGGGCTGAGGAAGATACAAAGCAACACTTAAGACCACAACCTTCGGATTACTCGTAATAACGATACCGAGATGTTTCCTACTCATGGTGTAATCCGAAAATACACATAATAACATACCATATATTTTTGCAAGTAGACAAAACGATCTTACAAAAGCATCTAAAAACATAAAATAGAACTTACAGACATAGCCAGAGAAAAGTATTATTTAGCCGGACTTGCTATAATACATATTACTTCTCTAAATATTAGCTAGGAGATTCACAAGGGGACTCTCAGGGAAACACAAAAGAAACAAAGTGAAGCTGGTTTTTTCTCCTCCCTAAATATTTCATCTTCCTTCTTATTTATAGACTTGCGTCTGTTATCCTTTTTCCAATAATTTGCGTTGAGTGCGTCTTTTTGACTAAGTGGAGCTGAGTGCATCAAATAATTATCGTAGAGTGCATCTTTTTGACTAAGTGGCGCTGAGTGCGTTGCATAATTGTCTTTTGTGGCTACCTTTTTGCTGCTTTTTGAATAAGTGGCACTGAGTGCATTGTATAATTGTACTTTGTGGCTACATTTTGCTGCTTTTTTTTAGTGCTGTTGCTTTTTATAGTGGAGCTGATAATTGTTCTGCCTTTCTGTCTATTTCTTCTTTATTCTTCTTTTAGTAGTGCTGTTAATAATTGTTCCACCTTTATGTTGATTATTTTGTCGTTGTTCCAAATTTTATCAAAAATTTTGAGTTGTTTTTTTGCAATAATTACATTGATGTAGTTTGTCTGTTTGTAGTTTTGCACAGAATCTTTCTTTTACTTAATGACCGGCTTTGATCATATTTTTGCGGAGCATATTTACCCATTTCTGATATAATACTTCGTGGATTCACCGAGTTGGTGTTTTATTATAACTATAGATAAATAAGGTGTCACTGCAATGGTATACCCAAATATTTGAGGCATCTATTTTTCTGGTTTCCATCAAGATCTAAAATAAGTCTTCATCCTTTTATCTCTGATAGAATATTTTCTCCATCACATACTTTGGATAAAAGGGTTCTTTATTGATGCCGATTTGTACTAAAGATATGTGTCCTTCTAGAATTTTTGGATATGTTTGGAATAATTTTATATACAAATTCCAATGTTTAACAAATTGAAATATTTTGATGGTTTCATAAAGAACCTTTGGTAATTATTTAAGAGAAGATAAATCCTCTAGATAAATCATTCGAATTAATCCTGCTTCATATAATCCATTTATAAGGTTGGCATCAGTGATACCATAAATATATGCAACATGATATTTTCTTTGTATGAAAATATATTTCTGTTAATTACTTGATATAAAGAGTATCTTTGCCAATCATTGGCTATTTCTATTGATTTTTCTTTTGCTTTTTCTTTTTTAAGAATTTGGGCAAAAGTTGTTGATAAGTTGACTTCTGATATTTGTGTATCTTCTTCTGATGGAGTTTTTATATCATGTTTTTGTAATGCTGTCATGGACAGTAGTTGATCTTCATCTATCTTGCCAAGGAGATATTTCTTAACAATCTATAGTTCGTTCAATAAGTGATTACTGTAGGCAATTTCATTTTCTAGTTTTCATAATTGTTGATTGAGTATTTCAATATAATCCATAATTTTGGGATCAATAGATTTTATTGATTCCTTAGATATAGAGTTTATTTTCATATCGAGCATATCTGGTAATTCGAAATCAATATCTGGAGAACTCATGACCTGCAAAATTCTCAGGTTAGAGTATCAGCTAAAGCATTATGTTTACCTTCAATATATTCGATATCAAAATTATATGCAAAAAACCAACTTTGCCATCTAATTAATCGTTTATTAGGTAAGAAATCTACAATTTTTCCTTTAATAAAAGAAATGACAGTTTTATTATCTATTCTTATAATAAAATGCTTATTGAGAAATAATTCAAATTTCTTGATAGCCTTTTTTATTGCTAGGAGTTCTTTTTTATTAATATGATAATTTTATTCTGTGGATGTATAAGTGCTAGAAGTGTAACGACATAAGACTTCTGTATTTTGTCTTATAGCTTTAAGAATGGCTCCCCAGCATGTGTCAGAGCTATCAGTTTCAATAATTAATTTTTCATTAGTTGGTAAGGTTAGTTTTGGAAGAGTTTTGCAATATTGTTGGATGTACTGTAAGATATTCTGGTCAGAGTTATCCCATGTCCAGAGTGTATTTTTCTTAGTTTCTTTTGTAAAGGTGCTCTTAAGCTGGCTAAATTTTTGATGAAAGCTTTCAACATAATTAATGCATCCTAAAAAACATTGTAACTCTTTCTGATTAGAGATAATTTTGAATTTATCTATTTTTTGTAAATTATGGTCTTGTAACTCAATTTCTCCATTGTCAATTTTTAATCCTAAAAATTCAATGACAGGGGTTACAAAGACGGCTTTCCTTTTACTTAAAGCGATTCCATGTTGATAAGCTTTATTTGCAAGGAGGGTGAGATGTTTCATATGAGCGGTTAAAGTTAGACTAAAAATAAGAATGTCATCTACATAGACAAGTAAAAAGGTGTTAAATTCAGCAAATAAATAATCCATTCTTTGTTGAAATATTTGTGGTGCATTTTTAAGTTGAAGGGCATAATGTTCCAATGAAAGTGACCCTGAGGAGTACTGAAAGCAGTTAAATCGATACTATCAAGGTGCATTTTGATTTGCCAAAAACCGGACTTGCAATCCAGCTTAGAAAACCATTTAGCATTTTTTTTGGTTTATTAAGACTTCTTTATTGGGTAAAAAGTAACCATCAAATTTAGTATTATCATTAAGTTTTTTATAATTGATGACCATACGGGCTCTGATACCATTTTTTTGGGCTCTATCTATTCTATCTGTTTATCAGTAGAGTTTAATTTTTTTAGCTTGTTTATGATTATTTGACGCAGCTGTTCTGTTATTTTTTCTAATTTTTTTTCTAAGAGTTCTATTTTTTCTTTTCTTGATGTCATCCTAATAAAAAGCTTCTCTATGACTATATATGTAAGCTTTATCTTATGGGTCTAGTACGCTTCCCTAAGTATTTTATCTTCTTGTGTATTATACAAGATCCTATTATGATAATTTTCAGAGATTTGACCCTGTTTACTTCGATTCATATCGTAGTCTTCTAAACTCATGGCTTTCTGAGGAAGATACAGGCGCAACACTTAAGACCACAACCTTCTAATTACTCGAATAACAGAGTAGTGATGTTCGCTCGCCATAATCAAAATACACATAATAACATACCATATTTTTTGCAAGTAGACAAAATCTTACAAAAGCATCTGAAAACATAAAATAGAACTTACAGACATAACCAGAGAGAAGTATTATTTATGACTATATAATACATATTACTTCTAAATATTAGCTAGAGATTCACTGGGACTCGGGGAAACACAAAAGAAACAAAGTGAAGTTAGTTTTTTCTCCTCCCTGAATATGTCATCTTCCTTCTTATTTATAGACTTGTGTCTGTTATCCTTTTTCCAATAATTTGCATTGAGTGCATCTTTTTGACTAAGTGGAGCTGAGTGCGTTGAATAATTATCATAGAGTGTGTCTTTTTGACTAAGTGGCGTTGAGTGCATTGCATAATTGTCTTTTGTGGCTACCTTTTTGCTGCTTTTTGAATAAGTGGCGCTGAGTGCTTTGCATAATTGTCCTTTGTGGCTACTTTTTGCTGCTTTTTTCTGAGTGCTGCTGCTTTTTATAGTGAAGCTGATAATTGTTTTGCCTTTCTGTCTATTTCTTCTTTATTCTTCTTTTAGTAGTGCTGTTAATAATTGTTCCTCCTTTCTGTTAATTATTTTGTCATTGTTCCAAATTTTCTTGAAAATTTTGGAGTGTTTGCTTCTTTTTGCAATAATTACATTGATGTAGTTTGTCTGTTTGTAGTTTTGCACATAATCTTTCTTTTACTTGATGACTGGCTTTGATCATGTTTTTGCGGAGTATATTTACCCATTTTTGATATAATACTTCGTGGCTTCACCGAGTTAGTATTTTACTATAACTATAGATCAATAAGGTATCACTGCAATGATATACCCAAATATTCGAGGCATCTATTTTTCTGGTTTCCATCAAGATCTGAAATAAGTCTTCATCCTTTTGTCTCTGATAGAATGTTTTCTCCATCACATACTTTGGATAAAAGGATTCTTTACTGATGTCGATTTGTACTAAAGATATGTGTCCTTCTGGAATTTCTGGATAAGTTTGGAATAATTTTATATACAAATTCCAATGTTTAACAACAGCTTGAAATATTTTGATGGCTTCATAAAGAACCTTTGGTAATTGTTTAAGAGGAGATAAATCCTCTAGATAAATCATTCGAATTAATCCTGCTTCATATAATTCTTTTATAAGGTTGGCATCAGTGATACCATAAATATATGCAACATGATATTTTCCTGTTGTATGAAAATATATTTGCGGGTTAATTCGCTCTTGATATAAATTGTATCTTTGCCAATCATTGGCTATTTCTTCTATTGATTTTTCTTTTGCTTTTTTTTTTTTAAGAATTTGGGCAAAAGTTGCTGATAAGTTGACTTCTGTGATGTGATGAGTTTTATATCGTGTTTTGTAATGCTAATGAGTAGTTGATCTTCATCTATCTCGCCAAGGAGATATTTCTTAACATTCTATAGTTCATTCAATAAGTGACTACTATAAGCAATTTCATTTTCTAGTTTCCATAATTGCTGATCAAGTATTTTGATATAATCTGTAATTTTGGGATCAATAGATTTTATTGATTCCTTAGATGTAGAGTTTATTTCCATATAGAGTGTATCTGGTAATTCAAAATCATTATCTAGAGAACTCATGACCTGCAAAATTCTCGAGTTAGAGTATCAGCTAAAGCATTATGTTTACATTCAATATATTCGATATCAATTATATGCATAAAACCAACTTTGCCATCTAATTAATCATTTATTAGGTAAGGAATCTACAATTTTTTCCTTTAATAAAAGAATTGACTATTTTATTATCTATTGTTATATTAAAATGCTCATTGAGAAATAATTCAAATTTCTTGATAGCCTTTTTTAATGCTAGGAGTTCTTTTTCATTAATATGATAATTTTGTTCTGTGGATGTATAAGTGCCAGAAGTGTAATGACATAAGACTTATGTATTTTGTCTTATAGCTTTAAGAATGGCTCCCCAGCATGTGTCAGAGCTATCAGTTTCAATAATTAATTTTTCATTGGTTGGTAAGATTAGTTTTGGAAGAGTTTTGCAATGTTGTTGGATGTACTGTAAGATATTCTGGTTAGAGTTATTCCATGTCCAGAGTGTATTTTTTTCGTAGTTTCTTTTGTAAAGGTGCTCTTAAGTTGGCTAAATTTTTGATGAAAGCTTCAGCATAATTAATGCATCCTAGAAAATATTGTAACTCTTTCTGATTAGAGATAGTTTTGAATTTATCTATCTTTTTGTAAAATATGATCTTGTAACTCAGTTGCTCTGTTGTCAATTTTTAATCCTAAAAATTCAATGGCAGGGGTTACAAAGACAGCTTTCCTTTTACTTAAAGTGATTTCATGTTGATAAGCTTAATTTGCAAGGAGGGTGAGATGTTTCATATGAGCGGTTAAAGTTGGACAAAAAATAAGAATGTTGTCTACATAGACAAGTAAAAAGGTGTTAAATTCAGCAAATAAATAATCCATTCTTTGTTGAAATATTTGTGGTGCATTTTTAAGTCCAAAGGGCATAACGTTCCAATGAAAGTCACCATGAGGAGTACTGAAAGCAGTTAAATTGATACAATCTAGGTGCATTTTGATTTGCCAAAAACTGGACTTGCAATCCAACTTAGAAAACCATTTGGCATTTTTTATTTGGTTTATTAAGATTCTTTATTGGGTAAAAAGTGACCGTCAAATTTACTATTATCATTAAGTTTTTTATAATTGATGACCATACGGGGTTTTCCGTGAAGTTTTTCGGCATGATTACGTAAGAGAAAAGCAGGACTACTATGTGGACTAGTGCTGTGAGAGATGAGTTGTAAGTGTAGTAACTTAGTGAGTTGATTTTGAAATTCAATTTTATCATCGGTTGTATACTTCATGGGTCAAACCCTAATAATTAAGGCAGGATTTAAAGGAATAATTTGAGCAACAGGTTCATCTTTGTGCCAAAAATGTAAAGGATTTTCAAAGAATGTTTTGGAAAATAAGGTTTCGACAAAATGGCGAATAGAGGTTAATTTATCAAGCTCAGAAAAGCGAAGAGGAGATGGTTTGGATAAATGGGTTCAATAATTTTCGAGATCACCACCGTGAGGTAGGTGGAGAGGTGGCAGAGTGAGTGAGGGGAGAAGGAATAAAAGGACAGGAGAGAAGATGGTTACATGGGGTCCGTATTTTGAGATGATCATGAAATTGGATAAAAGATGTCATAGACTTAAAAAAGTTATTACCAAGTATATAATCGGGACCATTTTCGGTAAGACACCAGAGTTTGGGTATTTTAATAAGGGTATTATTGAGGAAAATAAATTGATAAGCCCAATAATTAGAAATGGTACGAAGTCCATTAAAAGTGTCAAGTAAAAAATTGGTATGGTGAAGAGGTACATGAGAGGGCAAGAGCCATTTATTTACGAGATATCCTTGTATCACGAGGGCTGAGGATAGGTTCATACGTTGGAATATAGATTTCAATTTGAATATAACTATGAAATTGGACCATGGTAACGAGAAAAGATGGTGGTATTAATTTTTATGGTGGTATCAGTAAAGGTAATTGTATATTGTTGTAAAAAATCCATCCTGACGAGGACTCTATCTTTTTCTGTGTCATCGGTTAAAAAGGTATGTTGAAAATCAATACGATTATTTAAGATATCCCAAAAACCAAATAGAATATTTGTTTCGATTGGACAGGAATGGTTTATGCCATGATAGTCTCTATAAATATATGGTTCAGTTCACAGGATTAATAGATTAGTTGGAATTAAAGTTGTATCGATATGTGACCGATGTGAACTAGTGTCTAAAAGTATAGTAATACATTTTTCATGATAGATATAATATCCTTGTATTAATAATTGATTGTTAGCAAATTGTATTTTACGTGTATCGATGGATCGTCATGGTTGAATAATTAAGTCTTTGTTTATTTCATTAAAACTTCGGTGTTTTGGTTGACTAAAAGTTTTTTTTAATAAACTACTTTCACCAAAGTCTAATGAGAGGGTGTCAGGTGGTGGAGTTAAGGTCATATAATCTACTTCAGTAGGTTGAATTGTTTGTCCTATTTGAGAGAATAGTGGATCTAAATGAATTGGTTCATTTTATGGTTTAAATATTATGGTGTTGTGGTTATTGCTATATGTGTATGATGTTTGATAGGTAATACTATAAACAGCACTTCTGTATCATAGTTGTATTCGATCAAGCTTATGTTTTAAGGTGAGAGTACGATCAAGATGTCTATCGTTTATATTGATAGCATAATTATGATGTAGATTGAATAATAAAGATTGATAGCATAAATTTTCTTGAATAACTCCAAATAAGGCATCGGTTTTTGAGTGTATAATTCTTTCATCGTAGACCCATAAGGTAATAAGGCTATCAATCCCTTTTTCTAAAATATGCTTTTTTTAAAAAATTTGAATTCCTCCAAAAAAAACATGTCTGTATTTTTCAGGATGTGGTATTTTTTGTAGATCCTGATTTCTCATGCTTAAATTATATAAAGGAATTTTTGTACTATCTTGTGCTTCAATTATTTCTATTGGGTATTCCCCTTGACATATAGTATAATATACATTTCTCTTCCATGTTAAGATTGGCATGTCAAAACAATCTTTAGTTCCTAAAGATAATTTTCTTTTTCTCGATTTTTTGGTATTCGCTCAAAGAGTTAAGTGCCTATTATATTCTAACGGTCATCTATAATTGTATCTGTTTTTCAAACTATTTCTATATCCGACATGGATCAATCAATATAAATATTCATTTAAATCAATCATCATAATAGGTCGAGTTTATAAAAGTTTCTTAGACGCTTAGAGTTCGCTAGATGAAGTTCAAA
The DNA here is from genome assembly GCA_021442155.1 of Cymbidium sinense. Lineage (NCBI taxonomy): Eukaryota > Viridiplantae > Streptophyta > Magnoliopsida > Asparagales > Orchidaceae > Cymbidium > Cymbidium sinense. Next base: position 74,578,352 of record CM038229.1, read on the forward strand.
TATATCAATTATAGGTTCTATATCATTTTCTTCGATTATTTGGACTGATTTAAGATTAGCTATTTTTTGTCATTTAGGGCATTCATTCGCATAATGACCTTCTTCCTTACATAACCAGCATTTACAGATTTTTGGTTTAGTAAATTGTCTTTTAGGAAATTGTCTTTTTCTAAAAGTCCATTTTGTATTATTAAAATTTTTCTTATTGGTTTTTCTAAAGAATTTTTTCTTTTGGAACAATTTGGTCCTGAATGTTATTTTATTTGTGTTTTATTTCATTTCATTTTCATTCCTCCAATCCTAGTTTTCTTTTCTTCTCTCATTTCCACAAAATCAAAAATCCATTTTTCTTCCCTCATTTTCCACCAAAATTGAAAATCCATTTTTTTTCTTCCATCATTTCCACCAAAACCGAAAATCCACTTTCAAATTCCTTAATTTCCTCAATCCGAAAGTTCCCCCATTTCCTTAATCCAAATTTTCAAATCCACTTCATCGCAACCTGAGAAGAACACCGTCATTAGGCAGGTTCTTCTTTTGGTTTCTGGCATCGCCCCCTTTTAAGTACCTTTCCAATTTCTCTTCACTGCAACCAGAGAGGAACATCATCATTAGACAGGTTCTTCTTCTAGTTTTCTACGTCTCCCTTTCTGTCTCCCTCTCTAACTTTTCCCTTCACCATAATCGAAGAGGAACATCATCATTAGGCGGGTTCCTCTCTTGGTTTTCAGCATTTCTAACTCTGTCTCTTTGTCGATCATTATAATGCACAAAAAAATGAGTCAGAACATGTGTGATGTGTATATATATATATATATATATATGCTTGTGCTTCCTTGCAGGTTTGAAGGCCTCGTCGTGCTCATTAGGGTGCGATGAGATGAAGGATCGGCTGTGATTTCACAAGACACCACTCGTCATGCTCATTAGGGCATACCGAGTAAGCCAACATTCGTTAGATGTCGCTCCCCCTAGCTGAAATGCTGCCAAAATTTTATCAAATTTCTAGACTTAGAAAAAAGAAGAAGAAATGAATATATATATATATTGCTCTGCATTTGTCTTCTTCGGTTTTTAAAGGCCATGCTTGTTGTGTGAGATTGAAATCAGTTGTGGTGTCGCAAGACACCACTCGCTATTCTCATTAGGGCGTATCGAGAAAGCCAAAACACTCCCGATGCATCCCCTTACATGGGGATGACGCGGGAGGCTGCCAAAATTGCGTCAAAACTTTTGGTTTAGAAAAAATGAAAGAATAAAATGAACTGGCTTTAAACTAAAAGCATATAACAATAAGAAAAGAGGGATGGAAAAGAACATACAACAGTATAAAAGTAAAACATTAAATCAAAGAAAAAAGGATAAAACACATAAATAATGAAACAATATGAAAAGTCCCAAAAAAATCAAGACTAAGGTGCAAAACAAATCAAACTTGGAATGATATTCATAAAAGATTTAATGATGCTACCATTTTAAGAATTGAGAATTACTTGAAGAAACTAATCATAACTATAACACACTACAAGATTCATATCAAGAACTGAATAAAGCCTTCGAGGACATTGAAGGAAGACATGTTCTTGTGAAATAGTCATCAATTATTTGCATAAGCTGTTAAGTGAGCGGGTTGTCTTTTCTTCAAACTTCATAAAAACTAAACAAGCTTTAGTTGAGATTTGGAGAGGTTGATAGCAAACTTATAAGAGAATTAATTAAACAATTGCAGATTAGTGGATATTAAAAGAAATAGGATCCTTGATCAAATATCAAATGACCAATAATTGATGGTAAATCTGAGTGTCCAATTTTAAATTGAAAACAATGCACAAGTTTTTTAATAGCTTTTTCATAAGCACAAGTTCGATTAGATAACTCATGATCACTCATGAATGTAGCCTTTAAAAGGAACACTTGAATCATATATTTGAAGTTATATTTAAAGCACATGAGAATCATGATATATCTAAGTGCTTAGTTCTAAGATTAATGGTATTCAAATGAAATTTATAAAAGGATTTACAATGTAATTAACTAGCTTAGCAATGAGTATATACAAACTCCTTCAATAATCACTCAAGTTACACTACGTGATACATTGAGTGAATCAATAAAAATTCATATAAATTGAAATAGAGTTATGATAAACTCAATGCTCATTTATAGAAGAAAAAATTGGTTCTTTTAGTTTAGAATAAAAGCTAAAAGTGACTAGTTGATAAAAACTTAAAAATTCTTTAACAACTACATGCCAAATGATATTTGAGAATTGAAAAATTCAACAAGCAATCCAAGTGTGAGTAATATTTTAAGATTTACAACACCTTCTACGCCACCGGGTTCACAACACATTGTACAAGTGAACAGAAGGCGTTAATTAAGGCATTTTTAAATACACTCGCATGGTCCCTGACACTATGCTGAATGCTTAAATTCAAGTATCTGAGGATGCTGCACGGGTTGTTTCCCAGTTTAGTCTTAGGACTGAGTCTGGGTTAACAAAACTTAAAAATCTATTATGAAAATTTCAACTTAATGAAATATTTGAGAAGCTAAGTCTGTCATGTTACAATAGATCTAATCCTATGTTAGGAGCTAAACAAAGTCTACATGATCTAAAGTTCTCAAGTATATTCGAGTCAATCAATTAACTACCTTGATGATGGCTGTGTTGAATGATGATTTCAACCGGAGGGGATACTTGCATCAAAATGTGATTATACTTTCAAATCAAATCCAACTCAAATTAAATGTCAATCTAAATAAAATAGCTTAAATAAAACCTAATCATTAAATGCTTAAATCAAATCTCAATCTATTCATCTTTCACAATTATTTATCGAGAGTAATAAACTAAAAAATTTTTAGCTCATAAAGGAGCTAATGTCAAATCAAGTATTCTATTTTATTCACTCCCAATCAATCTCATGCTAGTAAGGACGTGGCCCGTGTCCTCTGAATGTTTTGCTTGGCCAGTAGGCTCCACAGATGATGCAATTACGACCAGAGACCTTTGATCAAGTGATTTGGCCAATCAGGCTCCATTATATTACGATCACGACCATAGCCCATATACTCCTAAATGGCTCTACCCTTTGAGTTGTGAATCATAGGGTATACTTGATAGGACAAATAACCCTTTATCAGCTAAAGTAGACTTAAGCATATCTCCTTAGATAAACACCACCCTTGTTCTATAAAGATTTCATGGACAGCATAACCCATGTGTTGTTGATAAGGATCCTTTGGCCAGGTTGGGTCAACTACCTCCTCTAACTAATTAGACTAGGGACCACGATGACCCGGGATGATAGAACCATGAGATTTAGATCGGGCATATCATCATTCTCCAAACCATCCAGTTTAAGCTGAAATGATGAATTTCATAAATATAAATCTTAAACTCCACATGTTGCTACTATACGCTATGCATTAAGCAACCTAACAATTAGCCTTAATCAAAAGTTCTCTCTTAGAATTAGAGGGTTAATTAACTATCCCCAGTGGAGTTTAAACAACAAATAAAATAAATTTAATTAAATAACAAATTGAAACAAATTCAACCCTTTTCCCTCAAACTCAAATCAAACTTCTCATCCCCTTGTGGATGATTTGATCTTGGTTCCCTAGTGGAAGGTTCACACTCTATCCCTTAGTAGATTTTTTCCCTCTCTCTTATGTCTTGGACATAAGTAGAGCCACATTACATTAGGCTCTAGATTATTTCTACTCCTTGGGTTAAGGATAGATTATCTCCACTAATGCTTGTGATCTTCTGGTGTTGTTGATCATTTCGATCAACACCAATATGTTGTGGTGGGTCACCACCACCTATTGGGTGCCCTTTGTTGACCTCATTTTAGAATGAGCTCTCAACACCTCCATCTTAGACAAAGGACTCCTCTTAGACTTTAAGAGTTTCTTAGTCTTAGGACACATTTAGTGATTAGGTGTACAATCCCCTAGACCTAGAAGACTTAGAAGGGTTAGTCATAGGAATAGGTCATACCTTAGGGGTGTTAGAAAATTTGCTTACCCTTAGCTTGAACCACTCCTCACTTTCCTTCCTTCAAGTAAAACTCCAAATCAATTCTATTTGATTTTCCCAAACTCAAATCAATTCCATGATTGAAATCCATGATTGAGATCTATGATTGAAACCCATGATCAAAATCCATCAAAAATTTCTAAGTCCAAATTTTGCCTAAGTCCTTAAGCCTCCGATAAGGACTTAACCTAAAGCAATCAAAACCAAATCAAATCTTTGAGATTTTCTCACACCTCATTTATATTCTCATTTATATTATCATATATAAATGAAATATAAATGCAAACCCATCAAATCAAATTCAAAATTCAAAATCAATTCATCAAAATTTTCTTAAGTCCCTTTAATTTTCCATTAAAGGACTTAGCCAAGATCAAACCTAAACTTTGATCAAACCTATTCAAACCCTTGGGATTTTCTCAAAAATTATTTATATTCTCATTTATATTCTCATATATAAATGAAATATAAATAAAAATCAATCAAATCAAAGGCAAAAGTTAAATTCTAAATTTAAAATCCTTGAAATTTCTTTAAATCCTTTAAATTCCCTTTAATGGATTTAACCAAAATCTTGACCAAACCTATTCAAACTCATGGAATTTTCTCAAAACTTATTTATATTCTCATATATAAATGAAATATAAATATAAATCAGTCCAATCTAATTCAAAAATTAAATTTCAAATTAAAAATTTCTTTAAATCCTTTAAATTCCCTTAAAAGGATTTAACCCAAATCATGATTAAACACTTCAAATCCTTGAACTTTTCTCATAATCCATTTATATTCTCATTTATATTCACATATATAAATGAAATATAAATTCAAACAGTCAAAATCAATTCCAAAAATCAAACTCAAATCTACTCAAAATCCAATCTAAGCCTTTCAAGCCAAAATCATGAACTAAGCCAAATCAACTCTAAATCATGCCAAACCCATGATTTTCTCTCATGATTCAATTAACCCTACAATCATGAGCTCATATATAAGTCAAAACTTCAATCAAATAATCCAAACCCAAGTCAAAAATCAAACCCAAAATCACTTCATATTCTTCCTTTGAATATGAAATTTTTAAATGGATCAAAACCCATTTGACTTAAAACCACTTGCAAATGGATTTATATTTCAATTATAAGTCCATAAACAAGTTCAACCAACTTCAAATCAAGCTTTGACCAAGCCATTTGATCCACTTAGGCTCACTTGACCCAAAGTGACCTAAAGTACCCTTATGAGCCAAATTTTGATCCTAACCAAATTGGATTGAACAAAACTCATATATCCCTCTCATCATGATCAACAATCATCATGGGATGATCAATTAATCAAATTGGGTCAAACTAAGTCAAACCTAAGGGTTGACCAAGTCAACACTTAACCCAAAATGAAACCTTACATAGCCAAATTCCACCATAGGCCAAATTGATTGAAGCCATTGATCTAAGTTCACTCGTGACTTATGTTTGAACTTGACCAAGCCAACATTTAAGCCTAACCTAGCCCAATTGGCCACTTGATCAAAGTTGACCCATTTTGACCTAAAGGGACAAAAAAGTGTCAAAACTTGATCTAAGCTAAATTGATCCAAACCAATGGGTCAAGTTCATTCCAAATCACTTGTTGAACTTGACCGAAGCCTCAACTGGACAACTAGACCTAACCTAGCCCAATTGACCTTAGACCCAACATGACCTATAGGGGTCATGTTGAGCCAAAATTGAACTTAACCCAAATTGATTGGAAATAAAGATACCAGTCCACTCCATATGACTAACCTAACCTAAACCTACCCTTGACCCAGGTCAAATAGGTCAAATGGATCAAATAGGTCAACTTGACCCATTTGACCTAAATGAAGTCATATGAGCCAATTCAAAAAAATAAACTAAATTAAACCAAATCAAAGGCACCAAAACATTTCAAATGGTCATATGAACTTGACCCAACCCTTGGTTTGACCCAATTTAACAAACTGTTCAACTTGACCCAAGTTGACCCATTTTGACCTAAATGGGTCAACATGAGCCAAACCCTATCAAATGAATTCCAAATCCATTGAACCTTGGCCAAACCTAGTTTCTCCACTTACCCAATATCTCCAAAGTGAAAAAATAGCAAAATGACCATCCTACCCCTAGTCCATAGAACAAATTTTGGCCTAACCCATGGGTATTTTGGTCATACACTCTTCACAATCACTTGAGGCTTTCTCAAAAGCTCAAGGGGACTTAGTGATGTGTGGTGCACCCAACCCAATGGGTTTGGGTCAGCCCATTTGGTCCATAGACCAAACCCAACCACCTAACTTAAAATTCAATTCAAACTCCCTCTTAAGCTCAAATTAAGTCACATGGGAAGTTGGCAATCCATTCCTTGGATCAAACTGAGCATGTGCACACTCAAAATAATCAAAGAAAACTCTCTAATCTCATTAATTGGATCAAAATGGCATGAACATTGCCGGTCATCTTATGCTTCAAGGGGGAGATATACTCCCCCTAATTCACTTCTTTTTTCACTTGCCCTCTGTCGATTGAAGCTAAGGAACCCAGACCAATCATCAGAGAGCACTCCCAAGCTTCTTAAAGAGCATTATAATTCCCTATTTCTTGATTTTGCATAGTGCAAAAATAAGGGATGTATAGTGAATTGCCAATTTCTTCTATACTCCATTTGAATCAAATTACTCTTGCACACTCCATCAAAGGGTCAAGTTAAATTTTCCTAAGCTCTCTCTGAAGTTCTAGAGGAAAGGAAAAGCTCAATTAGATCAAAGTCAAGCCCATCCATCAATCCACTCAACCCCAAGGCCTAGGAATTTCAACAGGGCTTCGTCTCCACTAAATGAAGCTACATCATCGATCTCGAGCACTAGTGATCACCTCCGACGAGGTATTGAATTTTTCAATCACTAAACTCAATGTGGTGTGGAGCTTTGTGAAAGAAATTTTCACCTCATTGAATTTTGACCATTGGATTTGCAGTTCTATATCTCAAGATGGTGTGGGTTAAATTTTATGTGATTCCATGCTAGATTGAGCTTGAATCTTCCTCTTGATCATGGACGGTCTCTATTGAACAAGGGGAAGAACTTGGCTCATCTCAACCATCCATCCGTGCATTTTAGATGGACGGCTGAGATTATTTAACACGTTTAGATCTCATTTATCTTTTATAAACCACGGGGGAGATCCTTAGTCATCCGATATTTGACGGTAGAATTTAAGCCGCGCCATTAGAATTTGTCTCACGGTAAAAGCGCTGACCACCACCATCATGAGCCAACGACAATCGTGGATTAGTTAAATGCATTAATTAATTCTTAATTCAATCAAAGAACTTCTAAAATTCATAATTCCCTCTAGAAAAATTAAAAAATAAAAGAAAAAAAATGCTATGGAAAGATAATTTCAACTAGAATATTTTAAAAATGATTTCAATGGATTTTGAATTACTCATTTCTCTAAATTTGGGATTCTTTGGGAATCTTAATTAGGTCATCAATTAATCTCAAATTTTGGGGTTCATTTTAGGGGATGATCTCTACCTCCCCTAGTTTTCTTGAGATTTATTGAGGGCTCAATTCAGGAAATTGCTATCACATTCTCTAATTACCACTTTCATGTAATTAAGCATAATTAGGATATGATTAGTGGATATACCCTATGATTAGGTTAAGGGATCCAGTAGTAGAGGTTTATGGAATGATTTTTCCTAAGCTATTCCCTAAATCCCCTCTTCTCTCCTTAATCTTCTCTTAATTAAGAGTTAATTCATTAATTATCCCCTTAATCAATTTCTAAAAATCCTAAAAAGTTCCAGAATTAATTAATTTACCTTGGGTAGATGCTTAGGTGTTTAATAACCTAGGTTCAATTATGGAAATCAAAACCCCATTCATAGGTATGAAATGGTGTTTTGAAATTACTTAAGCTAAACTCCTCAGCTTAATTAACTTTTAATTATGAACCAAATTGCAGCCTTTCATTATTAGGTGGTGCATTGTACATTTAAATTCTTGTGGGTTTTATGTTATCTCATTGGCTCATAATTATTTAGTTAATTCTTTTAAAGTGGTATAGGTAAGGGTTAATTAAGCTACTTAATTCATACCTTAACCTAATCAATTCTTAAAAATTGATCTAATTACCTAAAAAATAAACAAAAAATCTCAAACACATGTGGGAATGGGTTAGGAATAGCAAACTCATCTCATCTTTTCAAAATTAAATCAAACTTCAAACTAAACAAGAATCACTTTTGAAATTCACTTTAATTTATTCTAAATTTTCTTATTCTATAATGTCTTTAGATTTAAGTAAAGTGAGTTTGTTTACATGCTTTCATTGCTTTGGATCTTTCCCAACATGTTAAGTTGTATGCCATGCAATTTCATACATTCATAGTTTTGAAATTCAATTTTAAAATGAAATTATTTACTTTATGTCAAATTTGCATGTGTTGGCTAAAGTAGAGATATGAATGGATATTATGACTACTAAACCCAAATTATTTTCAAAACATATGAATAAAATACCAAATCTGAAAGTATGTATCTTTATTATGAGTTTGCATGTGATAGATTATAAAGGTATGCTTAGCATAGGTTTCCTTTTTTTCTTATGTTAGCATAGTTTTGAATAGGAGTTGGTAAGATGTAGGGTTCATTTGAAAAGAACCCAATACTTACTTAATTCCATATCCTATTCATCCTATGCTATCACCTAAGAAGGACTACCTACACTAACATACATAAATTGCATAAAACAAAATGAATCCATTAAACAATTTTTACATTCTTCTTTTCCATTTCATTTCTTTTAGACATATGTTTCTATTTAAGGAAAGTGGTATATTAGTCTGGACAACCCCAAGGTTGCAAGGCTTTAAGTAGCCCTAAGTAGGTTTTATACCTACGGTTAATAATGGTGCACTATGCCTTTCTTATTTTCATGTGTGTATGTGAAATTTTGGATAAGGAAAACCTTTTCTACTTAAGAAATTCATGCATTAACTTCTAAATTTTCTTAAATAGATTACTTAGCATTCATCATAAAGTAAGTTAAATACTCTCATTTGCATGTATAGATATGCTTAGGGTCCATCCATATGCATGTTATATATGTTGGGGAAAGAAATCAAATAATGTGTTTTATGTGAATTTTGATTCATTTTATTTAATCTTAAAATGCATTTCTTTTTGAATAGATTTGTTTAGAGTTTATCTAAACATAGAGTTAATTAAAAGATTTAATCAAAACATTCACCTAAATGAAACTAAGATGTGAATCTACTTTATAAATGACTTAGGTTAAGGGAAGGAAAGAGAAAGTCATCTTCTCTTTCCCTCTCTTCATAACATAGTAATTAATTGTAGAATCCACTTAAACTAAATCAAAATATGAAGTAAAATTAACCCAAAACACTTAAACAACTTAAATGAAACCCTCCTCTAAGTTGAACATGTTCTTCATACTTAGAAAATTTGAACCTAAAGCCATAGCTAAGCATACCACACAAGCCTTTAAAACACACACATTAGCCTAAGTCACCACTTCTAGCCTAGGTCAGTGCATGGTTTGATGTTTGTTTTATTTAGTGATGTATGTTCTATACTGGATGTTAGGGTGTATGCTCAGAATGAATGGTAGGATGTTCTTAATCTATCTATTCATTTTTGCAGGGGATTGTACTTAAGAGGTGCTATCATAAATAAAAATATAAATTTGTTTGTTTTGGTGCTTTATACCCTTAAGCATAATCCATATTAGGACTTAGTCACCCATGTGTGGGGTGATAAGTCCAATATACATGCTTGGGATTTGTGTGGTTTATTTTAGCTAACCTTTATTTTGTAGGTGTTAGTTAGATTTCCCCTTTTCCTTTTCATGTAAAAATTTGTATAATTAGGAATTTGAAATGATTGTTATGGGGATTAGGATAAGCATTGGTCATAAGATCCTATCTTATGCACCATGTAAAGCCTTGGAGCATCCACCTTCCAAGGAACCAAAAGAAGAAAAGAAGAAAGAAGAAAGAAATATTGAAGACTCCCATAACAATGAATTCCTTTGCTTGATTGTAATTTAATTCATTTCTAATCCGGGTTGTATAAGGGTAGAGCTCGGCTACCCAATTTGATATTTTTTGAGTTTGTGCGATGGTGCCTGACCACAATGACATTTTATTCTTTTTATGCTTAGCTTTATAAATTGATTATTGACTTGTTTAGCTTGTGCATTAAGTGGCATGCTTTTCCTAGTTTCCTCCTTGCTTTATGTATCACTTGGAAGTGGATTAGGCTCTTTAGAGAAAAATAATTCTTTTACCCTACCTAATGACTCAGATTAAAATAAAATAACTTATAACCTCACTTAAAGCTTAGGTTTATATCAAGATAAAATAATTAGCATCCCCTTAGCTGGATGAGCATTTCTTTTGTAATATCATGCACAAATGCATCTTATTTCACTCTTGATTGGTTGGCTTCCACCTTACCCAGAGAAACTTGGCTTGACTTGTGAAAGCCATGGTGGAAACTCACCTCCTCCCTTCTCACTGATTTTGGCCCATAATCTTTATTTCTCATGCATTAAACATATGAATCCTATTAGCCCAAGTCAAAATGATTGTCCAAAATGAAAATAAAATGAAATTTGAATTGCATTAGATTTAGGTCATTTGAAGCATACATTTACATGATCTAGTCTCTTTAGGGAGTGAGTTTAAGGACTTAGTCTCTTTCTAAATAATAACATCCTAGTTATCTTGCATTAAGCATAAATACTTGCCTACATGTATTTAAAATTGTAGGAGGAGTTAGTTGGCAGCCACCCCCAGGAGATTGTAAGTCCAAGCTGTTGGGTGGTTTGTCCTCTCTTGTGGAGGCAAACTAATTACCCATTTTTTTCCTTAGATTTAGGTTGTGCTTTCAGCCCTCACCAAAGCTCCCTAGATTTAGGTTCTGAGGTTATTTTTTCCCTTTATGGCCCTAAGCTTAAATCCTCACCTCTTAGGCATTTCCATAACCTTGTATTATGAAATGTAAGCCCTAATATTCTAACAAATATAAAACTCAAACAAACTAAATCAATTTAAAAAAGTATAAAGCTCAATCATATGATAGTTTGAGATGCTCGCTAGGTTTCCTAGCATCATGAGCATCTCCTACTTATTCTCATTTTGGCTTCGATGATAAGTCTCTCTTTGATCAATCCCATTTGATCTTCAAAAACAAACCAATTGATTAATAGTCATTTCCTACTGAAGTCTTTAGAGAAAACCATCATTTACCTTAATCGAGAGTTTTCCTAAGGAATCCTCATTCCTGAGGATGTAATTAACTATGGGGGCTTGCCCCTGTAAGGAACTTAATGATCCCGATTTAAAATAAACCCTGCTTTACTTTTCTATGTAAAGTAGGGGAAGAATCTCTGCAATATATGCAAACCCATCGTCCTTAGGAGTCCTTATTGAGGTGATTATGTCCATTAAAGGGTAGTGACTTTTATCTTTTGGGATAGTACACTATTTCCTTGATGATCACGAATAAAAAACATCCCTATGTGGCATCCTAAAAAGATGAATTTCTATAAAGGGTATTGTCTTTCCATTCAACTAGATAGATTTGAAAGGCGACTCCCTCTTATTTAGAAATTTTTCGCAACAATCCTATTTTCCAATTAAACTTAGGTCATGCTTTTAGCTTATGCTAAAACATCCTAGATTTAGGGTCCGAGGCTGTGTATTTTCTTCGGGCTCTGAGTATAAGTCCTCACCTCATAGGCATTTCCACAATCTTATGTTGATGAACTATAAGCCCTTGCATTCTAATAAAAGTTCAACTCAAACAAAATAAACTCTCTCTTTCAAACATATAAACCCTCATTATAGGGTAGACTGGAGTGCTCACTAAGCTTCCTAGTATCATGAGCACTCCCTACTTATCTTCCTTCAAAATCTAAAAATAAGTCTTCCAAATTGGACTTCACCACTTAATTTCCAAAAATACTGAATCCTTTGATAGTCTAACCTTGAAATCTTTGGAGATATTTATTAACTACTTTAACCGAGAGTTTTCTTAGGAAATTCCTAATTCCTAAGATGTAATTAACTATGGAAGCTTGCTTCCATAAGGAACTAAAGAACATAACATAAAATAAACCATGCTTTAATTTTCAATTAAAGTAGGGAAAAGATCTCTGGTATGTACAAAGACACATCTACCTTAGGAGTCTTTATTAGGTGATTAGGTCCATTGTAAGGTGTTGTTTTCCATCTTTCAAGATGGTACATAATATCTTAATGTCATACCCAATCACTTCAATAAGTACCCCCTAAGATTTACGTGGTGTCCTAATAACTCCAAATTAAAACACCACATGATTAATAAAAACTATTTTATTTCTTTGATTTATTTCTAATATGAGAAAAAATTCTCATTTCCATATCGTTATCTCAACTTTCTTTTCGCTGAACTTGAACCATCTATTTAGAACTCCTTAGATCATCAAAACATAAAGGTACATACATTATATTTTTTATTGTTCTTTTATATATAGTGTTAATTCTTGTGGACATTGTTGGAAATCCTTGAAATATTTATCAATCTTGGCATACCAAGATCTTGGAGCTTGCTTTAGTCTATATAGTGCCTTTTTTTTAATCTCAACATTTTATTCTCCTGACAATTCTTGATGATTTCTTGACTTTGATCAACATATATGACTTCTCCTTTCAAATATCCATTCAAAAAATATTCAGTTGACGTCCATTTAATAAATTATCCATTCCTTATGTACAATTTTAGTGAGTAGTAATCAAATTGTTTAAACATTAGTGCAAGCACCTCTTCGAATTGGTCCTGCATTTTTGCTTATATCATTTTGCTACAAGTCTTGCTTTATATTTCTTGATTGACCCATCTTCTTATTCCAATTTGAATATTCACTTCACTCTAATTTCTTTATGTCCTTCAAGTGCAAGTCAACTAACTCCCAAGTGTTATTTCTTTGGGGATTTGCATACATACCAAATTTTTATATGTATATCTATATAAATTTACCACTAAACTTTTTATATTTATAACACCTTAATATTCAATATAATCACCTTCCCTCACTTGTAAAAGTGAAATGCATATTTTCAAGCAAAGAAAAGTGTTAGATAAGTAAATATCTAACTTTGGGTGTTAGATATATAAATGCATAAAAAATGTATGGTATGTATGCAAATTTTTCTTCTTTCTAATGTAGCAATATCTTCCTCAAATGTTTCTTTCAACTTTGAGTCTTTTGTGGCTTCTTCATAGAAAAAGTCTTCATTAGTGTAAAGATAAACTAGATTCATTGGTGTTGTTACCTCATATAATTTTTCTAGTGTCCTAGTTCTCCTTACTAGACTTTACATCTTGACATTCATCTCCCTTATACTCCCACAAGCTTCTTCAAGAAATGATGTATCTTGTCCTCGATTAGTTATGAATTTTTATTCATTTCATCTTTCCTTAAAAAGTCACATCCCGATTTATAATTATTTTTCATTCGTTTGGCTCACAAAATCTATAGGTTTTGATCTTTGGCCATACTTGATAAATATGCACTTATCATTTTATCTTTTAGCTTCTTCCTATTAGGATCGATATTATGCGCATATGCAATCCAACCAAATTGTATTGCATTTATGTTTCTTGTGGGGTGATATTATTCAATCCTTTTTCTTGGATAACGATTGACTATGCACACTACTTAATTTATTGCTTCTTCCCATAATTCCTTTGCCAAACTTTTCAACTTCAACATGCTTCTACACATGTCCAATACATGCAATTTTCCTTCATACAACTCCATTCTATTGTGGAGAGTGCATATTAAGTGTCTCTAGATTTCATTATTTTTACTGTATAATAAAAATTTCACTAAGCTAAATTTTCATTGTCTATTTGATATGATAGTCTTGACTCTTTTATTGATTTGATTTTCTACCAATGTTTTACATTTCTTAAAACATTCAAATATTTTTCAACTTTGCTTTTAATATATATATCAAGTTTGTTTTACTATAATCATCAATAAAAGAAAGGAAGTTTCTCTTTTCTCCAAAAGTTGCTTGTGAAATTGATCCACAAATGTCAATATGAATTAATTCTAGTACTCTCCTTGCTCTATGATTATTCGCCTACAGAAATGAACTTCCTGACTATTTGCTACATATGCACTCTCCACATAATTTTTCAATCTCATGACTATGAGCTAATTCATTCACCATATTTTGATTTGTGAGCAACTTTAATTTAATAAATTTTAAATGTTTGTATCTATAATGCCATAACCAACAATCATCTTGAATTCTTCCAACTAGACATCCCTTGTTTGTGTGATCAATATTGATACAAAACTTTGATTCTTCTCATTGGTGCTCATACAATGACTTAATCTCCTTTATTAAAGTTATTCTTCTATCCTTCTTTATTTTGTTGTATTCCATTTCAAGTAATTGTCAAGCCAAGAATATTTGTCTTCATATTCGGGATATAATATACATTTGAGATATACAATTTTTTCTCTTCTAATTTAATTATATATTTTTTTCATATCTTTGACTTGTGCCTTTGAGTTTTCTCTGAATGTAGTTGAGCTTTTAACACTCTCATTTAGATTAGAAAATACTTCTTTAAATCTTATCATATGATTACTTGCTTCAGAGTCTAGTACCACAAGTCTTTTTCATTAATTTGTATTATATTATTTACTTACTAGCATTAGAATATTCTCGCCTTATGCATTATTCACTTAGTCACTTATTTGTTGTTAACTCTAAACTTATTGCAATTATAACTCTTTATATTGCTCTTATCTTTTTTTCCTTTTGATAACATCCTTCTTTATTTTGGATTTTTTTGGCTTCGTAGTTTCGATTTGGACCTCAACCACCATAGCTGCATTGGCCTCTTGATTGCCCCGTTTCTATGATCATAGCCTCAACCTCTTCTACTATTCTATTGAATGCTTAACTACACTTTCTTTCTCTTTCTCAATGAGTTTCATGTTTATCTTCAACACATGCTCTTATGAGTCTTTATTTCTTTTCTTTAATCTTTGCTTGTGGGTTTGAACTGATCCCATCAATTCTTCAATCTTCATATCTTCTAGGACTATTCTATGGTTAACACCAAAATTTCCAATTATTCTAGTATCATCAATAACTTCACTATCTCAACAGCTTGTATATGTACAAGATATTCACTTGTGTCGCTTTCTTTCATGTAAGGGCTCAAATTCTCCTTAAGGTTTGTAGTCTTACCTTATTTACTTGATCATCTCCTATGTATGGCTTTGTGGAATTTTTTTAGATGAGGGTCACAAAGCAAAACGCACTACTTTTATTGAAGTGATCTAAATATTGAGGTATGATATCTGAAAGATAGAGGCATACTCTTCAATGGACCAAACCACCTAATAAGGACTCCTAAGGCATGATCTCAAATTTGAGATTTTTCCTTACATGGATGAATAAAGTATGGTTTATATTAAACTAGGTTCTTAAGTTCCCTATGGAGGCAAGCCTCCATAGTTAATTACATCCTAGGGAATGAAATTCCCTAAGAATACTCTTGATTAAAGTAGACAATTATCATCTTCAAAGATTTCAAGGTTTAGACTATCAAAGGATTGGTTATATTTATAGAATCAATTGGGAAAGTTCAAGGAGAAGACTTGCTTTTGGAATCTAAAGGGAAGAAGTAAGAAATGCTCATGATATTAGGAAGCTTAGCGAGCATTCCAATCTATACTATAATTGGGCTTTATATATTTGAAAGTAAAGAGATTTATTTATTTGAATTAAAATTTTATTAGATTACTAAGGCTTATAATCCACCAACACAAGGTTGTGAAAATGCCTAAGAGGTGAGGATTTATGCTTGTAGCCCAAGGGAAACAGTTACCTCAGATGCTAAATCTAGGAAGCTTTAGTATGAGATAAAGCATGACATAAATCTAAGTGACAGGTGGACATAGGGGTTCACCTCTACAAGAGAGGATAAATCGTCCGACTTCTGGACTTATAACTGCCTGGAGTGGCTGCCATCTAACTCCTATAATTTTAAAATCATATAGTCTGATCTTATGAATTGCAAGATAGCTAGGGTAGTTATTTAATTTGGAAGAGACTAATGTCCTAAACCCACTCCCTAAGAGACTAGAACGTGAGTAGTATGAGCATATGACTTAATATATAAATACAAAATCTTTTCAAATTTTATTTCATTTTTGACACATCATTTAGAAAAACACTTTGGGATTTTTTATATGCCTAAATGCATGATGAAAATTGATTGTTGGCCAAATTAAAAAAGAGAGGGTGAAGCTCCGTCATTAGGGGTTGCTCTCATAGGTCAACCGGTCCCTATTGTATAAGGACGGAGGCCCTCATTTTGCAAAAGTGACTCAAGATGATATGCATGATGTGAGACATACAACATATAGCTAAGGGGTTGCTAAATTTTTTTTAATTATATTATTTATGTTCTAGGTTTTATGATGAGATTATGAGCTGTTTAAATTTAGTTATGAGTGATTAGTTGGATCGATAATTTATTTTATCCTAAGGGCCTACCACATCCAGGCTACACATTAAAGCATCAATCATAAGAAACTATGAAGAGCATGCCATTTCTAATGCACAATTTAAGCAAATCATCAATCAATTTTATAAACTAACATAAGAGAATAAGAGGCCGGTTGGTCAGGTTTTGTCGTACAATCTGAAAAGAGAAAAGATGGGTAGCCGAGCTCTACCCTTATACATCCCAAAATATGAAAGAATAATTACACTTAGTATGCATACATGCTATTGTTGATCTCTATATATGATTCACGAGTCGAATCAAGCAAGTAAAATAATAGAGATAGACTACAAATCACCGTTGAATGAGTCAGGACAAAATGACGTTGATTATTATCAAAGCCTCCTAAGCACACCCTGAATGTGAAATGGAATACAGATAAAAACATTAGAGATAGTTAAAAAGAATATTCATATTGCATGTGTCTAACATGAGAAGATTTACAAATTACTTACCTAAACACTAAACTACTATACATGATTCAAGACATGCACATATATTGAATTTACAAGGAGAACAATATATCTATTATAAACATTTTATTAGATAAATTAATTTGATGGAATTAAATCAACTTAAAATCAATCTAGAATAAATTATATATATATATATATATATATATATATATATATATATATATATATATATATATATATATATATATATATATATATATATATATATATATATATATATATATATATATATATATATATATATATATATATATATATATATATATATGTCATTCTATATTAATTAATTATACATATATTTTTTATATGTTTACTCTTATTTTAGAGATGTAAAAATTATCATTTAAAAATCAAGAAAATTAAATTAAACAACTTGAGTTGTTAAAAAAAAAAAGGAAAGAGAGAATATAATTATTCAAAATGAGGAATAAATAAAGTTAATATTGTATTAGAAAAATTTTACACTTGGAAATTAATTAATTTACTTTCCTTTTTCCCCATACTTTAGCCACCCCATATATCCATTGGCAAGCAACCATTTCTCTCCTCTCCATGCTGGATCATGTGAAGTAAATAAAAATAATAATAATAATAATAATAATATAATTATTTTGCTACAACTTTCGTCCAAGCTATTTTCCTCCTCCACTTACATAAAGATGCATGTCCCTTCTCCCACTTGGTGTATTACATGGAGAAAATATTACATGTCTTTACATCGAACTCCAATTACATCTCCTTAAAATTTTATTCAAAATAGCATAAAATTATTTGGATTGTGTCCTGATGATACATCTAGACCATATATTCTCTCTACATGCTAATATATATATATACCATCTCTCTCCCTTTCTCTCCTCAATGGAGAAAACAAAAATGGAAGAGACTTGAAGAGCCTGAGAATGATGATGAGGGGAAGATGATGAGGGAAGATGATGATAAGGATCCCGTTCAAAATGGAATGCATTCTGCCCCTGAGAGAGATCTTTACTGATGGAGTGCAGTGGATCTATGACTTCCCTACTATCGTTACTGTCAACTGCCCCTAATACTCTGTTATGTCCATTATTGCTACAAAATGGAAATGAGGTTCCGTCTAGCCTTCCAATCCTTGAGAATATCTCACATGGTGTTGACCTCACATTTAGAGTGAGTTCTTGACCTCCTCATCATAGATCTAGGACTCTTATAGACACTAAGAGCTCTTTAGTCTTAAGACACTTCTAGTGATTAGGTTAACACTCAACCAAAGCCTAGAGACTTAGAAGGGTTAGTCATAGGAGTAGGTTATGCCTTAGGGACCTAGGGAGACTTACCCACCCTATAGCTTAAACCCAATCCATGTTCTCCTTCTCAAACCAAACCCTAAATTCAAATTCAAAATCAAATTTCCAAAATTCACAATCAACCCCAAAATCAAATTCAAATTCAACACTCTTCCTAAGCCTTATGATTAGATTCCATGGACTTAGCCCTAATCCAATTCAATTGATTTTCTCAAGAGCAATTCAATCCTCAATCATTTATCAAATTCAATTTCAAATTCAAAATTTCAAAATTCACAAAATCATCTAAACTCAAAACTCTTCCTAAGCATTATGATTGAATTCCATGGACTTAGCCCTTAATTCAATTCAATTCAATTGATTTTCAAAGATCAATTCAATCCCCTCATTTTTATCAAATCCAAATTCAACTCCAAATGATTGAAACCCAAGATCAAATCCAATCTCCAAACCCCTCTTAAGCCATGAGATCCACTTTAATAAGCTTAACCAAAATCCCATTCAAATTAAGTCAAACTCAATTGATTTTCTTACAAATCAATTATTCCATCAATAATCTTTTTAAATATAAATGAAATCCATATTCAAATGATCAAAACTAAATCAAACTAAATCAAGTCAAATAAAGACCCTTCTTAATCCATATGGACCTACCTCCATGTGCTTAGCCAAATCTTAACCAAAATCAACCTAAAATCAATTGATTTTCTCATGAATTAATTATATATTGAATCAACTTCACAAATATAAATGAAGCCCACATTCAAACGATAGAAACTAAATCAAACAAAATTAAATTCTCTTCTAGCTTACCAAATTTTTTACTTCATCACTTCAAACCCAATTGATTTTCTTATAAATCAATTATATATTCAATCATCTTCCCAAATATAAATGAAATATATATTCACGTAGCCAAAACTAAATCAAAATCAAATCAAAACTCAATTTAAACTCTTTACTTGGACTTAACCAAAACCCATCTAAATCAAGCCAAAATCAATTGATTTTCTTTTGAATAAATCATATATCTAAATATAAATGAAATCTACAAGCATCAAGCCAAATTAAAATCAACCCAAGTCAAGCCCAACTTATCCCTTTTGACTTGAAAATCTCAAATGAACAAAAACTATCATAGCCCAAATTAATTGTAGTTGGATTTATATTTCCAATCATATATAAATCATATATAAATTCAAGTCATAATCAAATCAAGTTAATTAAACCATTTAGGTTCACTTGATCCAAAGTGGCCTAAAGAACCCATTTGAACCAAGTTCTAATCCAATCTAAAATGGATTAAACCAAGCTCAAATCTCATCATGACCATTGATCATCCTTGGATGATCAATTGCCTTGGATTGGGTCAAACCAAGTCAACTTGGTCATTTGACCAAGTCAACCCTTAACCCATATGAAACCCAAACTAGCCAAAACTCATCTTACATCAAATTAATTGAAACCATTGATTCACACCAACCCATAATCAATGGTTGAACATGAATTGACCATCAATTGAGCCAAACCAAACCCAATTGGCCATTTGACCCAAGTTGACCCAAATTGACATAAAAGGCCAAAATGGGTCAAATCATGATCTAGCCCAAATTGATTGCAACTAATGGCTCAAGTTCATTCTAAATTGATTATTGAACTTGACCAAACTCATAATTGAACCCAATTTAACCAATTGAACATAATTGACCAACTTAGCCCAAATTGACCTAAAGGGTGAAATTGGCCAAAATCTAAATTGATTCAAATCAAAGCCTACAATCCTATCCAATTGACCAACGAACTTAAACTAACACCCAACTTAACTCATTTGACCCATTTGATTTCAAATGAGCCAAAATCAAACTTAAGCCAAATTGATTGAAACAACTTGAACTAAAACACTTCAAATAATCATTTTGAACTTTAAACCTTGGTTTGATGCAATTTGACTAATTGGTCAACCTAACCCAACATGACCCAAAGTGACTCAAATGACCCAAATTAAGCCAAATCCCTTGAAACCAAGCCTTGGCCACTTGGAACCTGACCAAACCTAACCCAAACTCATCTTAGGTCAACCCAAAATTAGCCCAAACCCAATGAGATCTCCCTTGGATATGCCACCCCACATAAGATTTTTTCCAAAATAGAAAAGTCCACTTCCACTTTTCCAGCCCTCACACTCACACACAAATGGAGCACCTAGCCACCCAGCCCAGAGTGAAATCCATGGACCAAAGGGAGGTGAGTTAACTCATCTCCCTCACAAATTGAAATCCATGGGGTATGCAATCAGCCTAAATCCAACCTTGAGCCACCTCCCAAGTCTTCCACCAACCCAATCGAGCCACATGGAGGTGATGGAGACAACTCCAGCGCCCTGATGGAGGCTGATAGGTAGAAAAATGAGAGATTGATCCACCCATCCATTATAAGCAGATATACCCTTGGGAAAGCACACCATTCATTTCGTTCCTGCTTCTAGAGAGATTTTGAACTCCCACTTCTCAGGCCTCCTCGAATTTTCTATTCCAGAGGCTCATCATGATCCCAACTTCTTCAAAATGCAACTAAATCCTAATTGCTCCTTACCACACCATCTCCATACTTCGTCGAAGCTAACTGAATCATTTCTCGAGCTCTAAACCCACCGAAAGTAGGAATTCGATCAAAACAGAGTGTCCAAAGCACAAGAGTTGGTCTTCCAAGCAAACCACATGGAATTGATCCAATTGTTGCTCAACAGTGCTTCATCTCAACCAGGTGAAGCTACCTCAAGCGTGCGAGCCACCGGTCTTCTTAGATAATTCCATGTTCCCCCTCTAAAATTTTGTTGGCCTTTATGTGCATGTGTGAGCCATTGGATCCTCTTAGATCCTTTGTGAGATGGTGTGGGTTCCATTTTGGCTAATCCTATCTCGTGAGCTCGTATCACGAACAATGGCGGTGTCATTCTCCCTCACTTGCATGATGATAGATCACGCCGCGTCCATTGCATGATGGAATGGATGGTCATGATTAGATATGTTGTTGATCAAATTAATCCTTCATTAACTATGGGTTTAATCATGGTCATCCTAGATCGGATGGCATGAAATACATGCATAGCGCCACTCAAGCGGTGATGTGATAATTTAAATAGCCAATCTTACGGTGCTATGTGAAAAGCGCACCGCGTTAGTGCACCACGTGTCATTGATGGGATTAGGTTTAATTAAGGCTAATTAATCTATCTTTAAGGTTGAAACTTCACAAATTCATAACAAATTATAGAAAAACCCAAAAAAATGCAAAAAATAAATTATTCATTTTAAAGGTATTTCAGAGAGTAATTTATTAAAAATATCTTTAATTAATTTTGAACAGTAATTAGGGTTTAATTAAAATTTTAATTAGCTTAATTATACCATAATTAATTAATTAATTAACCTTAAACTTTCTTATATTATTTAAGGGGTCCTCTCCTCCTAATTTTCTTGAGATTTATTATTAATTAAAAAAAATTAGCCAATTAAGCTTTAATTTTTTTAACTTAATTGGGTCAATTAATCATGTTAAACTAAATAATTAATTGGGTCATTTATCATTGTTTAACAATGAGGAGACTTATGGAATATGAGTGGGACCTCTCTCCTAATTTCTTTCCCTAAGTTCACCTTACTTTTCAAGAAAAATTAATTAGTGATTAATGGACTAATTAATTACTTAATTAGTTTAATTAAAATTTAAAACATATTAGAACTTAATGAATTAATTGAGGGGTAGATCTTTAGGTGTTCAATAACCTAAAGACATTTAAGGAAATTATGGTTAGCTCACATGTGGGGGAAAATCATAAGTATACTTAATTAAGTTCCTTGATCTAATTAGCTATTAACTATGAGCCAATTGCATTAGACCCTTTCTCCTCCATTGCTTTGCTAATTTACTTTTCAATTCATTTGCATATCATATTGGCTCATAATTATTTAGTTAATTACTTTAAGGTAATATAAGTAAGGGTTAATTAATGAACTTAATTCATATCATAACTTAATTAACTCATAAAATCACTTTGATCACTTTTCATTAAACCAAATAAACTCACAAACATGGGGAAGTGATTAGGATTATCAAGCTTCTTTTCACATTTCTTAAGTCAAATTGACCATGAAATTAAAAAATGACACATTAAAGAAGCTTTGGTTTATTTTAAATGGTTTTATTTGGTATGTTTGTCCTTAGGAATTAATTGGATTAAATGAAATCATATGTTTATATTTGGTTATTCCTTTCCAATCATGTTACATATTGCATGTCATTTGGTTCATACATCCATCTATTTTGAAAATTAATTAAATCAAATGGTCTTCCTTTATGTAATCTTGAATGTGTTGACTTATTTTAATATATGTGTGGCTACTATCACTACTAAACTCAAATGTATTTTTCAAAAGCTTATAAATGAATGGTAACATATGTTGTGATGTTAGTTATAAATACATCAGATATACATTTGATTATACCTTAAATGTATGAAGTGAAGTCTCTTTCTTTTATTCACGTGTTGATTTACATAAACATGAATGTAATGGGTATATAGCCTAGACATTATGAGAATATGAGGATTTATGTAGCCCCAAGGAGGTCATTTGATTATCTGACTTCCTTAGTTTAAACAATGGCATGTACTCATTTGATTTCACTCTTATACATCTTTAACTTAGGAATTTAGATAGAGCTTTAAATCATATGCCTAAATAATTCCATTAAATAAAATACAATCTTTGCATGATTTTCATCTCTTTAATTATGAACGTGTGTATGTATTTAAGCAAAATGGGTGTATAGTTTGGACATCCAAGGAATACAAGGCTTTAAGTAGCCCCAAGGAGGTCATTTGATTACCTCACTTCCGGTTTAATAATATACGCACTTGTTTATGTCTTTTATACATATATGTGTGTATTTGATTAGAGGATAATAATCCCCTTTTCTATTTAAAAATACTTGCATCCATGATTGATTAGTCATTAGATTCATTAATCATATAATTTAGAGCTTGCTTTCTTATATTCACATACATACAAATTTACATATGTTTGAATGTAATGGGTATATAGTTTGGACATCTTGGGAATGCTAGACTTTAAGTAGCCCCAAGGAGGTCATTTGATTACCTCACCTCCTTGGTTAACAATGACACGTACCTATTTAATTTCATCCCTATGTATTTTTGTATAAGAATTTAGATAGAAGTTTAAATTAATATAATTAAATAATTCAATCATGTAAGAGAATATAAAATTCTACATACACATATGTCCATCATTTAAGCGTGTTATATGTATAGATACACTTAAGATTAAATCATATGCATGATATTTGTGAAGGAAAGGAATGATTTGATATGTAATATATGTCGATAATTCAATTAAATTAATCTTGAGATGTCTCACATGCTAAATGAGTGAACTAAACTTAGGATTAATTAAATCATTTAATAAGTCATTCACTAAAGAGAACTAAATCTAATTAACATGCTTTAGAAAGTGACTTAAGGTAGGGATGAAAAAGGGCAATCCTCTTTCTTCCCTTTATAACACTTCGTTGCTAAGTGTAATCATATGAAACAAAAGAAAACATAAATTAAAATTCTCAAATCAATTAAATAACTTCAAGTGAAATCAACCTTTTATGTGAAAGCCTCCACACTTAGAAAATTATAACACTAATGCTTAGTTAAGATATACCACACAAGCCATAACACACATTAAGATTAAATCACAACTTCTAGCTTTATGTTAGGACGTTGTATGGTTTGATGTATATTTTATTTTATGATGTATTATTTTAGACTAGATGTTAGAGAGAATGTTTCATAGACTGGATGTTAGGCTAATATTAGCCTAATCATGTTTTCTACAAGGAATTGTGCTTAAAGGAGTACTTAAAAATAAATATAAACAAGTTGCTTAAACCCCCTAAGCATAATCCAAGTTAAGATAGGAGGGGTTTGGTGTGCGGTGCTAAGTCCAAATTATATATATAATTATTTGGGATTATATGTGTGTTTAGCTAACACTTATTTTGCGGTGTGGTTACATTTATTTTTTCCTACTTTTAATGTATTTTGCATTAGGAATTAGGATTCATGCGATGAAAGGTTAGGATGAGCATTGGCTAGAAGGCTTAGTCTTGGGGTTCCATGTGATGGCTTGAAGCCCACCAAATCAAAGGGGAAATGAAGAAGACAAGAAGAAAAAGATGTGAAGACCCCCCTAGCATTCATTTATTTGTAATTATATTTATTTCTTCATTTTTGGGTTATAAAGGATAGAGCTCAACTACTTTTCTTTTTTTTTTGGGTTGTACAAACCCACAGAGATGTTATTCTTTTGCGTTAGTTATAAAATTATTTGATGTTTTATTTAGCTTGTGTAATAGAAATAACATGTTTTTCTTAGTTTCTTCATGTCTGATGCTTTAATGTGTGGCATGGATTTAGGCTCTTAGGATAAAAATAAATTTTCTACCTAACTATAACTCATAACTAAAGTTTTAAATAATTCATAACCTCACCATAAAGCCTAGGCATTAAATAAGATAATTAAAAGATTTAGCAACCCCTTAGCTGAATGTTGTATGTCTCACATCATGCATACATATTGCTTCACTCTTGCTAAGGGAGGATTTCCATCCTTGCACGATAGGGGAAGGTTTGACCTTTGAGGACCTCCTCCATGTTAGAAAACACCTCTTTCTCACTAATTTAGCCCATAATCCATTTTCATCATGGATTTAGGCATAAGAAATCCTATAGCCTTTCTCAAAATAAAGAGTTAAAAATCAAATAAAATTTGAAAAGATTTCTCATTAAACTAAGTCATTGTTCATACTCATGCTCTAGTCTTAGAGTGGGTTTAAAGACTTTAGTCTTTTTCTAAATTAATAATAGCCCAACTATCTTACAAATTCATAAACTTGCCTACATGGTTTTGAAGGCATAGGAGAAGTTAGCTAGCAGCCACTCCAGGCAGTTATAAGTCCAGAAGTCATATCATCTCTTGTGGAGATAACCCCTTATGCCCATCTTTACTTAGATTTAGGTCGCGCTTTGGTTCTTACTAAAACTCCCTTAGATTTAGGATTCGAGGTAGCTATTTTCTTCAGGCTATAAGCATAAATCATCACCTCTTAAGCATTCCCACAACCTTGTGTTGATGGATTATAAGCCCTAGTAATCTTATAAAATTTCAACTCTAACAAAATAAGTCTCTTCACTTTAAAATATATAAAACCCAATCACAGGATAGATTGGAATGCTCATTAGGCTTCCTAGTATCATGAGCATTCCCTACTTATTCCCTTTGGCTTCCAAAAATAAGTCTTCTCCTTA
This sequence comes from Cymbidium sinense, assembly GCA_021442155.1. NCBI lineage: Eukaryota > Viridiplantae > Streptophyta > Magnoliopsida > Asparagales > Orchidaceae > Cymbidium > Cymbidium sinense. The sequence continues at coordinate 74,604,174 of CM038229.1, forward strand.
GTCTTTCCCAATTAATTTTTTGAAATAGTCAATCCTTTGATAGTCTAACTTTGAAATCTTTGGAGAGAGCAATTGCATACATTAATCAATGGTATTCTTAGGGAATTTCATTCCCTAAGATATAATTAACTATGGAGGATTGCCTCTATAGGAAACTTTAGAACCAGCGTTGGAAAAATCTCTAGTATATTCAAAGACCCTTGATGCCTTGAGAGTCCTTATTAAGTGATTAAGTCCATTGAAGGGTTATGTCTCTATCTTTTGAGATAGTACATCATACCTCAATATTGTACCCGATCACTTCAATAAGTACCCCCTATGATTTGTGTGGTGTCCCCATATAGAAAATAAGCACCACACATGGCGGTATAGTCACTCTCTTTGGTCCTCCCAACCACCCTTCTATAGCCAGGATGTTGACAAGCCCTCGGTTATGTTTGTACACCTCTTCTTCCCATGGAAGGCAAAGGCCTCATTGTAGTGTTTATTTTTGATTTGTATATGGGGGACACCACTGTGGTGTTTATTTATGGTTTGATGTTGTGTGTATATGTGATGGGATGCCATGTAGATCCACAGATGCACTTATTAGAGTGATCGGGTATGATATTAAGGAATAGAGTACTATCTCGAGAGATAGAAGTCACTGCCCTATAATGAACCTAATCACCTAATAAGGACTCCTAAGCATGATGGGTCTTCAAATATACCAAAGATTTTTCTCCTACTTTACATGGAAAAGTAAAGCAGGGTTTATTTAAATCGAGTTCATTAAGTTCTCTATGGAGGCAAGCCTCCATATTTAATTACATCCTAAGGAATATGAGTTCCTTAAGAGTACTCTCGATTCAAGTAGGTGATTATTATCTTCAAAGATTTCAAAGATAGGACTATCAATAAATTAGTTATATTTTCAAAAATCAAATGGGATAGATCAAAAGGGGAGAGTTATTATCAAAACCAAAGAAGATGAGTAGGGAGTGCTCATGATACTAGGAAGCCTAGTGAGCACTCCAATCTATCTATGGTTGGGCTTTATGTATTCAAAATTGAGAGAGAATTTATTTTTTTTAGTTGAAATTTTATTAGAAATCTAGGACTTATAATTTCACAATACAAGATTGTAGAAATACCTAAGAGGTGATGATTTATGCTTGTAGCCCTCAAAGGGAAATATCAACCTTAGATCCTAATTCTAGGGAGCTTTGGCAAGGACTAAAGCACAACCTAAATCTAAGGTGAGAGTGGGTATATGGTTTACCTCCAAAAGAGAGAGTAACAACGCTACTTATTCTTTGAGTGATAGCGACTAACTCCTCATATGCTTTAAATCCATGTAGGAAAGTCATATGGTTTGCAAGATGGTTAAGCTGTTATTTATTTATAAGAGAAATTAAGTCCTTAAACTCACTCCCTAAGAGACTAGATCATGAAGGGCATGAGTAATGACTTAATCTAATGCAAATTTTAACAAGTTTTATGTGATTTTTGGACTTTTTATTTTGACATAGGCTATAGATTTTTGTATGCCTAAGTGCATGAGAAATTGGTTGTGGGCCAAATCAAAAGAGAAATAGTGTCTTTCCATCAAAGGCTCTGATAGGTTAAGCCTTTATTCTCTAGCATAGATGGAAGCCCTCTTAACAAGAGTGGAATAATTTGACATGAATGATATTATACATACAATCATCCAACTAAGGAGTTGCTAAATATTTTATTATCTTGATTTAATTCTCTAGGTTTTATGTGAGGTTATGAGTTATTTTAAAATTTTAGTTATGAGTCGTTAGTGGGATAGAAAAAAAATTTATCCTAAGAGCTTAATCGCATCTCAACAATCACCAATCATTAATAAACTATGAAAATGCATGCTATTTTTAATGCACAAGCTAAACAAAACATCAAATAATTTTATAAAGCTATCGCAAAAGAATAAGAGGTGCGATTCGTACCACCCAACCTAAAGAAATATGGGTAGTCGAGCTCTACCCTTATACATTTAGGTAAAATGAAAGAATAATTATAATTATAAAATGATAAGTGTTATGGGATCTTCATCCTCCATTCTTTACTCTTCATCTTTCATTCCTTCATCTTGAATTGCTCCATTTCTTTCTTTCTTTTGGCTTTAATTTGCTCCATTTCTTTTTTTTTTTGGGTTGATTGGGATGTAGCCTGCTTCAAAGGCATCACTTGGTATATAAGACATGGTCTTATAACCAATGTTCACCATTAATCCCCATAACACTTATCCTAATCCTAATGCAAAATTATATTAAGAGAAAGAAAAGTAAATCTAGCTACACCTACAAAATAAATGTTAGCTAAACACACCATACAACCTATGCAATTATATGAATAATTTAGAATTAGCACCCCACACATGGGTACACCTATCCTAACTTGGCTTATGCTTTGAGGTATAAGCAACCTGCACAGCAAAAAGAATTTATATTTTTATTATAGTGCCCCTTAAGCACAACCCCCTGCAGAAACATGATTAGGCTAATATCGGCTTAACATCCAGATTACGCACATACACCCTAACATCCAGTCTAAAATAATACATCACAAAACTAAACATTCATCAAACCATGCACCACCCTAACATAAAACTAGTAATGGTGACTTAATCTAATGTGTATGTGTTAAGGCTTGTGTGGTATATCCTAACTAGGCTTTAGGGTTTTAATTTGCTAAGTGTGAGGGATTTAATTTATAAAGGGTCAATTTCTCTTTAAGTGGTTTAATTTATTTAAAGATTTTATTTAGTATTTTTTTTATTTCATATGACCTGCACATAGCAACTAAGTGCTATGAAGAGAAGAAAGAGGGGGAATCTCCCTTTAATCCCTACTTTAAGTCATTTCTAAGATAAGTTCATTAATAAATTTCCTTTAGTGAATGGTTTATTATGTGTTTTAATTAACCCTAAGTTTAGATTCACTCCAAATAGCCCTATCCAATAAAAAAGGCATCTTAAGATTAATTGAAATGGATTACTTATCACATAACACACATTCGTTCATTTCTTCTCATCATGTATATCATGCATATGAATAATCCTAAGCATACCGTACATGCAATATAAATCTTAGCATACTTTGATGATGAATGCAAATAAGTGTATTTGGAATTTAAATGTTTTATTTTTTTGATTGAATTATGAATGCATGTTTTTATTATATAAAAAAGGGATTTTTTATCCATTAGCGAATTACACATTCACATGCATAAAAGTTTCAAGTGAGTATGTCGCCATTATTTTCTACACTAGGGGCGTAAGGTACAAAACCTACTTAGAGCTACTTAAAGCCTCGCAGGCCCAGGATGCCCAGACTAATATACCGCTTTCCTTAGATACATGTAGATGTATGAATAACTATAAGGATAAGAAAATCCATGAAAAAGGTTATATTTGATTTATTTGATTTATGATTCTTTATTCATTGGCCACATCACACATGCATATGTATAAGAGTTTTAAGTGAGTACAGCGCCATTATTTTTTACACCAGTGGCGTAAGGTACAAGACCTACTTAGGGCTACTTAAAGCTTCGCAGCACCGTGATGTCCATACTAATATACCACTTTTCTTAAATACATATGAATGTACAAAAAGAACCACATGAATAGGGAATCATGCAAAAAAATGTTGTGTTTGATTTGATTATGTGATTTATATATGTGATATTAAATTCTTTCTAAGTCTTAACACTGAGATGCATAGGAGTAGATTTGGGCAAGTGTTATGTTCTTTTAAAATGAACTATACACTTGCAAATCCTATGTAAATCCATATAGGATATGGAAAGAGAACTTCATATTGCATATCTTATATTATTATCACATGCAAGTTTATAGATACTTATAATTAGCATCACTTCATTTTCAATAATTGATTTATAGGTTTTGAAAATAGTTTTTGATTTAATAGTGAGAATAATTGCACATATTCTTAATTTAAGTCAACACATGCAATTTGACATAAAAGAAAATATTTCATTTAATTAATTTTAAAAGAAATAAATGCATGATTTCATATATGGCCAATATTTAGCATGATTGGAAAGAAATAAAGGAATGTAAACACATGACTTCATTCATCCCAATTAATTCATAAGGATAATCAAATTAAATAAGGCTATTTAAAATGAACCAAAATTCTTTAAAGACATTTTTTAAACTTTGAGTTTGATTTGATTTAGTAAATATAAAAGAGGTTTGTTAATCCTAACCCAATTCTCCATGTGTGAAGTAATTTGGTTTAATGAAGAACATTTAAGTTGATTTTATGTTTTAATTAGGTTAAGGTATGAATTAAGTGAATTAATTAACCTATATTACCTTAAGTTAATTAACTAGTTACTAATAAGCTAATATCATATGCAACCACATGAAAAGTAAATTTGAAATGCTCCTAAGAAATGAAAGGGGTCTAATGCAATTGGCTAATGAATAATAGTTAATTAAGCTTAAAGGATCTCACTTAATTACTTTTATGATTTTCTCGCACATGTGAGCCAACCATAATTTCATTATCTCTCTCCTTAGGTTATTGAGCACCCAAGTGACCCAAAATCAATTAAGGGTTGTTTAAGTGTGGATGAATTGATCTTTAATTTTAATTTCATTAAGCCTTTAATTAATTAATTGAACATTTTGGTTATGTTTTAATTTGAATGATAAAATTAACTTAGGGGAGAGGATCAAGGGCAAGGCCCTAATCCTAATCCATAAATCATTTAAAGATTCAATTATATTCTGATTTCTTTATTTTGAAGATTAATTACTTGATTAATCAATTAATTATTCCATTCTCCATTAATTAATTTGATTTTAAAAGGTAAAGAAAACTTAGAAATAGATTAAGAAAGGCATCCCAACCACATCACCTAAGTCATCTTATTGTTCAATAGAGGTGATTATGCTTAAGTGGTTAATTAAGTTACTATTCATTCATTAATTATGATTAATTAAATTAGGAGAGTGATTAGGGCTTAATCAAGTTATATTCCTAATTAAGAAATCAATAAAATCCTTAAAAAAATAAGGGAGGTAGAGGTCATCCCCTTAAACATCCATAAAAAATTTGAGATTAATTGAGTTCTTAATTAAGGTGTAATTAAGCTAATTAGATTTTTGATAAAACCCTAATTAAGCCAAAATCACTACTCAAAATTAATTAATGATAATTTTCCTAGATTCTACTCCGAAATATCTTCAAAATGAGCCTAAGTTTGTATTTTTTTGGATTTTTGTTATAATTAGTTATGATTTTAGGAAGTTTTATGATTAAAAACTAATTAATTAGCCCTATTTAATACGTTAATCCATCGGGCCACATGGCGGTTGACACGGCGCTAACGTGGTGCACTTTCCAAGTGGCATGATGGGATTGGTTATTTAAGTAGTCACATCCACGCGCTGACTCAGCCGACGGTGGATGCGCTTTCTCTGTGGATCATCCGATCTAAGATCAAATGGCTACGATCTGATCCACAGCTTAGGAAAGGAATCAGAGGCTCTACCGTGGGATTTGATCAAAGCCATTCATCTCATTCATGCGGGATGGACAGCTCATGATCTATCCCATTCGCGAGCGATAGAAGATGGATGTCGTCCATCTTTCCTCATTCAATTTAAGCTCACCTGACCTCAAATTGTCTCCAAATTCTTCCCACACCTTCAGGGAAGGGAGACGCGTACATCTAACAGTCAATTTTAAGTGAAATTTGAATTTTCTTCATAAAGGACCAACCCACTTTTGCATACAAGACTCGGTTTATAAAATTATCTCCAGGTAATAGGTTACGAGGTAGCTTAGTTGAGCGATGCCACTGAAGAGCTTTAAGCTTGATTTGGTGTGGGATGCTCGGTTGACCAATCCATGCATGTAATGGGCTCGGCTCCGATTGAACTCGATCCTTCCATGGCTTGGAAATTTGAGAATTGGTTCGGTTGGCTTCGATAAAGTATGGTGATGGTGTGGCTAAGAGGAATTGAAGTTTGATTTTGAAATGAGAGAGTATTGCTCAGGATTAGGATACCCTATTTTGGCTTTGCTTAGGAATGGGCAATGTCAAATGGAGAGGGCTCGGGAAGGCTTGGAATCACTCTGTGGGATTTTGGAAATGGCTTAGGAGAGCTCACGATGCAAGTGCCTATGAAATCGTGTTCAAATTGAGGGAGATACCACTCAATTTCCCATCATGGATAGATGGTAGCATGAACACATTTTGCACTGGCTGATCACCGTCCAACCACCGGACTTTTCTCCATCAAGTAAGGGTGGCACGCTAGGGATGGGAGGAATGATGGGGAGCTGCCATGGACCCATTGAGCAAGGTTTGCAAAACTTGGATCCAATGGGTGCCCAATTTAGGTTGGAGGTGAGTCAACTCACCACCCAAAGGTCCTTAGCTGACCTAGGGTGAGTTAGGTTAGCTAGGTGGGTCAGGAGAAGGTTCCATGGAGTGCTAATGAGCTACCATTGGGATGGGAAGGTTGACTTTAGCTTGGATCTAATAGTTTTAAGGTTTAAATCCTATGGTTTGATGGCTAATCCCCTTGGTGGGGTCCACTTGGCTTTTGGGCTAGTTTGGAAATGAATTAGGACATGTTTGGGTCGGGTTTGGCTAAGTCCTAGGGTCCATAAGTTGGTTTGGAGTGATTTGGCTTGGATTGGTCAAATGGGTTTCATTTGGGCTAGGTTGGGTTTGTTGACCAATTGGTCAAATTGGGTCAAAGGCAAGCTTGTTAAGTTCATATGATGATTTGGGATGTTTTAGTTTCAATTAATTTGGATTGTTTAGGTCTAGGTTTGGATTTGACTCATTTGGATTCAAAAGGGTCAAAATTGGTCAAGTTAACCAATTTGACCAATTTGACCAAATTGGGTTGGGTTAGGGGTTGGGTCAAGTTCAATTGGTTGATTGGAAATGATTGTAGGCTTTGGTTTGGTTTAATTTAGAATTAATTTGGATTTTGGTCAATTTGACCTTTTAGGTCAATTTGGGCTAGGTTGGGTCAAGTTATTTGGTTAACTTGGACTCAATCATGGATTTGGTCAAGTTCAATAAGTGATTTGGAATGAACTTGAGCCATTGGTTGCTATCAATTTGGATTAAATCATGATTTGACTCATTTTGGCTTTTTAGGCCAATTTGGGTCAACTTAGGTCAAGTGGTCGATTAGCTTGGTTTAGCTCAATTGAAGGTTTGGACATGCTCAATCATTGATTATGGATGGGTTTGAGTCAATGGTTTCAATCAATTTGGCATATGATAGATTTTGGCTAATTTGAGTTTCATTTGGGCTAAATGTTGACTTGGTCAAAGGCTAGGTTTGACTTGGTTTGACCCAATTCAAGGTGGTTGATCACCCCATGATGATTGTTGATCATGATTGAGGTTAATATGGGCTTAGTTCAGTCCAATTTAGGTTGTATTAGAACTTGGCTCAAAAAGATCATTTAGGTTATTTTGGGTCAAGTGATCCTAAATGGATCAATTGGTTTGATCAAGGTTTGATTCAAGTTTAGTTGAACTCACATATGAGCCTTGAATTGAAATATAAATCCAATTGCAACTAGTTTGGAGCCAAATGGGTTTTGTTCATATGCCAATTTTAAGTCAAAAGGGTCAAGTTGGGTTTGATTTGGGTTGACTTGGATTTGGTTTGATAATTGTGGTTTATTTTTATATTTGAATCAATGATTGTAGGAATAATTGAATCATGAAGAAATCCATTAGTTTTGAGTTGATTTGGAATTCATTTGGCCAAGTTCAAAAGTTTAGCTAAAAGGGCTAAAATTGGGAATTTGATTTGATTTTAGTTTGGTTTTAGTCATTTGAATTTATATTTCACTTATATTTGTGAATATAAATGAAGATATAAATGGGTTATGAGAAAATCACTTGAGTTTGGAGTGATTTGGAAGCAAATTTGACCAAATTAAGGGATATAGGTCAAAAGAGGCTAACTTGGATTTTGATTGGTTTGATTTATTTTTGGTCATTGGAGGGTGGGTTTCATTTATATTCGTGAATATAAATGCATGAATGATTGATTTATAAAGAAATCAATCAAGTTTATGTTAGTTTGAAGGAGGATTTTTGACTAAGCATATGAAGGTGGTTCATATGGCTTAGGAAGAGATTTTTTAGAATTTGGAGTTAATCATGGGTTTCAATCATTTGGAGTTTGAAATTTATTTTTTGAATTGAGATTGAATTTGATAATTGATAAAATCAATTGGATTGGGTTTGATTTGGATTTAGTTAAGGCTAAGTCCATAAGATAAAATCAAAGGGCTTAGGAAGGGATTTAGAGTTTGAATTTAGTGATGGATCTCAATCATTGGATAGTTGGATTTGATTTTGGAATTTTGAATTTAAATTTGAGGTTTGGTATGAAAGAAGGAAGCAAGGATTGGGTTTGGGCTATAGAGTAGGCAAGTCCTCCTAAATCCCCAAGGCATAACCTATTCCTATAGCTAACTCTTCTAAGTCTTTAAGGTTAGGTTAAGTGTTCACCTAATCTCTAAAAGTGTCTTAAGATTAAGAAATTCTTAGTGTTTATAAGAGTCCTAGATTTATGATGAGAAAACTGAGAGCTCACTCCAAAAGTGAGGTCAACACTCTCGTAGATCTGAGGGTGTACTTATTGAGGTGATTAGGTACGACAATAAAGAATAGTGCATAATCTCGAAAGATAGAAATAACTACCCTACAATGAACCTAATCACCAAAAGACTCTAAGGCATGATGGGTCTTGAATATACCAAAGATTTTTCCCTACTTTACATGGATGAATAAAGTAAGGTTTATTTAAACCAGGTTCTAAAGTTCCCTATGGGGGCAAGCCCCCATAGTTAATTACATCCCAAGGAAGATGAGTTTCTTAGGAATACTCTCAATTAAAGTAGACAATTGTTGTCTCCAAATATTTCAAAGATAGGACTATCAATAAATTGGTTATATTTTGAAAATCAACTGTGATAGATCAAAAGGAGAGACTTATTTATCGAAGCAAAAGGAGATGAGTAGGAAATACTCATTATACTAGGACAACCTAGTGAGCATTCTAATCTATCCTATGGTTAGGCTTTATATATTTGAAATTGAGGAGAATTATGTATTTAATTTGAAATTTATTAAAAAGCTAGGACTTATGATTCCACAATGCAAGATTGTAAAAATGTCTAAGACGTGAAGATTTATACTTATAGCCCCGAAGGGGAATAGCAACCTCAAATCTTAAATCTATGGAGCTTTAATGAGGGCCAAAACACATCCAAAATATAAGTCAAAAATGCATATATTGATTACCTCCATAAGAGAGGGTAAACCACATTCTTATAACCTAGAGTGGCGACCCACTCATCCTATATTTTAAAATCATGTGGTCAAGTCATATGTTATGTAAGATGATTATGATATTATCATTTAGAAAGAAATTAAAAGTCCTTAAACCCACTCCCAGAGACTAGAACATGAGTGGTATAAATAATGACTTAGTCTGCAAATCTAATCAATTTTATTTGATTTTGGACTCTTTATTTTGACATAGGCCATAGGTTTTATATGTCTAAATGCATGATGAAATAGGTTATTGGCTAAATCATAGAGAAAGAGGTATTTTTCACCACAAAGGAGACCCTCAAAGGTCAAGTCTTTCCATATCGTATAAGGATGGAAACCCTCTCTTAGCAAGAATGAAACAAGATGATATGCATGATATTAAGCATACAACATTCAAATAAGGGTTGATAAATCTTTTAATTATCTTGATTTAATACCTAGGCTTTAAATGAGGTTATGAATTATTTTAGAATATTTAGTTATGAGTTGTGATTGGAGTAAAAAGTTTATTTTTCCCTAAGAGCTAATCACATCCAGCCACATTAAATCACCATACATGAAGAAACAAAAAACATATCATTTTCATTGCGTTGTAAACAAAGCATCAAACAATTTATAAACTAATGTTAAAAGAATAATTAGCGGTGTGGTCAAGTACCACCGTATAACTCGAAAAGAGAAATGGGTAGTCGAGCTCCTTATACATCTTGATAATGTAAAAGAATAATTACAATTTTTACAAATAATAAATGCTATGGGAGGCCTTCATTTTTCATATCTTCATATCTCCTCCATTTCTTCATTTGGGTTTGCTTGCTTGAAAGTTATCATGGGGCATCCTAGGACAAAGCCTTCTAGCCACCACTCATCCTAATCCCCATACTGAATCCTAACTCATAATGTAAAATTACATTAAAAATAGGAAAAGTAAATCTAACTACACCTGCAAGATAAGTGTAAAATAAACCATACCAACCCAAGCGGTTATATATAATTTGGACTTAGCATCCACATGGGTAACCAAGTCCACTGTCTAATTTAGATTATGCTTAGGGGTTAAGCAACCTGCAAAAGAGAACATTTATATTTATTTTAAGCACCCCTTAAGCACAATCTCCTACAAAAAATGATTAGACTAATCATGACCTAACATCAAGTCTACGAGACATACACCCTAACATCCAGTCTATAATAATACATCTTAAAACAAATATACATCCAACCATGCACTGCCCTAATATAAAGCTAGAAATTATGCCTTAATCTAATGTGTGTGTATTAAGGCTTGTGTGGTATGTTCTAACTAGGCTTTATTGTAATTTTTTAAGTATGAAAAGATTTAATTATTGAGGGTGGTTTCATTTTAAATGACTTAATTTATTCAGGAATTCTTATTTAATGTTTTCTTTCAATTTCATTTGGCATACACTTAACAATTAAGTGTTATAAAGAGAAGAAAAAGAGGATCACTCTCTTTCATCCCTACCTTAAGTCACATCTAAAGCAAATTAATTAAATGAATTTCCTTTAGTGAATGGCTTATTATATATTTTGATTAATCATAGGTTTAGTTCACTTTAAATAGTCTCATTCAATAAGAAAGGCATCTTAAGATTAATTGGAATAAATTACAATCACATAACACATATTTGTTCATTTCTTTTCATCAAATCTAGCATGCATATGATTAAGTCCTAAACATACCTATACATGCAATTTGTATCTTAGCACACTTAAATGATGAATGTGAGAAAATGTATTTGGAATTGATGTTTCATTTGGTTGAATTATTTTATCATATTAATTTAAAGCTCTATCTAAATTCATATACAAAAGTATAAGAAAATAACTCTAAATCATATGACTAATCAATCCAACCACTTGAACAAATTTTGAATGTGTGTCTTTTTAATAGAAAAATGGGATTTTCATTCATTAACTAAACACACATTCAAATGTATGAATGTTTTAAGGAAGTACACCACCATTGTTCTACATCAGGGGAGTGAGGTAGGAACCTCCTTGGGGCTACTTAAAGTCCTGCATCCGCAGAATGTCCAGACTAATATACCCACTTTTCATAAATATATATGGATGTATAAACAACTATAATGAAAATCATGCAAAAATTATATTTGATTTGTTTGATTTATCTATGTGAATGAATTAAAGCTATATTTAAATTCTAATGTCAAAATGCATAAGAATAAAATCAAATAGGTATGCGTCATCAATGTTACGTACGGTGAGGTAGGAACAACTTCCTTAAAAGTTGCCCCACGGAATGTCCAGACTAATATACCCATTACATTCAAACTTATGCAAATCAACATATGAATGTAAGAAAAAGACTTCACTTCATTAACTAACCTTATATTCACATGCACCTCATATGTATATGTAACTAAAGTCACAATATATATATTATTATTCATTAATAAGCCTTTGAAAATACATTTGAGATATAATAGTTATAATAGGCACACATATTTATAATTAAGTCAACACATGCAAATTTGACATAAAGGAAATTATTTTATTTAATTTACTTTTGAAAATAATGAATGCATGACTACAAGTGGCATACAATATTTTAACATGATTGGAAAGAAATAAAGAAGCATAAGCATGTAATTTCATTCAATCCAACTAATTCTAAGGACAATTATATTAAATAAGATCATTTAAATTAAACCAAATTTTCTTAAAATCATCTTGATCTTTATGTTTGATTTGATTTAAGAAATGTGAATGAGGTTTGCTAATCCTAGTCCCATTCCCCATATGTGTGAGTTAATTTGATTTAATGAAAAGCAATTAAATTGATTTTATGGCTTGATTAGGTTGAGGTATGAATTAAATCAATTAATTAAACCCTTGCCTACATCATCTTAAGTTAATCAACTAAATAATGATGAGCCAACATGAGATGCAACCATATAGAAAAGTAAATTAGCAATGCTCCTAAGAAATGAAAGGGCCCTAATGAAATTAGCTCATAATTAATAGTTAATTAAGATTAAGGGAATTACTTTTATGATTTTCTTAAATTTCTTTATACTATTAAACATCTAAAGAACTACCCAAGGTTGATTAATCAATGGTAGGAATGAATTGGACTTTAAATTAATTTAATTATGCCCTTAATTAGTTAATTAAATCCTTTGATTATATTTTAATTAGGATAATGAAATTAACTTAGGGAAAGAGATCAAAAAAGAGGCCTCAATTCCAATCCCTAAGTCATTTCAAACAATCAATTAGGCTTTGAAATATTTAGACTCTCATTTCTTTTAATTTATTAATTAAGTGGCTAATTAATTAATAAAACTTTGATTAATTTGAAACAAATGAAGAGGCTTAATGAAATGGTCATAAAGAGTAAACCTAAATCATTTCCCTAGGACTTTTCACTATTAACAGATAGCGATATGCTTAACTAATTAATTAATTCACTGTTCATTTGCTTTATTATCATTAATTAAGGTAGGAGAGTAATTAAGGCTTAATCAATCAATTTTTCTAACTAACTATCCAATAAATTTCAAGAAAAATAGGGGAGGCAGAGGTCATCGCCCTAAACATCTCTAGAAAGTTTAAAATTAATTGGATAATTAATCAAAGAGTAATTAGGCTAATTAAATTTTTAATTAAACCTTAATTAAGCCAAAATTACTATTTAAAATTAAATAATTATATTTTTTTTGGATTCTCCTCTGAAATACCTTTAAAATAAGCCCTAATTTATATTTTTTGGACTTTTTTAGGATTAGCTATGAATTTTAGAAGTTTCAGCCTTAAAAATGAATTAAACAGCCCTAATTAAACCATAATCCTGTTGGTGCCACGTGACTGCTAATGTAGTGCGATGATGTAGTGCGCTTTCCATGTGGCATGATAGGATAAGTTATTTAAGTTGTCACATTCACATGCCTCGTCAGTTGGTGGTGGATGAGCTTTCCAATGGACCGTCCGATCTAATATTAGACGGCCATAATTTTATCCCACAGTTAACGAGAAAATAGAGAGGGATCTATGCATGATCTAATCAGAGCCGTCCATTTTGATCAAGTGGAACAGACGTCCCATGATCTATCTCCTCCCGAGTGGTGGGAGATGGAGACCGTCCATCATTCATCGCTCAATCTGAGCTCACCCGAGCTTGCATGGAGATCAAATCAATCCCACACCTTTGGGGAGGCAAAATAAAGAGATCCAATGATGGAGATCTCATGACATGGAACTTTCCTTCACGAAAGACCAAACCATTTTCATACAAGGATCAGTTTTGAGAAATTACCTCATCGGAGCTAATTTTTGATAGTTCTAATGATTGAGGAAGCTTCGTTTAGTAGAAATGAAGCCTTGTTGAGCCGCATGAGCTTTGAATTGAGGTGGTTTACTTTACAGACCAACACACGAGGCATAGGTGATCAATCTTGGTTGAACTTCTATCTCTGGTAGCTTGGAAGCTTAGAAAATGATTTGTTTGGCTTCCACTAGGTCCAAGGAAGGTGTGTACAAGTTTAATTGAAGTTTGGATGAGGGATGGATGAATTTGAATCAAGGGAGACCTCCCATATTTAGTTTGACGTAAAACCGAGAAGGGAGAAAATGGGGGAACTTGGAAGCTTGGGAAAAGGCTGTGGGAGACTCTCCTTCACTCTCTCTGGCTCAAACAAAGTAGAATGAATCCATTCACATTTGAATTGAGGGGGTATATCCCCTCAATTGCTAAGGTGGATGGATGACATTCAATTCAGAATTTTGGTCGATTCGCCACCGCCAGCCTGTCGAAGGGGTCACCATCGACTCCATATGGCATGCCAGGAGTGGAGGAAGCTATGATAGGTAGTCCAAGGCAAGAAATGGGGGATTGAGTTTGCTTGGTCCTTTGGGTGCTCGGGTATGAAGGAAGGTGACTTGGTTCACCTCCCTTTGGTCCATGGCCGATCCTAATGGGCTTAGAGTGGGCTAGGGAGGCATGGCATGCCCCATTTGGCAACGGATTGCCTACCAAAGTGATGGGAGAGTGGACTTTGCTAAATGGGGAAGGAATCCAATGTGGGAAGGTTTATCCAATGGCTAATTCCCTTAAGTGGGGTCCACTTTGCTTTTAGGATGGTTTTGGGCTGACTTAGGCTTAATTTGGGTCAAGTTTGGTCAGCCCTTAGGGTCCCATGGGTTGGTTTTGGGTGCTTTGGCTTCATTTGATCAAATGGGTTCATGTTGGGTTGGGTTGACCAATTGGTCAAATTGGGTCAAACCAAGGCCTGGGTTAGGTTTAAATAATGATTGAAAGAGTTTTGGTTTAAGTGGTTTTGATTAATTTGGCTTAAGTTTGATTCTGGCTTATTTGAAATCAAATGGGTCAAGTTGACCACTTTACCCAATTTCACCAAATTGGGTTGGGTTAAGTGTTGGTTCATGTTCAATTGGTTAATTAAAAATGATTGTAGACTTTGGTTTGGTTTGATTTGAGTTTAATTTGGATTTTGGCCAATTTGACCCTTTAGGTCAATTTGGGCTAGGTTGGGTCAAGTTGACCAATTGGTTAAATCGAGCTCAATTATGGCTTTAGTCATATTCAATAAATGATTTGGAATGAACTTGAGCCATTGGTTGCAATCAATTTGGATCGAATCATGATTTGACCCATTTTAGCTTTTTAGGCCAATTTGGGTCTATTTAGGTCAAATGGCCAATTGGACTTGATTTGGCTTAATTAAGGATTTGATCATGTTTAATCATTGATTATGAGTTGGTTTGAATCAATAGCTTTAATCAATTTAGTATATGGTAGGTTTTGGCTAGTTTTTTCATTTTGTTAAAAAATCAAGTTGACTTGGTTTGATAGTTGATCACCAAGATGAATGATCATGATATGAGGTTGGATGAGCTTAGTTCAATTCAATTTGGGGTTGGATTAGAACTTGGCTCAAAAGTCTTTAGGTCACTTTGGGTCAAGTGGACCTAATGATTCAATTAGTTTGGTTTTGGCTTGATTCAAGTTTAGTTGAACTCATATATGAGCCTATGATTGAAATATAAATCTAACCACAATCAATTTGGAGTGTAATGGATTTTGGCTCATTTGATGTTTTCAAGTCAAAAGGTCTAACTCTTGACTTGGGTTGACTTGAGTTTGATTTGGTATATAGTTTATGTTTATATTTGGGTGAGTGAAATGAAAATTAATTAAGAAATTTTGGATTTGATAGAATTTGGCCAAAATTCAAAGTGGCTTAAAGGATAAATTTGGAAATTTGAGAATATAAATGAAGTAATAATTGATTTATAAAGAAATCAATTGAGTTTGATTAATTTGGGTAGAGATTTGATTAAGCTTATGGAGGTAAGTCCATATGGCTAAGAAAGGTCTTGATTTGGTTTGATTTAGTTTGATTTGATTTGGTTCATCTGAATTTGAATTTCATTTATATTTGTGAATACAAATGAAGGAATGATTGGTTTATAAAGAAATCAATTGAGTTTGATTTGGTTTAAAGGGGGTTTTGGTTAAGCATATGAAGGTGGTTCATATGGCTTAGGAAGGGATTTTGGAATTTGAATTTAATTTTGGGTTCTAGTCATTTGATTTGGAATTTGGGTTGGAATTTGATTTGAGATTGAATTTGTATTTAAGAAAATCAATTAAATTGGGGTTGATTTGAATTTGGTTAAGGCTAAGTCTATAAGATAAAATCAAAGGGCTTAGGAAGGGTTTTGGAATTTGAATTTGATCATGGATTTCAATCATTTGATTTAGAATTGATTTATGATTTGGATTTAAATTTAATATTTGGTTTAAGGAATGAAGGTAGGCAAGTTTTCCTAAATCCCTAAGGCATGACCTATTCTCATGGCTAATCCTTCTAAGTCTTTAAGCTTAGGTTAAGTGTTCGCCTAATCACTAGAAGTATCTTAAAACTAAGGAGCTCTGGGTCTACAAGAGTCTTAGATCTATGATGAGGAAATTGAGAGCTCACTCTAAAAGTGAGGTCAACATGAAGCCATTCAAAAATAATCGAGTAATTTTTGCTCCCATGCACTCTGATTGGTTTTCTTTTAACACGGTTCACCGGCTAGAGAGGCAGGTGATACCACACTTCTTCTCAAGTAAGTTTGTCGAATACACGCCAGAGAAGTACATGGTTTTAAGAAATAAGATGATTGTGAAGTATATGGAGAATCCTAGATGGAGGCTTCAATTTGCAGATTATCAGGGGCTTGTAGCTAGTAATGGGCTATATGATCTTAGTCGGATTGTTAGGTTCTTGGACCACTGAGGGGTAATCAATTATCTCTCTTTTTCATCAGTTCATCGCTAATGACTGATACAATGGAGAGCTCACCATTGAGATTCATTGATAGCTTAATTTTGTTTAATCGACCTAAATGTAGTCTTAAACCAGATGATATAGCCTTTTTGTCAACATCTTTATCTTCTAAAAAACTTTGCTTCTTCTTTTGGTGATTTGGATGTTAGAATTAAAGAAAGGTTTTCTGAGCATTCATGTTGCTTCTTCTTTCATCCATGCCTAATTTTTTTTCTACCAATCCCAAAAGGAGGTTGAGACAATCCTATGCTCAGAGTGTTTTAATGATGCAAAATTTATCACTGATCACACAAGCCTAGACTTCATGAGAATGAGCTCCAACAAAGATTTAACTGATGTAGATGGGAAATTTGCACAGATCAGAAAACTTTATTGATGACAATTGGAATGAAATTTTTGAGCATGTCATTACTAAGTAAAAATCCCAATGCATTCTTCATTTTCTCTGTCTTCCAATGGAGGATGGCTTGCTTGAAAATATCGAAGTTCCATAAGTGGACATTTCTTCAGATTTCTTAGAGGCACATAATGGTGAAAACTCTTATTCATTTTTTATAGTCACACAAACTTTAGAGCTTAATTTTGGAGATCAGCTTCCCTTTGCTAGCTCACCAATCATGTCCATATTTCAAGACCTCAACACGCTTAGAACGCGACAAGTTTGAAGATCATTATGCTCAATAGAGTGATGATTTGAAGGCCACAATCATAGTTGCAAGACACTGACCATTATGCTTAGTAGAGCTGATGGGAAGACCAAATAGCGATGCAGCCTCTATGTGGGGACGACATGGGGAGGCTGTCAAATTTGGACCGACATGAAGCTTAAAGAGAATCAAATGAAAACACTAATGAGCTTAAACTCAACTTAAGTGAAAATAATAAATCAAAGTTAAATCAACATTTAAAAAAAATATGTACATATATTTTATTTTATAGTGTTTGAAGACCCATATGCTAGAGCTAATGTAGAAGACAATAGTCATAATATCGCAAGACACTAATCGTTATGCTTAGTAAAGCGGAAGGTGAATTGCCCCATGCATCTTATGTGGGATATGTGAGTCCGCCAAATTTTGATGACAGAGACTTAAACAAGAATAAATAAAAGTGCTGATGAGCTTAAATTAAGCTTGTTTCAGAATGATAAATTAAAGAATAAACCTGCACATAAAATTCTAAAAGTCTTTAAATAAGAATGATCTTACAAGCTACTCGACGACTTATTGATGATCATAAATAAGACTTGTAATGAACTTGAGGGTTTGTCTCCTAACAAGAACAAAATTCAAGTAAAGCTTCTAATGATCTTGATAGTTGCCTATGAGCACAAACAAAATCTATACTAGATTTAAAAGATTATCTTTCAATCAGAATAAGGATCAAATAAAATATTCAGATAACTTATGAAGAATCCAACAGTTACCTACATGCTTAAAGAGGTTATAACTATTATACAAATAAGAATAAACGTCAAAAATAGTGAACTAATAAGGCTTGGAAGCTCTTCAATGAGCATAAATCATATTTCTTATTAAGAGATCAAATTATGTTATGATTCATATTGAACAATTTGGTTGAGCTATATACCACATTAAAATCATTCATAGAAAAAAAGAATTTGAACCTACATGCTTCTCAATGATCATGAGCTACATTTCATTAAAACATAAAGAATTCAATGAGCTATGAACTAAATGCAAACAAATGAATATTAATCTAAATAATTGAGCAAGAGCTGAAATGCCTTACATCACCAGATTCGCAAATCATCATATAAGCGAATAGAAAGCGTTAATAAACTATCTTAAAGTGGCCTTGCATTTGAATTCATGATGACAGAATGCATGAAAATAAGTATAAATCTTTAAATGAAACAAGCAGTGCACAAATATAAAGCAATCCATTGCTTAAATTTTTTGAATTAAAATACATGCATATAACTTAATGTGATGAGTTTTGCACGTATCATAAGGCATGATTAAAACTCAAATTCAATGCCTTAAAATTATGCAAGCATTCTTAAATACACCCGTATGAGACCCGACACTATGCTGAATGCTTAAACTTAGTGCCTGAGGATGCTGAGCAGGTTGATTGTCGATTGGGTCTTAAGACCAGGTCCGGGTTAGCAAAACTTAAAAATACAATAATAATATTATAAGATTTTCAACTTAATAAAATTTCTGGGAAGCTAATTCTATTATACGATAGTAGATCTGATCCTCTATTATTAAATTAATTGAGTCTACAATATCTGGAATGACAAATTGAATGATTAATACCCTAATGATGGCTGAGTTGATTGAAGATATCAACCGGAGGGGTCATCATCATTAAAAAATCTAAGATATTTATATTCAATAATCTCAAATTCAAAATTCTCAAAATATTAATCTAGATCTGATCCTCTATTATTAAATTAATAGAGTCGACAGGATCTAGAACAACAAAATAATACATCCACCCCGATGATGCTTGTGTTGAATGGAAATTTCAATCGGAGGGGATACTTACCATCAAAATATGCTTGCAAGCTCAAATCAAATTAATCTAAATTAATTATTAATATAAATATAAAATCAAATAAATCACTAAGCTCTAATTAACTAAATGAAATACAATATCTAAATTTTATAAATAAAATCCATCCACATTCCTTAATTGTTTGTTAAATGTGACAAATCAAGAAAACTCTAGCTCATAAAGCAGCCAATGTCAAGTCAAGTATATAGTTATGTTTATTCTCAAATAATCTCATGCCAGTAAGGACATGGCCTGTGTCCTCTGTCTGCATGGTTTGGCCAATAGGCTCTAAATATGATGCGATTACGACTAGAGTCCCATGATCATGTGGTTGCCGCCAAATGGCACCGTTATATTACAGTCACGGTTGTAGCTTTTATGCTCCCCAATGGCTCTGTACCTTGAATTATGAACTATAAGGTGCACTTGATCTCTCTATTAGCTCATGTGGACTTAAGCTTGTCTCCTTAAACAAACATCACCCTAGGTCTACAAGGTTTCCTTGGACGATGCAACCCATGGCCGCTGACAAGGATCCTTCGGTCACGCTGGGACGACTACCTCCTTTGACTAAGTAGACTAGGGACCACGATAGCCCAGGATGATGAAACCATGAGACTTGATTGGGCGCATCATCATTCCCACAACTATCATTTTAGGTTAATATGATGAATTTTATAAGCTTAAATTTTAAACTCCACATGCTGCTACTATATGCTATGCATTTAGGAATCTAACGACTAACTTTAATCAAAAGTTCTCTCTCAGCATTGGGAGGGATAATTAATTATAGGTGCTTGTGCCAATAGGAAACTTAGAACCATATCTAAATTCCTCACAAAATAAGGGCATAATCTCTAGGTAGTGTCTTATCTACTATTTCATATACCTTCTAAAAGTTTTTTACATTTCTCTCTTTTGAGAGAGATCGATGGTGGATTTTCAGAGCCCACAGTTATAGGGGGTCTTCATTCTTCACTCTTCCATCTTCCTCCTTTCTCCTGACTTGGTTTGCTCCTTCTTTGAATTAGATGTGCTTACTTCAAAGGCATCACAGGGCACCTTATGAAAAAGCCTTCTAGCTATTGCTCATCCTAATCTCCCATAGCACAAACCTAATTGATATTATAAAATTACATTTATATAGAAAAAAGTAAATCTAACTACACCTGCAAAATAGAGGTTAACTAAATATACATATAATCCCAAGCAGTTATAGGTATAATTTGGACTTAGCACCCTGTACATGGATAACCAAGCCCAATTGTACTAATTTGGATTAAGATTAGGGGTTTAAGTAACCTACAAATAGAGCATTTATATTTATTTTTAAGCATCCCCTTAAGTGTAATCCTATGCAGAAAATATGATTAGGCTAAAAGTGGCCTAACATCTAGTCTACAAAGCATATACCCTAACATCCAGTCTAAAATAATGTATCACAAAACAAAATATACATCACATCATACACTATCCTAACATAGAGCTAGAAGTGGTGACTTAATTCTAATGTGTGTTAAGGTCTTATGTGGTATGTCTTAACTAATCATTAGAGTCATATTTTTTTAAGTTAGGAAGTTATTCAAGTTAACATGATGGTGGATTTCATTTGAAGTTGTTTAATTAATTTGTGAGTTTTAATTTGTATTTTATTTTGTTTCATGTGATTTATACTTAGCATATAAGTGTTATAAAGAGAGGAAAGAGGATTACCCTCTTCCATCCCACCTTAAGCCACTTTCTAAAGCATATTAATTTGACTTAGTTCTCATTAGTGAATGGCTTATCAAATAATTTTTGATTATTCCTAAATTTAGGTTACCTTTAAATGATCTTATCCACTATAAAAGACTTATTAAGATTAATCTAATTGAATTAATTACATGAAGTATACTATTCTTTTCCACCACATGTAACATGCATATAATTTAACACTTAGCATATCTATACATGCAACATGTTTTAGCACACTTAAATGATGATGATGAATGTGTATGTTTGGAATTTATATTTTCATTTTAGTTGAACTATATGAATATATAAATTAAAGCTCTATCTAAATTCTAATACCAAAATACATAAGGGTAGAATCACATAGGTACATGTTATTATTAACCAAGGAAGTGAGATAATCAAATGACCTCTTTGGGGCTAGCTAAAGTCTCGTATTCCTAGGATGTCCAGACTATATACTTATTAACATTACAAATCTATGTAAATCTATACATGAATAAGGAAAAGTGAGCGCTAATTTATATATAAAAAACATATGCTAATGACTTAAATGAATATGAATGCATGCATTTTTAATAGAAAAGGAGGATCCTAATTTCTTAACTAAATACACACATGTATGTATAAAAGATATAAACAAGTATGTGCTATTGTTAACCAGGAAAGTGAGGTAATCAAATGACCTCCTTAGGGCTACTTAAAATCTCATATTCCCGAGATGTTCAGACTTTATACTTGCTTTCTTAGATACATATAAATGTATAAATACATAAAGGAAAGAGAATCATGCGAAGAAGTGTTTTTATTTGATTGAATTATTTAATCATATGAATGAAAGCTCTATCTAAATTCTAATAACAAAATACATAGGAATGAAACTAAATCAGTACATGTCATTGTTAAACTAGGGAAGTGAGGTAATAAAATGACCTCCTTGGGGATATTTAAAGCCTCGTATTCCCAAGATGTCCATACTATATACCCATTGTTGTTCAAACTTATGTAAATCGATATATGAATCATAAGAAAGAGAGCTTTATTTAATGTGCTTAAGTTATAAACACATGCAAGTCCTATGTATATTCATAACTATCAACACTCTAAGTATTATAGTTGATTTATAAACTTTGAAAAATAGTTTTGAATTTTTTAGTGATAATAGCCACACATATATTTAAGTTAATCCAACACATGCAAGATTACATAAAGGAAATTCATTTGACTTACTTAAATTTCAAAGCATGAGTGTATGAATTCAAATGACATACAATAATTAATTTGCTTGGAAAGATAGGACTAAGCATAACCACATGATTTCATTCAATTATATTAAACGCTAAGGACAATCACATTAAATAAAATAATTTAAAGAAAATCAAAGTTCATTATTGATTTATGATTTGGGATTTTGATTAATTTTAAATAGGAGAATAATTACTTGTTGTTTTAATCCCATTCCTATATTAGTAGTTTGATTTGGTTTAAGAAAAGGTAATTAAGTTGATTTTATGAGTTAATTAAGTTGGATCCTTAATTAAATCAATTAATTACCCTTACTTATGCTTCTTCAATTTGATTAACCACTTAATTATGAGCTATAAAGGATATCAACATGTAAGAAAATAAAATTGCAATGCTCCTACAAGAACATAATGCAAATGGCTCATAATTAAGAGTTAATTAAATTAAAGAACCTAATTAAGTACTTTTATGGTTTTCTCATACTTATGGACTAATCATAATTTTCTTAAGGTCTTTATATTATTAAACACATAAAGAGGAACCCTTAATTCCATTGTTAATTACTTGATGTGATTATGATTTTAATTTGATAATTAACTAATTAAACTCTTAATTAATGTCATTTTAATTACTTTCCCTTTAAAGAAAAATGGACTTAGGAAAAGAGGTTAGGAAGGAGGTCCTAACCCCATTCCCTGCCCATTCACCTGCTCAACAGGATTAGTGTATTTTAATTAATTAATTTTAATGTTTAGATTAATTAATTAGATTAGATTAATTAAGAGAGTAATTAGGGCTTAAATGGTCAATTCCCCTAATTAACAAAGAAATAAATCCCAAGAAAATTATGGGATACAGAGGACATCCCATTAAACTAACTCATAAAGTGTGGGATTAATTACTCAAGTAACCCAATTAATCAAATTAAGTTTGTAATTAAACTTAATTAAGCCTTAATTATTGTTCAAAATTAATTAAAATTAATTTTAAATGATTCTCCTCTGAAATACCTTCAAAATAAGTATTTATTTACATTTTATGGATTTTCTATAATTTTTTATGAATTTCCAAAGATTCAATCATTAAATCCATTAATTAAGCTTAATTCCGGGGCCACGCAGACTGTTGACGTGGCACGCTTTCCATGTGGTGTCATGGGATGCGTCTAACTCATCTCCTATGTGGCTGTGGCGGACGCAGTTTCATCCCCGACGTCTGATCTAAGATTGGACGATGGAGATTAAACCCGTGGTTTTTAAGGATAAATCATGTCCATCTTTTCTGATCATGCGAAATGGACGGTGTGTGATCTATCGTCCCCCGAGCGACGAGAGACGGACGTCGTCTATCTTTCCTCGCTCGATCGGAGCTCACCTGAGCTCATATGTCCACAAAATTGATCCCACGCATTCACAAGGAAGATCCGAAGGGATCCAACAGTCAAAATCACATGACATAAAAATTTTCTTTAAAAATGCATAAAAATTTTTCACCAAAACTCAGTTTTATGGAAATTACCTTATCGGAGCTTAAGATCGGTGGTGCGGTGCTTGAGGTAGCTTTGCTTGGATGAGGCAAAGCCAATTAAGCAGCACTTGCCTTGATTCCTTTTCGTTCACTCGGTGAACCAAGAACCGTCAATTTGAGCTCGGACGTTGATCAAAGTGGTACTTCATGGTCGAGGAGGACGGAGATGATTCTTGCTCAACGCGTGGGGAGTGTGGGGAGTGTGTGGGTGAAATTAATTTGAGTTTGGATGAGTGTTGGGGGAGTTGGGTCGAGTGGAGGGTTGCCGTATTTTGTGTTGAAGAATTCTAACAATGGGGAGACTTGGAGAATGCTCTGGGGATTTTGAATTCACTCTTTGAAGCTCTATGGGGGTGTGTGTTATTGAATTATCTTGAAGTGAGGGGGGGTATATCCCCCCTCCCTTGGATTGAACGGACGGGATTCAATTCTCAATTTTGACTGGTCAGCAATGGTCCGAGTGTTGGAGTTGTCAAGGTCAGTCCTAGGTGGCTTGATTTGGGACGCTTGGAAGCTCAGGTAGCTTCTCTTTGGATCCATTGGGTTCGGCTAGATGTGGGGTGGTGAGTTAGCTCACCTCCCCTTGGTCCATGGCTGACCTAACCCACTTGGGTTGGGCTAGGCATGTAGGCTAGGCTCCAATTTTGGGTGTTTGATGGCTGCCAAGGGGAAAAGGGGAGAGTTGACTTGCTAATTTGGGAAATATCCCATGTGGAGAGCTTTATCCAATGGGCAATGGCTTGGATTGAGTTCAAAATTGGCTAATTTGGGACTGACCCAAGGTTAGTTTATGATGGGTTGTGTCAGGTCTCAATGGGTATGGGCTTGGTTTAAGTGGGTTTGGCTCAATTTGACCTATGTAGGTCAAAATGGGCTAGGTTTGGTTAGGTTGACCTATTGATCAAATCGGATCAAACCAAGACTTGGGACATGTTCAAATGAGTATTTGTGATGTTTTGGTTCAATTGGTTTGGGTCAATTTGGCTTAGATTTGATTATGGCTCATTTGAAGTCATATGGGTCAAATGGGTCTAGTTGACCAATTTGATCAAATTGGCCAAATTGGCTTGGATTAGGGGCTGATTCATGTTCAATTGGTTAATTGAAGATGATTGTAAGCTTTGGTTTGAATTAATTTGGATTTGGTTTGGGTTTAAGCCAATTTGACCCTTTAGGTCAATTTGGGCTAAATAAGTCAATTGGGTTTAATTGGTCAAATTAGGTTAAATTATAGCTTTGATCAAGTTCAACAATCAATTTGGAATGAACTTGAGCTATTAGTTACAATTAATTTGGGTTAAATATTTATTTGACCCAATTTGGCCCTTTAGGTCAAATTAGGTCAACTTGGGTCAAAGGATCAATTGGGTTTGCTTTGGCTCAATTGATTGTCAAGTCATGTTCAATCATTGATCATAGGTTGGTGTGAATCAATGATTTCAATTAATTTTGCTTGGGTTGAGATTTGACTAGTTTGGTTCATGTAGGTTAAAAGTGTTGACTTGGTTTGATCAATTGATGATAATTAATCAACCTATGGTGATTAATAATCATGATAGGATGTTTCGAAGCTTGGTTCCAATCTAATTTAGGGGGATTGGAATTTGGTTCAAATATATCAAATTGGTCACTTTGGGTCAAGTGGACTAAATTGGGCTAGTTGAATTGATTTTGGGTTGAATTGAGTTTAGTTGGATTTATATATGGATTTAGGATTGGTTTATAGCTTTGATTGCAATTGATTTGGTTTCAAATAAATGGGTTTGGATCACTTGAATATTTCAAGTCAAATGGGTTAGGTTAGGTAATGTTTGATTGAATTGATTTTGGGTTTGGTGATTTTAATTATAGATTTGATTTATACTTGGGATGATGATTGAGGGAATAGTTGATTCATGAGAAAATCAATTGATTTTAGATTTGAATTGAATGAGTTTTGGCGAAGCCCATAAGATTGAATCATATATGGCTTAGAAAGGTTGATTTGATTTTGGTTTTGGTCATTTGAATGTAGGTTTCATTTATATTTAGGAAGATGATTGAAGAATTAATTGAATCATGAGAAAATCAATTGAAATCGATTTGAATTGAAGGGGCTTTTGGCTAAGTTCTTAGGATCAAATCATATGGCTTAAGAAGGATTTGGTTTTGGATTGGTTGATTTGAATTTGATTGTATATTTGGTATGGGTTGATTTGAGAGTTGGGTTGACTTTGAGAAAATCAATTGAATTTGGTTTGGCTTGAATTTGTCTTGGCTAAGTCCATAGGATTGAATTATGGGTTTAAGCTAGGTTTGAATTTGATTTGAATTTGGTTTATAGGTTTCAATCATTTGGTTTGGGATTTGAATTTGGATTTGGTATGTGAATTTGAATGAATTGAATTTTAGGTTTGGTTTAGGCCAAAGAGATAGGCATAGATTGGGTTTAGGCTATAGGGTAGGTAAATCTCCCTAAGTTCTAAGGCATAGCATAATCCTATGATTACCTTTCTAAGTCTAGGCAAAGTGTTCACAGTAAGTGTCTATGACTAAGGAAGTCTTAGTGTTTAGAAGATTCCTAAATCTTAGAAGAGGAGATTGAATCCTCACTCAAGTGAGGTTAACACTGTAGTGTATTCCAAGCTTCTTGAAAACATGTAGTCTGCTACTTTTCAAATGCAAACTCACATAGTCTTTGATAAATGAAGAAAACATTCTTATTTCCTATCTTTAGTGTATCATATATGTTCCTTATACATGTTTTGAACTATCTCCCATAAATCTTGACTTCCAAATAACTCATTCATCTGAATTGTCCAATTATCATAATTAATTTTAAAATGGGAAGCATATTTTTTGCCATCTTTTAAATATAGTGCTCTGATACCATTTGTTGGAAGTGTGTTGAAAGAAGTCACCATTTAGTAGAATACCTCTCAAACTCAACAAATTGATAATAGAAATTTTTTTACCATTCACAATATAAAATGATATAACTAGCAAAATTTGACTACAAAACACTTCTTCTCTTCCCTCACTCTCTCTTACTTTCTCAGAGTACTATTAACACACACAGCTATTTATAGATACTTAAAAATTCTTCTATACTTTTTTTCATTAATATTTAGTTATAAAGACTTTTCAATGTATTATATATTCCTCAATTTCATAGCATCATAAAGGAGATAAAAGATATTTAAAAAAAACAAATGAATTAAATTTACTACTTTTAACAATATTATCGCTATATCATCACCCTAAGCTTTGAATAATTGAGGCCTCTGAGAAGATTAGATTAACCTCCATATATATATATATATATATATATATATATATATATATATATATATATATATATATATATATATATATAAGGCAAAGTACTCTTTCCCTCTAAGGAGAATGAGCAAATATTACGTGTGCACCATGCGGACTCCAATGAGAATGCTCCGTTTTTTTTTAATTAAAAAAAAGTAAAATTTTGATTGGAGTCCGGACCCATCCTAATAATTTTTCAAGGAGAAGGCAATGAAATAATGATGACGACATATTACATCAATATTGCTGAACTAAGCCCTTCAAGGAAATATTAGTCACATGAAGATAATGATCACGCAAAATAAAGAAGATGAGAATAATGATGAGCAGACATAGCATCAGATATGCAAATATTTTTCAAGTAGAACATGATTTAAGAAAGACAGTCATCACTGACATCATCTATCCAAAATTAAACTTGACAAATGCGTGATTAATTTTTTTCAAAGCTCACGGATTGAAGTCATGACCATCCTCCATGATCTCTACGAAATAGACTGCATAGTTATTTTGATATCGATCGCTACCACTGTTACAAATTCCTTTAGATCAAGGCAAACAAACATAATAAAAATATTAATCGGGTGATATCAATTTGAAGTTAAAAGATTTTTTTTTTGCTCGACGTCTATTTGAATCGAGTTAAAAATATTAATTTTGAGTTGTATATATATATATATATATATATATATATATTAAAAATGCAAACTCATGTATAGACTTTAATCTTGATTGACTTAATTCAAATTATCTAAAAAGCAAATTTTCTTCAAGTTTAACCAAAATCCAGTAAAATTATGGATATACTGCACTCTTTACCCGTGATGATAACCGTAGGATTTGATCAACAAGCAGCTTCTTAAATATAAAAAAGTCGTAATCTTCGTTTTTCTTTCACTTTATATCATGCAAAAGAAAGAGATTTCAAATTTTTTCTTTCAGCAGTAATGAGGAAAAGGAAACACAGCACAGACAGAAAAAAAGAGAGATGAAGGAATGAAAACTTGTCCTTTGGCAGCTAAGGTAGTGATGCTGGATAACCTGCCAATGGATGATGAGAAGAAGATGAAGGAGATCTTAAGGGCTTGGGCTAAGATTGTAGCGGCTGATATATTCAGCCGGTTTGGGTAGTATTATTTGCATGTGATTCATTGCTTTATGCCATGAAAAAATTCGAGTCTGTAGCATTATTTGTTTTAAGTTCATTTTTTAGTTAGTGTTTGGTTTATTCTTTAGGTGCTTATAGTGAGTGCTTTATTGTCGTCAAAGAAATAGTAATTCAAAATTAATATTTTTTAATTATATTTTTTATGATTATTATTCTTCATTTATTCAAACTTATCAAGCTTTGATTTCATTTTCTTTTTATTGTTAATTATAAAAATACATTGATATATATGAACAAGCGTTCCGTATTCCTGTATCACTCGAGTGTACGTTGTAAATTGTTGATGCTCTGTTTCTTCTTTCTTCTACTCTCCATTGTAATCAGTTACAAGCATGCATGTAATTCTGCACCCTTTTCACTACTCTCTAGCCGCAAGTCAACGAACTCTCCCGGCTGATGATCTGCTTCTTTTGGTGCCCTACTTTATTTTTTACCTCTCGAGTTAGAAGATAAGATTTTATTATGATATAAATAAAATTCAAATTTAAAACTTTTACAGCAACTTTTAAGAACTTTAATTAATAGTCACTCAATGCCCTACTTTGTTGAATGTGCTGTACCTTTTCTAACTAACATGAAGCATCATCTTCCACTAATGGAATCCCTAATCTCCAAACTACCTCACAGCTCTCTT
Organism: Cymbidium sinense; assembly: GCA_021442155.1. NCBI lineage: Eukaryota > Viridiplantae > Streptophyta > Magnoliopsida > Asparagales > Orchidaceae > Cymbidium > Cymbidium sinense. Next base: position 74,633,011 of record CM038229.1, read on the forward strand.
CTTTATTTTCATTGGATTAGAGTAAAACTATTTTCCAAGCATTCCATTAGGATAAAACTCAAAAACTTATATCAACACATTCATTTGATGATAAAATAGTTTAAATCCTGTAGTTTTGTGTGATTTCATAAGTAGTAAGGTAATTTGATCGTCAGTAAAAGCATTGTTAACTTGATAATTTAGCCTATGGAGAACCTAAGTAGAGAGCCTTCGATGAATTAATTAGCTTATTCGTTTACCAATAATCATCTACATCTTAAGTTCACAAATAGATTATTTTTATTTGTGAATCAAATCAGTCTGAATCAACACGTGCACATCTAAAGTTATAGCCATTAAAGTCGAACAACCTCCAAAGCCATCCAGTTGATGAGGTTCATTCGCTTTCGTCACCTTAAAGTCACCCAACTTGTATGCTCCTTAGTTATTCGGGTAAATATGACAGCTTCTATTATGACTGATGATTTTGTTTTAAATCAAAATATTTACTAGATAATTATGTAAAAAAAAATTTTGATATGTAATTGGACTTATGCACTTTTTTTAATTAATCTCAGATAGAATCATATGGAGTAATCTCTGCACAAGTAACGTCTCAATTATTTTGAATGCTTGGAAGATATTTCATTGAGAGTTTTCTCAATTATTTTGAATTCAACGAGCAAAAAAATTTCTCTATGCAAAGAAATAGGAAAGGGAGTAATAATAGAATTATTATTAAGGCAATAGCTTTGAGCTGATATTTGTTTTATATTTTCAATTATTTAGGGTAAGCGGATGTCTGTGTGTGTCTTATATTCAGCTATCTAAATGAAACCTACGTGTCACTCCGAGTGGATACAGACTCCGCCTAGAAGGAGATAAATTAATGGTGAAATTCTTTTCTTTTGCTTTATTTCTATTTCCTTCCTACTTATATGTAAAGGTTTTTTATTTCAAGAACTCCTATGAACATTTCCTTGTTCACATAAAAGTTCCAACTAGCTTCTGTGATTTCTTCCTTATAGTTTTAACAGAAAATAGAAAAGATAGCGATAACAGAAAAAACAAACTAAAATAGACTATTTTCTGTAATCCCATCCAAGCTCGAGTAAACAAACTTAAATTTCTATTTCCTAGGCTCTTTTCTTTGCCGCTGTGAATATGTGATACTTCTACGTTTAATTCGGTTTCTGCTTCTTCTCTCCACTTCTCATCCTGTTCATGTATTGTATCTTGATCTAATACAGTAAGGGATATTATAACAGTCTGTGTGTGTGAGAGAGAACATTTCAAGAAATTTTGTAAATTTGTAAATAAAGTTACAAATTCTTCATAATATTTTGTCTTTATAATTTCACAAATTCTTATCTTGAATGAATTGCCCTAGATACTTTACATCATATTGAAATATGTTCTTTGATTTTTTTATGATGTGCATATGATTCATTAGATTCGCTTTAAGGAAGCGACCCAATCGAGGCTAGGTTTTGGAGTTAGCTCAACTGCGGATCGCGACCCTTTGTTCGCCATTATAGCACGCTGTAGGGGCAGGGGCATGATGACGTCATTCTCTCCTTCCTCCGACTTATCACCAGCAATCTGTTCAGGGTTCCAAACTCAATGGTGGCAACTAAACACGAGGGTTGTGCCTTCACTTAAATGAATGGCCATTAAACAGTTAGATAACAATTCATGTCCCTTTGCAATCTTTTATATGGTAAGTAATAGATGTTTTATGTTGAATAAAAAAACGAAGTTTAGATTATCATACAATATCTTGATGTTTTGTATATTGCTTGATTGAACTATAAGTTTATAAATTTGACAAATGTATTGAAGAAAATCACCCCTACGATAAGTTTGATTAAAATTAAAAAGTAAAAAGAATCATACTTTTTATAGGGACTTTAACTGCCACACACTAAAATTATATGAACGATTTTAATACTGCTATATCGCAACATTTATAACACCTATTATTACGTAGAAGTGGTTAAGACTCTATTTGGGGTGGCATTGTGGTACAGTGCACTATAGTTATCATTTAGGTAATTATATTTTGGCTGTGTTTTGAAAATATTGTAGTGAGAAGTTACATTTTTATACATCACTTGCTAGAGTATAGTGATTATCATAAAGTTATAATTTAATTTTTTTTAAATAAAATAAATATATAACATCCACCATAATTTTTTATATAATAGGCTCACTACTATGATTTCATTCCGCTGTAGCTACTCCAAAACAAGTCCTAAATTTATTGCTATAACTTACACCAATTTAAATAGCTCCAAGTTAAATTTAAAATATTTATCAAAATATTTAATAAAATATATTTTTATATATTATTGTGATAAAAAAGAATAAGTTATTTGTGATAGAAATAAATAAACTTTAGATATATAATTATATAAATAATTTTGGATAAACATAAGTTTTAACTAATAAAGAGAAAAAATTTATCTTTATTGGGCAAGAGCTTTTATTCAGGTGAGTAGAATTACTTAACAAAAGTAAATTACTTTAAGAAAAAAAAAAATTTTGAGGGTGGCCTATGGGTGGTTCCGCCATGACCACCATAAGTTTGATTAACTTTAAATGAAAAAAATTCATACTTTTTATAGTGACTTTAACCATCACAAACTAAATTAAAGCAAAGATTTTAACACTGCTATATTGCAATATTTATAACACCTATTATTATGTATAAGTTTTTAAAACTATGTTTGGGGCAGCATTGTCGTGCAGTGCCAAAATGCATAATCGTTATCATTTAGGTAACTATATTTTGGCCGTATTTTGAAAATATTGTGATAGGAAGTTGCATTTTCATATCTCATTTGTTAGAGACTTGGAGTATAGTAGCTACCAAAAAATTGTAATTTAACTTTTAAAATAAAATAAAATTGTAATACTCATCATAATTTTTTAGACAATAATTTCATTTTTGTAATCTTATAATGTTGCAACTACTCCAAACAAATCCTACATCTATTGTTATAACTTTCACTAATTTAAATTGCTCTCATGATTGCAAAATCCCTTACCCAATATTTACAAACTACTACCAAAAGGCAATTGAATAGATTGTGTCACAATAATTTCAAAACATCTACAAAGCTTTTTCCATTGACTAAAGCCCTCCAAAATCGGTGATAAGACCACTAGTTTTGGCAGTGCATTCATTCTTTTATTCTCTCTCCATCAGGTTTTTTTGCTACTCAATTTTTTAAGAAAATGTTATGTTAACATTGTTAAAATAATATATAATATAATTGTTGACTCATGTATCATGAAGTCCAAAAAGTCAATTGACGAGGTGAAAGCTAAAAGGCTCAAAATGCACCGACACCGAAAATGATTGAAGCGATCGATCGAGACTTCTCCATCGCGTTTAATTGAATGAGAATATGATATCGAAAATTGCAAAATTAACAACATTGATTATGCACTCGAGCTATCAATGTGTCAATGCATATATCGGATTCGGGAAGCTACGACGATGTCCGAATGACCTTCGTTCATAAAATTGATTACAACCAAACATCAATATCAAGACTATATGCACTCAATTGCATAATTCATAAATGTTGAATGATTGAAGTGGCATAAATGAAAATAAATGCACGACGCCACCAAAATCAACTTAAATGACATCCGATCGACTTAATTTCATCGCATTCAACATCAAAATTGATCGATATAAATATTATGCGACGAGCAACCAAGCAAGATTTCGAAGTCAACGCGTATATCGAGATCAGGAGACACCAACAAGGATCAAACGACTTCCGTTCGCGAAATTGATCATGCCATTGGCTTCGAAACGCCAAAATCTATTAAGTAAGACTATTCAATAATTCGAATCAGTCTAAAAAATCGAGCAATCAGCGACATTTTGAGTTGAAATTAACCCAATTCTCCCAAATATACATATATACATACATACATATATATATATATATATATATATATATAATCTAAATTTTAATATTACATTAAATATAACATCATCATTAATTTTTTAAATGAAATGCATCTTTTATGAATAAAAATAATATACTTATAAATATCAAGTTAGACATGTAAATGCATAAAAATTGTGTACTATATAAATTTCTCAAAAAATATCTTGTCAAATTTAATTTTTTTAAAATAATTATTATAATATTATCAAATAATCATCTTGTAACTCATGTATAAAACTGTGTTGTAGTTTTTGTAAAAAAAACTCATATCTTTATATAAAATTAATCATTTATATAAACTGTTTACTAATTTAAAATATTTATCAAACATTTCTCAAGGTTCTCATGCATAATTTATCGTATATATATATATATATATATATATATATATATATATATATATATATATATATGAGTGTTATATATATCATATATCATATAAAAATAATTCCACCTGCATCTACGCGGTCTGTTGACCCAAAACCAGCCTCATAACTAAAAATATATTATATAATCAATGCACAACCATGAGTTCCACATGCCTTCTCGAGAAAGCAACACATTCCATATATATAACCATAGCAGCTAAAACGAAGGATAGGCATCCATAATACTGTAAATTTAGAAGAGCGAGGAACACGTCCATGTCCGGCATCAACGCCAACGGCGAAAACCACAGCTTTGGAGTTTCTAAGGATGCCATGGAGCCGCCATTTCTTCTTCTCTCAGGATTCAAACAATATGAGCCCATCGAGCCCTCGATATGGAAGGATGAGAAGAGGATGAAGGAGGAGATTATTGCCTGGGCAAAGGCCGTAGCCGCCATCGCCGCAGCCCATTTCTCCCAAGAAAACCACCCAAAATATAATACACAGAGCTAGCTTCTGTAGTCGTTTTGGATTTGTCGTGTTGGGCTTCCTTCTTTCACGATTAAAAGAATTTTTTAGGATAAAAGCAAAATTACCTTTTTGTTTTCGTTCTTTTTTCGTTTACTGAAACGTTAACAGTACACTTTCTCTTTTTTTTTTTTTTCCTTTCGTCGAAGCTGTTTTGTTAAAGGAAATACGAATATTTGGCTTAATTTTGTATGATCGTCAGATTCTACAACAAAAAGTACAGTTATTTTCCAAATCGCTTGTTAACGTTCAAATGTTCTTATAATTCTTGTTCACAATAACTCGCAAGGTTTCAGGTTAAATGCCTTTTCTTTTTCTTTCACTGATTTATTCTTATATAAATTAATTGTTTTCATCATCTCCTTTTGATGATGTTTGGAAATATTTGCAATAGGAATGATACATTTTAAGTTTTATTTACAAGCGAAAATATTAATTTGTGTTATATAATGAAGTTGAATGTTGATAAGAAAATATTTGAAATGGAATGAATGTTAGTTAATGGTATTAGCATGGTGAAAAAAAATTAGAAGTTGGATGTTGATAGACATCTAACGATGGTGTTAATGAACAACAATGGAGCATCTTTAGTTAATTGCATGTTAAAGAATGTGTGTTAATGGTGGAGTAGAGTGATGCAAGTAAGGCATTTGGTGTTGTAGGTGACTGTTAGTGAAAGGAACCACATATTTGTTGACCTTCATATATGTGTTATAAGTCGAGTCAAGCCCACAAGTCGAATTCGACGGACTTCGGAAGTGACAGTGCTCAAATTAGGGCTCAAATTATACTAGACATCACCGAAAATGGTCGAAATAATCTCCGATCGACGAACAGACTTTGCCGTCACGTTCAGAACGTTGAAATTGATCAGAATATAAATATTACATAGTCTAAAGATCAATCGATCAAGCAATTGAGCTATCAATGTGCTGACGCGTATATCAAAGTCGGGAAGCCTACAACGATGTCTCAAGACGCTCATGAAATTAATCTTAGCTTCAAAACATAAAACTATCAAATGAGAATGTCCATTTTTCAATGAGTCCGTCCAAATGTCGAATGATGATACAACACTCAAATTGAGGTTGAAATACAGATTTGGCCAAAACCAACCAATGACCTCTCGACGACTTTGCCATCACATTCAAAACTTCAAAGAATATAAATATTGCATGACTTGATGATGATCCGATGAAGCGATGCCAACGCGCATGCATATCGAGGTCGATGCATCGATGCAAACTAAATGACGGATAAATTGATTGAGCTAGCTTCAAAATATCAAAATCTATCAAGTAAGATTGTTCACACTCAATTGATAAATGAGAACGCCGAAGAAATGATAATCGCATTTTGAGTCAAATTGACTAATTTGATATTGACTTGAACAAACGATTGTAAACGATTCTGCTGCATTCGGAATAACCTAAGATTGATATATATTGACTATGAGTCTTGGAATAAAACTCATATTTAAGATTCAATTAAATGTTTAGGAAAATTAACTAAGCCTAAATAGCCCTAACTGAGCCCTAATTGCTCTTCACGGCACATTCACCGGGTTCTCCCTCATGGCACACCCGAACCGGCCATATTCCCCTTCACGTGTGACCCGAGCCCCATTGGCGAGAGAGATGAGTGAGTGTCTTGAGATTGGCCTCCCTCCTCCTTCACGCAACCACACGGGAGCTCTCCTCTTTGATCGAACAGCTTCCCTCCTTCACGCACACACGAACCATTCCCCCTCCTCCAACTACTCCCTCTAGATTTCTCCCTTCAAACCGAAAGGCAAAGGACTTCCTCCCACTTGGCTCATCCAAATCGAATGGAATTCTTCCACTTCTTCCCTTCAAATCAAAAAAGCATTCCTCTTCCACTCACTCATCCAAAACGAGCAAGGCAAGTCTTCTTCTTCCTTCTCCTCCTCCTTTTCTTTCTTCTCTTTTCTTTCTTCTTCTTCCTTTTCCAATCCAAAATTTACTTGCCTTTTTTTCTTTCTTCTTCCCTCCAAACCGAAAGAACACTTCTTCCCATTTTTCTCCCCTCTCCCAAACCAAAATTATCCCCTTTCCTTCTTCTTTCTTTTTCTTTCTTCCCTTTCTTCTTCTTTCTTTTCCATTACATTTTTCAGGAGAGATATAATATCCTTGTATTAATAATTTATTGTGTATTTTTTTGTATCGATGGATCATCGGTTGAATAATTAAGTCTTTGTTTGTTTTATTAAAACTTGATGTTTTGGTTGATTAAAGTTTTATTTAATAAACTACTTTAGCAAAGTCTAATGAGAGGTGTCGTGGTGGAGTTATAAATCTACTTCAATAGGTTGAATTGTTCCTATTTGAGAGAATAGTGATCTAAATGAATTGGTTCATTTTATGGTTTAAATATTACGGTGTTATGGTTATTGCTATATGAGTATCTTTGTTTGATAGGTAATACTATAAAAGACTTCCGTCGTAGTTGTATTGATCAAGCTTATGTTTTAAGGTGCAAGATGCTATCGTTTATATTGATAGCATAATTAGGATGTATTAAATAATAAAGATTGATAGCATAAATTTCTTTGAATAACTCCTAATAAGGCATCAGTTTTTGAGTGTATAATTCTGTCATCTGTGGGATCTGAAAATTCACCACCAACCTCTTTCGGAAAAGAAAAGATTTGTTTAAGTGTCGGTGATAATTTCAGAAGACAGATGAATAGTAGATAAGACACTACCCAGAGATTTCGTTCTCATTTGGTGAGAACTTTTTATATCTTCGGTTTCCTGGCAAGCCTATAGTTAATTACCCCTCCCAATCCGAGAGAGCACTTTGATTAAGGCTCAATGAATCGTTAAAGAGCAGTATATAAGGAGGTGGAGTTTAGAACTTATGAAATTTATTATTTTAACTTAAAACTTTTGTGGGGAAGGCGACGCCCATCTAGATCCCATGGTTCCGATCCCGATCGTGGTCCCCGGTCCGCTTAGTCGAGGAGGTAGTCGACCCAACTTGACCAAGGATCCTTGTCGAACACATGGGTTATCGCCCAAGGTGTCCTTGTAGACTGGGTGGAGTTTGGGGGACAAATATAAGTCAACCTTAGCTAACATAGGACTTTTTGCCCAACCAAATACATTATACATTTCACAGCTCAAAGAACAAAGTCGTTGGGGAACATATGGGCTGCGGCCATGACCGTAATTTAGTGGCGACATATCGCGGTGAACCACCGGGTCAGAGGGCTCAGGTTGTAACCACCATTTATGTGGTGCCATATCACGGCAAAACCACGCAGACAATGGATACGGGCCACGTCCTTACGGGCTTTAGGAATATTTGAGTGTGAAGGTAGTTATATATTTAATTTGACATTGGCTCTTTGTGAGCAAAAGTTTTCTTAATTTGTCACCCGAAGATAAACAATTGCGGAGGGGTGGATTGATTTTATTTATTTATTTAATTTTAATTTAAATAATTAATTTCATTTTTTTATTTCCTTTTATTTATATTTTATTATTTTCTTTGAATTTTGATCATTTTACGATTGATTTAGATTTGAATATATGATCATTTATCATTGAAATTTTAATTATAATTACCCTTCTTGATCCTAGGGTTAATATCAATTGATAGATCTTGTCTACTCTGTCTGGTTTCTTACAGAGGATCGGATCTAAATTCATTATCTCAAGAAGTATAATCCTTCAAAACCTTGTCCACTCTAGTTTGAACATAGAGGATCGGGTTTGGGACTTTTCTTCCTGAGGATTTGAATTTTAGAAGCTATGTCGATTGATCATATCTTGTGATATACATAATTAGCTTTATATTATTAATTTGAAATTCTAATAATATCAAATTTTTAGGTTTTGTTAACCCAGACCCGGTCCGAAGACCAAACCGGGATTATGTAGCATCTGTTCTTTTGTTTGCTTCAACATGCATATGAATATCCGTTCTTTTGAAAATTGCATGGACATTAAGATGTCTAATGTTGAAGTTTCGATGTCAAATTTTGACTTTTAGGTTTTGTTAACTTGGACATCAAGACCAAACCGGAAGTATAGCATCTGTTCTTTATATTTGACTTAATAATTACTCCAATATGCATAGGATATCGTTTTCTTATATATGGACATTAGAATGTCTAAGTTGGAGTTTATATGTCAAATTTTGATTTTTGAGTTTTGTTAACCCGGACCCAGTCCGAAGACCAAACCGGGATGCATAACATCTATTCTTTTATTTTATACCTAACTTGCACATGTCACTATTGTTTGAACACTTCAACATACATGCGAGTATCTGTTCTTTTAAAATATTGTATGAACATTAAATGCCTAGTTGAAATGTAGGTTCAATTGCAAGTTCAAGTTTTTTAATATGACATTTTGGGTTTTTGACCGCCCAAAGACCAAATCGGGATATGTAACATCTTATTTGAGCCAAAACCCTCCTTTTATGTCACAAATCAGCAAGGGTATATGAAATAAATTATGTTGGAAGCCTATCGATCAAATGTAGGGTAATAGACCAAACATAGACTTACTTCTTTCCAGAAATATGATATATATATTATTTTGGCCAAAACCCTCCTTTTATGTCACAAATCAAGGATAGGGCTGAAATAAATTATGTCCTATTTGATCAAATGTAAGATAATAGACCTAACATAGACTTAGGCATTTGTTTTATGCTAAGAAACCCTTTCTCTATGTGACAAATCAGCAAACATAAAGGAGCTGAAATAAATTATTTTGAAGCTCGTATAATTCAAATATAAAGTAATGGGCCTAGAATGAATTTAGGCACTTGATTTGGGCTAAGAACCCTTTCTTTATGTAGCAAATCAGCAAACATAAAGGGGCTAAAATAAATTATTTTTTGGAGGCCCATTTGATCAATCAATTTTTTTATAAGGGAAGGAGAAGATAAAGATAAGTAGATGTCATATGTCATTTAAGAGGCAAGTGGGTTAATTAAAATCCACATCCTTCACATGCTCTCATGGCAAGTGGGGACAAATACTCATTAAATTTATTAAGAAGATATGGCAAAGAATTTATGTCCCCTTTCAAAGGAAGTGATAAAGATGCGGCATGCCATCATGTGCATATGCATGATATGATAAATGGCATTAAACTAGATGATTTCCTTGCATGCAACTTATGATGAGGCACACATGTATCGATGCCATAAGAATAGATGATAAGAGGAGAGCTAAAGAAGCCTATAAATAAGAGGGATTTCACAAAATACTTACATTTCTACTCTCCTTTTCTCCCTTATACCACAAGTTTAGGTTTTTTCGATCTTGCATAAAGGGTTAAGTTGTGCCACATAGACTTGTGAGTTTCTTTTTTAACTCAACAACTTTTTTTTTGATATCTTCTTGATATATGTCATGTCATATGGTAGATTTAATTTATTCCATATGTGTTTGCTTCAAGTCTTCACCATGTGTCATGTATGTATGTAAATCATGGTGGGAATGACAAGTAAAGTAGGGGAGATATTTATGATTGAGCATATGTCTAATGTGTATTTCACAACATGTCAAGCTAAATAGAGTCCTAAGGTGAGTATTACACCATGCATGTCATAATGATCAAATAAGAAAAATAGCTTGATATAGAAATTCAACACATAAGCATTTATATTAACCACTTTATGTCATATTTGCTACAAATAGGATAGCTTTCATTATATAGAGATTGAAGCATAAGTATTCATATATGACCTAAAGAAGCATTTTAAGCCAATATGTTAACCTAAACATTTCATCATTTCTTTTCTATCTCCTTTTTTTTAAAGAAAATTTCTGACCTCGTCATCCCATAGGCGCCGGAGACTAGCCTTCCCACCACACCAAGTGCATGGTGTCGTGAGACACCCAAAATTTATTTTCCACGCCAAGAGCATGGGGGGGTTAGCATAATATAGCAATTTTTTCTATTAAAGAGTATAAAGATGAATTTTACAATCCTTATCTCCGTTTATCAAAATTTACAACAGCCTCCCGGCTCTGCCCCCATAGGGGTTGCCATGAGAGAGCCCCACCATGCCAAGAGCATGGGTGGTGTGGAGACACAAAACTTTGATAGCATAGCATTTCCCTATTAGCAAGATATCACACATGCAAGTTTCATTTCATATATGTTCTATTTGACACACTTTGATCATATGTTAGACATGTAAAAGGAAAATTTGCAAGCATCAATCTTTCCAATCAATAAGAAATTAAAGCATAAGAAAGAAAGGATTTTGAATATTGCATGATTGATTGCCACATACTAGAAAGATTCAAGCATTCATTAAACTAAGCATGAATAATCATATGCATATACTTTCTTTTTCAAACACTTAGGAAATTTTTATACATTTTTATTTATCAAAATGACCTCCCATCATCCCCACATGCCGGAGACTAGCCTTCTCACCATGCTAAGAAAGGCATGGTGTGGAGACACCTCCGAAATTTATTTGCCCACCGCCAAGAAAGGTGTGCAGGGTTAGCATAATATAGAATTTTCTGTTAATTTGAGTATAAAGATGAATTTTACTCAATTTATCTTCAACATAGCCTCCCCAAGTCATGTGAGAGATTGAATGAATTTTAGATAGAAGGAAATAGATAATGAAAAGATAAGTGGTATAACCAACCCTTTCTATTTAATTTCATATTTGTATTTTCGATTTCATTCTACCTATGCAAGAGGCAAAACAAATGAAATCCCTAAGAGATAGCATGTAGCATGGCATAACCCTTTCAATTTGATTGATTTGCATTTTTAGATTTTTTTACTCATATGCAAGAGATACAACAAATGAAATCCTACGAGAAAATATAGCATAGCATATTCCCTTGATTAAAATGATTTACTTGTGTAATATATTTCAAAGGCGATTAATTCAATTTCCTTTCATATAAAATAATTTCAAAGATGTTTTTGCCTTTCAAACAGGTTGCTCTAATTTCCCTTTGAGAGAACCAATTTCAGCAAGCATGCAAAGGTAGGCATCCATGACAAGGAAAAGAACAAGAAGAAAACATAAAACAACACTTTGCATGATTTCAGCAAACATATTCATGGATGAGAGTGAATTCCAAAATTCCTTCTAAACAAAATTTTCAGCAAACTAGATGCTTGCAATCTCACAAATAACAAAGGTAAACATAGGGTTTAGGCCATACAACATCCCAAACCCATTTCCAGCAAGCTAAGATGTGAAATCTAGGCAATATAACTTTCCAAACAGAAATTTCAGCAAACTGGATGCTTGCAATCTCACAAATAGCAAAGATAAACATAGGGTTTAGGCCATACAACATCCCAAACCTATTTCCAGCAAGCTAAGATGTGAAATCTAGGCAATATAATTTTCCAACAGAAATTTCAGCAACCCACATGCTTGCAATCTCACAAATAACAAAAGAAAACATAGGGTCTAGGCCATACAACATCCCAAACCCCTAGAGAAAGCATTTAGCATGGTTTTAAGGCATGAAATAAAGCTCGCTTTACCAAGCCCTAATTTTTGGAATACCCAAATGCATAAGAAAAAGCTTAGGGTTAGAGAGAAACGACCTGGAGATGTTGATTTGCTAAAAGGGGAAGAAGGAGAAGGAGTTTCAGGGTTCAGCGATTTCTCGGTTCTTCACTGTGCGTGTGGATGGAAGAGGAAGGAAGAATCGTGAGAGGAGAAGAGCAGAGAGAGAGCGAGAGAGTTCCTGCAAGAAAAGAGTCTGGAGTGTTTAAATGAGAACAGAGACTTCAGAGAGCCAGAACAAGAAGGAGCTCACGTGAGAGTGGATCAAGGCCCAACAAACAGAACGAGAGAGGGAGCCATCAGAAGGGAGTCACACAATAGCAGAGCCACAGAGAATCGAGGGAGGGATCGTGAGAGGGGAAATGCCAGCCACTGAGAGGAATGGTCGAATGAGAGTCTCCGAGCATGAGAGGGGGAGAGAGAAGAATCGAGAGAGGAGCTCGAGATGAGAGCAGCAGGGAGATCTCTCTAGAGAGAGACCGAGAGTAGCTGGAACCAGAGAGGGAAATGTCATGAGAGGAGATAGCGTGAATGAGGGTCAATCGCTTTGATCTTTGGGCCTCCTCGATTGCTTTTAGTGGTCATTTTGATTGGTCGAGCGGGCAGTGGGGGTTAGGTTAGGATTAAGAGGGATTAAGAGATTAAGCAGCTATTAATCCCTTTAATTATAATTTAATATTATTTTATGTGACATTAATTTATGAAATAAACCCTAGCAATATGGGTGTCAATTTTAGGTGTTTTAGTTGTGCCGAACGCAACGGCGCAATCAATTTCGTGATCGAAGGCTGTTCGGGCAACGTCGGCGACGGTCGAAGTGAAGTTAGGTCTAAATTGTGTGACGTCGCATTCGAATTGGCTGATGTCTGTGCGCACTTTGCCGAATCGATCATGGAAGGCATCGTTCGATAGACATTTCGGCGATGATGATCAATTTAACGAGGTCGTTTTCGACATCGGGGCTTCCGACCGATGTGCGCACAATTTCATTAAAAATTGAATTTAATTATTTGATCGACCATTAATTGATTCAATATTTTCCATTCAATTAATTTTGACACTTTTTGACGCATTATGAGGTCGAATTTTCAAATCAAATCGAATTTAATTAATTTCGATCGCGATTAGGGCATTTAACCTCTATGTCATTTATTTAATTTTAAATGACACATAGTTGTAGGTCAACAAATGGCCCCCAACAAACATGGTGCATGGAGGACCGTGTTTGTTACTAGACCTTGCGGACCAAGAGATTTGCTTAGATGTCACGCTGAAGTTGTAATTTCAACAACTTTTAATAATACCTGATCGTTACGCTTTGATGGAAGTGAGTATAACTCTGAGGTTGGGCAAACATTTAAACTTCATCAGTTCGACTGTAATAGCTCATTGAACCGATATTTGTTATCATTAGTCGAATGCTTTGTGCTCGATTGACTAGATAAAAGAGATGCTTTGACTTGTCAACATCAACTTGTCAAGAGAATTTGGTGCATCTTCAGCCCTATGTTTTGTGCTTTGGCGGACTTGTTGAAGACTTACTCCTGAGAGTTTAAAATTTATATTTTCTCCTCTTGTCCTAGCTTTGTGCCTTAGCGGACTTGATGGAGTTGATGAGATGAGAATGTCTTATGTCTTGTGCTTTGTGCTTTGATAGACTTATTGAAGACTCAGTCTCGAGATTTGGAATTTATATTTTGTGCCTCACCGGACTTGGGAGTTGAGAGATAGAAATGTCTGGGCTTTGTGCTTTGAGACTTATTGAAGATTTCATCTCGAGGATTTGGAATTTGTATTTTCCTCCTGTCCTGGCTTTGTGCCTTGATGGACTTGATGGAGTTGATGAGATAGAAATGTCTTCGGTCCTATGCTTTGTGCTTTGACAGACTTGTTGAAGATTTCATCTAGATCTGTATCTTGTGCCTCCTTTTATCCTGGCTTCATGCCTTGATGGATTTGATGGGAGAAAGTCCTGAATCAACTTAGAGATTTGTCAGGCAATATGAAATTACCTTCTGTCCTAGCTTTCTGCTTTCGCGGGCTCGTAGAAGGATAAATGTCGACGACCTAGCTCTCAGAGCTTGTGTTAGATCAATGGCAAAGAGTCATCAGTCCTGTGCTTTGCACATGTAATGGACATCTTGATGATAAAACTCCCTTAGTTCAGCATTTAGCTTTATACGAACATTGGGATAGCTTCTTCGGTCCTCTGCTTTTTGCTTGATTGGACTTACTGAAGAAGAATTTCCTTCGGTCTTTGCTTTCTGCTTTGATAGACTTACTGAAGGAGTTGAGATTTTACATTTGTATTTGATTCCAAACTCGGCTTAGTGCCTTTCGTAAGGGATATCTTTGTTTGTTGTAGAATTTTGAGAAATGACCTTACGACCAATAGGGATAATTTCCCGTGGGTCACTTGAACTCACCAAGTTGGAGAGATTTGGGGATTTGGATGCTCTTGTCTTTGAACTAAGGTAGGAGGATCCCTTACTATGGCCTTTGTGTGTTGAGTAAGCAGATCTGACTGGCGATTTTTGGCGTGTTGAGTCACCTTATACACCTACTTGAGTTGTGGACTTGAGCAATTGATGAAAGATTTTATCCTCAACGAGATGGGGATCTCTTACTACGCCTTTGTGGCGTGTTGAGTGTTGACCGGACTCGCCATATTTGGGCTTGTTGAGTCTGACCTTATACACCAGCTCGAGCTTTTAGATTTGAAGTGGGATGATAAATGTATATCCAACTTGGTTTGTTGAAGTTTGCAGACTTGAAAGTTTTCTTCTTTGGTCAGTAAAACTTTTAAATTTGAGCATTTGAACACATAATTTTGAGTATGCACATGGGGATCTCGGCACTAGGCATGATGTCAACCCAAAGAGAAAGAAAGGCCTATCTTACCAGGAATGCCCGATTCTTTATTATAAAACTTTAAAAAAATGCCCTGCCTAGGGGATTTTATTTTATTTTGGAAATGCATTCTTGTGTTACAAGAGAATTTCCAATGAAAATTTTCATAAGTGTTCGATAATAAAGATTTTCAAATGCAGGATTTGTCCAATCACACTTTCATGTGTAATATTTCTTTAAATACCAACCATTGATTGGTGGCATTGGTCTTTCACCTTTGAAGTTCACGAGCTAATAGGCTCCCCCTTGATATACCTTTTCAATAACAAAAGGTCCTTCCTAATTAGGTTCAAATTTCACAATTCTGATGAGGATGATTGGTCTTCGACTGGGACCAATTCCTTCCCGAGCTTCGGACGTCTTGTATGATCGAATGCTCGGACATCCTCACCGATGACTTCTAGATTTTGTTTGAGCTTGGAGCTGACCTCCAAGCTCAAGCTCTTCCATCCATAGATGAGAATTCTCATCTTGGGTGAGATTTTGTTGAATGGCTACTCAGAACGAAGGTAGTTCAACTTCGAGTGCTAAAACTGCTTCAGCCCTAAATACTAGTGCATAAGGGGTAGACTTTGTAGGAGTCTTGTAAGTGGTACGGTAAGCCCATAACGCTTCCACAAGTTTGGTATGCCACTCCTTTTTATTTCTTGTGAGAATTTTGCTAAGTAATTTGACTAGTGTTTTATTAAATGCCTCAGCCAAGCCATTTGCTCTCAGATTATAAATTGACAAATATTGTCAATCAATCTTATGACGATCAATAAATTTGTAAACTTTAGTACTTTTGAAGGCTGATCCGTTATCTGAAATGATTCGGCGTGGTACACCAAATTTATAGACAATATTGTGGGTAAATAAGTTAGTCACTTGTTCAGCTGTAACTTCTTTAAATGGTGCAGCTTTAGCCCGCTTGGAGAAATAATCAGTGGTTGCTAAGATGAAGCAGTGACCAGCTGATGATGGTGGATCAATTGGTCCAATTACATCTGTCCCCCAGTATTCAAACGGCCAAGATGCTATCGTTGGGTGCAACAGATTTGGAGGTTGATGAATTATGTTACCATGGATCTGGCATTCATGGCATCTCTTGGTATGATTGATACAATCTTTTACCATAGATGACCAATAGTATCCAATTCTTTTAATTTTGAAAGCCATTTTAGGACGATTGTGCACCACAAAGTCCTTGATGAATTTCAACAATTACTTGGCCACCTTCTTCTATTCCCAAACATCGCTGCCGGGATCTATGATACAGAGTATTGCCAACATAAGCATATAGTTGAAGCCTTTTCTCAAGTTGTGTAGCTATCGACTTATTACTTGATAATTTGCCTTCCTTGAAGTAATCGACGAAGGGCTGTCTCCAGTCTTCCTTCTCTTCTACTGTAAGAATTTCATTATGTGATTTTGGTGCTTTCCCAGGTTGGAGGCTTTCTTCTTGAATGGTTTGAAGCTTGTCTTGTTGACTTTGAGAAGTAATTTGTAAGGGAGTGTGAGGAGCAACATGAGCTGCACCTTGTTGATTTGCATTTGATGACCCCTCTTCCAGTGGGGATTTTAAACTTATTGGCTCTAGGACTCGACGAGTGCACACACTAATTAGTATGTAGTGGTCGTCATCCATATTCATCATTTCCTTAGCTAATTTAGCTAAGCAATCTACTTTGCTATTCCTAGCTCTGGAGACTCGAGTCATAATGACATTTGGAATTTGCTTCATAAGCTCGAGAACTCGCCTGATAGTAGGCCAATTCAAGCTTGTTGATTTTGTAAAGGCCCAACACTTGATTAATGACGAGTTGAGAATCGCCATAAATTTGCAGATTTTGAACCCCATGGAAATGGCTTCCTCTAAACCCCGCCACCAACGCTTTTTTTACGCTTGTTGGTTGGTTGAGTTAATTTATAAGAATGTCTCGATGCCACCTTCGTGTGACCAAGAGAGACAGCTTGAGCCTTTGGGAGATTTGAGGGTTGAGTGTATCTAATGGATGAAGCTCCATCAAAATACAATTCTCACATTTGTTGCTTTTCTTTTCATATATGTGCATGATTTGCTCATAAGGAAGATCATCGTTAAGCAATGAGTCTGCCGGTATGGGATGAGCGGCAAGAAAATCTGCTAGAATTTATCCATTCACCACTTTCTAGGGAACATATGTAATATCAAATTATAACAGAAGGACATCCCATCATGCCAAGCGACCTGTCAACGTTGGTCTTGTCATCAAGAACTTTAACGGATCGATCCTTGAGATAAAGGTAATTTTATGAGATAGGATGTAATGACGTAGCTTTTAGGCAGCAAAAATTAATGCCAACCAATGCTTCTCAATTGGGGAATAACGTGCTTCCACTCCTATTAGTCTTTGACTAATATAATACAGAGCATTTTCCTTTCCTTTCTCATTATGCTGCACCAACAGAGCACCTAGAGATTCCTCTAGTGCTGCTGTGTATAAGATGAGAGGCTTTCCTGGGATTGGAGCTGCAATAATGGGTGGGTTCAATAGATATTTCTTGATACTGTTGAAGGCCTCTTGACATTCTTCGTCCCACTTGAAAGGAGTATCCTTCTTTATTAATTTTGCAAAGGGTCGACATCTGCCTGACAGATTTGATATAAATCTTCTAATGAATGCGAGATGTCCCTATATGGAGCAAAATTGATGAAGACTCCTTGGAGGAGGTATTTCGATAATCACTTTGATTTTGTTAGGATCGATTTCAATCCCTCCACGGTGCACAACATATCCAAGGAACTTTCCAAGAAACTCCAAAGGCACTTGAGAGGATTCATCTTAAGATCGTATTCGATTCTTTCAAGCGATCCTTAAATCATCGAGATGATTTTATTTATCTATACTCTTGACAACGAGGACATCAACATAGCACCCCACTTTTTTGATGAATCAACTCGTCAAAGATTCGTGTCATAGCCCTTTGGTATGTAGCTCCAGCATTCTTCAAGCCGAAGGGCATGACTGTGTAGCAATATATACCAATTGATATCCTGAATGATGTATGCTTCTCATCTTCAGGAGCCATCTTGATTTAATTGTAACCTGACGATCCGTCCATAAATGAGAACATGTCATGGTTTGAAGTGTTGTTCGCTAACAGTTCTGATACAGGAAGTGAAAAATCATCCTTTGGACATGCTTTGTTTAAATCCCTGAAATCAATGTAGATACGAATCTGACCATTCTTCTTCTTTACAGGGACAATATTAGCTATCCAGTCAGCGTATTTTTCTTCTCGAATAAAACCAGCTTCAATGAGCTTCTTGGTTTTGCAACTGCTCTTCAACCTCCAATCTCATTAGAGGCTTGCTTGGTGATGCATCCGCTTAATATGCTAGTTTGTGAATCACTATATCGGGATAAGCCATTTCGCATATGTCGGCAAAGCAATCCCTAAATTGAGCAAAATTTTAGTTCTTCCACTTTATCTTGAGTAGATCGATGAGCGTAAGGATCCTCCTCAGTTCCCAAATTAATTTCTTTAAGTTCATCTATAGTAATTGCCTCCCCACCATCTTCGAGCTCTTCAGGTGCCGGTCTAGCTTCTACTTCTTCATTATTTGTGAGACTAATATTAAGAATGACATTCTCATCTTCGTCATCACTCTCTACTTCTATTCCTGTTATAGCATAATAGGTATATTCTTGTGGACCGTTGTCTTGGATAAAACCAAGGCCTTTGGTAGTGTGTTTATTTCTTTTACCAATGATTTGAGAACCTTTTGGGCACCACATCATTTCAAAGAGTGTTTTTGCTTTGTTGTTCACTGGACCCCATGTTTGACATTAGGTTTTGCATCTTTGGAGAGTAATATTTTGGCATCCTTGTGGGCATAGCTTCTTCTTCAAACAGCTGCATTACCCAATCAGGATCCTCTTCTTGACACCCCTCGGATTTATAAAATAGGCTTCCTGGCCCATGCTTTCCAGGGAGAGGAGGTACATAGAAGGTCACCAGTTCCTCGACTTTGTGAGTTTCTCAAGGGGTGATTTTTTTTAAATGTTGGAGAGGAACAGGAGTGACTACAAGTTTAGTCTCTGTTGCTGATCGATTTATGATTATTTTAAAGTAAGTGCATTGCACCCTACCTTCAAAAGCAGATTCAAACTCATAATTAGAGTCAAACTGATTTTCTTCAATCAGTGTTTTACTGGAAGATTCGCATGGACCTTTGGATTTAGAAGGAATACATTCGTCTTCTTCTTCAGTATCACTGCCTAAATGAGGGACAGTGTTATTGATGTTGGACCTGTTCTTTATATCCCTAGGGACATTTGGAATAATCTTCTTTCCTTTATTCATTTTATCTTCTCCCTTCTTCTTAACTTGTTCTTTTATGGGTTTTGAAATAGATTCAGTATTTGTTAGTTGTTTTGTTAGCTTCAATTCCCTCGGAAGGAAATAATTGGCATCTTGATATATCTTCATTTCATACACCGCAAAAGGTTGCATGTCGCCCACAATTTGACATTCTTCACCATCCTTTGTATATTTCATACATTGATGCAATGTAGATGGGACAATGCCATACTTATGAAGCGTTACCCAAAAAGGGCTCTGAATGAAGTATCTGCATCAATCACATGAAATTTGGCTTCTGTGTAGAGGTCTCCAAATTTAAGAGGGAGGACAAATGGCCCGATAGTTTTCTGTCCCTTCTCATTGAAGCCTTGAACCATGACTTTATTTCATCCCAGATGTTGTACATCTAAAGATAGCCATCTAAGAGTTCTCAAGTTCATAAGATTTCGGGAAACCAGATCAATTAAGATCCGTGTATTATAATTTCATCACTTTCAGTAATACTGAGGGCTGTGCTCTGCAGGATCATCTTCTGAAAATATGACGGTTGGAGGATCTTGAACATGCAAGGTCTCCGTTAGACAGTGTTCAGTAAAATATGCTTCGAACTTCTCCGACTCTCTGAGAGCTTCAATTAAGGTGTTACGGAGATCTTCTGACATTAGAAGTGCAGATATACTAAGGACCGAATTTTCCTTAGATGGGATAGAATATTGTAGTCGATCCTTTTTGATGAAGGCTTCTTATTTGAATCCTTAGGGATAACTCTTTCATTGACTTCAATTTCTTTTCCTTTATCTTTATTCATTGGCTCTTTCCTCTGTTGGGATGGTAGCACTCGACCACTTCTCAACTGTACTTGAGCTACTTCATTTGCATCTGAATCTTCAGATGACTCAGTTGCTTCAGCATCTGCTTCTGCCCCGTCTAATGATAAACTGGAAGATTCAGAATTACTGCCCAACTTTACATTTTTTATGTTTGTTGATATGGTGAGCTCTGATTCATCTTCATCTGGGAAACAGAGTTCCTCTAAGCTGTTGTCAACCTCATGCATCATTAAGCAAGACTCAGTAGGAAGTTCTTCAGCTTCTTCCCCTGCTTCTTCATTGATCTGAAGATTTGTAATGAATTCTGCAAACGTGATAGGTCATCTTGCTGATTGTATATAATATTCCATATTATTGATGATCTTTTGCGTTAAATTATGACCATCAATAGTAGTGGTAATATTTTGCGTTACCGCTTTCTTCTTTTTATTTAATTTATTTTTTGTTTGGCTTCTTTCTTTCCTTGTATTTGGCTAGGCTATCTTTCGTGAGATGAACTAGCCTTCCCATAGCTTAGGTTTTGTCTCAACTCAAGTACAGACTCATGTGGTGATTTCCACTTAATACCTGGAATGCCTTCCAATTGCTTCAACATTTTTACAGTCTTTTTAGAGACTGCGGCCTGCCATCCTTCATCATCGACCAGCTTCTCTTTGCCTTTATCATTGCTTGATAGTACTGGAGATGAGGTGATTACTTTGATGGATTCTTTCTTCGAACACACCAATACACTGTCTGACAATGTGAATTCTCCATTTTTATATTTCTGTTCGAGCCAATCTTTGAATATGTAGCAATCTTCAATAGGATGGCCGAGCACCCGATGGTACGAGGAATAATTAGGATTATCTGCTTGTCCAGCCTCTTCAGGTATTTTACACTCTAGTAGTTGGAGACCTACTTTGAGTGCATGTTTAAACAATTACACTTTCCTCTTAAAAGAATAATCTTTGTTCAGCTTTTCTTTCTGGTCGTGGTCATTGAGTCATTCGCTCCTTTTGTTTTGCCGCCACCTTCACCGGCGACCCAGGTACGCATTATCATTACCTCCAAGTATGAGCTTGGGTTGTGAGGCAGGATTGAACAACCGCCTTAGTTTTTCTTAATAGATAGGTAGCCTTTCTTTGTCTACATTATAGACTAACCGCTTACCTATATCCTTCTTGTATGAGGTGAAATGCGTTTCACCTTTCTTTGGGTCTGGAGCTTTTGCTCTTTTGGATTTATCTTGCTGGCCATCGGAGCGTGACAAATTTAATTTCTCAAATTTAGCCACCCTATCAAGTAGCTCTTGAAATGTGGTAATTGAATCCATGCAAAGATAAGGCGCCATCCTATCATTGATGTTGCCCATCAGTAATTGAATTGCATGCTCTTCTTTAACTGTTGCTCACATTTCATACTCATATTTCTCCAATGCGTGATATATCAGGTAACTGACTCATCTTTCTTTCTCTTCTCAAGGGCGAGATAAGCAATTATTGCCTTTTTAACTGCACTAGCGAACCTTTTAACGAACATATTTTCAAGTTCGGCAAAAGTCTTGACTGAGTCATTTGACAACTCAGCATACCACTCGAAAGTAGTCAAAGTTAAATTACTGACGAACTGGCAGAATAATAATGCATCATTCCCCCCTGTGTTACCGCAGGATACTTTGAATTGGGCTAGATGCTACTTAGGATTACCATTCCCATCAAATAGATTGAACTTTGCCATTGAATATCCCTTTGGATATGGAATTTGATCATACTGCAGGATATGGGCGACCTTTGCTCACCAATTTTCTACCGCCTGCTATATAACGCTTTGATCTTCTCATTCAAGATAATATCAAGTTAAGAGGCTATCACGGCTTCAGATATAGTTTGTATATTCTGAAAAGCAGATTGTCGAGCTGACTTATTTATTTCAATCCTCGCTTCAGGCTCAATTTGGACCCTTGAAGCATGTGAGATCAAATTTATTGGAAGATTGTCATTGGCATTGCTAGAGGCTTGATGATTATTTGGGGGTGTTGGACCTATTTTTTCTCGCATTAACTATCATCGCATCATCTCAGATCATCATTTCGCTCATTTTCATATTCATATCAAGCGATTTCTTTATCTTTGGCTTTCATCTGGCGCTGAATTTGTCTCTGCGCTTCTGCCAAAGAGATAGTATCAGTGAAGGTGGGATTTTCTTCCCTTTCTTCTTCCTCTTCTTGTTGTTCCTCTCCTGAAGACTCAAAGGATGCTTCCTCTATTTGAACATTCTGTTGTTCTTTAGGTTAAGGGGGAGGTACTGTCGTACGATGCCTATGTTGATATTGGCGTAAACTGGATGGCTCACCGACTTGTTGTACCATATACACCACTTCAACAGTCATTGCATCCTCCTCTTCTTCTTCATCCTCTTAGACACAAATTTCAGATCAGCGTCTCCAATGGACTTCCGATTCTAAGTGTGGAATCAAATTTTCTTTAGTTAGAGGGCTTCGATCGAAGTTAACCTCCTCTTGATGGGATGGAGTTAATTGATGATGGGATCCCCTGGAGGATTCTCCAAGGTGTCACCATCATATTATCATTAGGGGCCCTCTTTTAGCTCCCATCTGGTAGATTTGAGTTGGGGCGATCTGGAATTCACACCGATGTCACGCCATGCTTTTGAGATTTCTTTTGAGGCCAGGCCTCCATACCGCTACCTTTCCAGGGACCTTTTGGGATTCTGGACACGCTGATCCAAGTGTCACACCATGCTCACCGTGTGGGACATGGATCTGTTGCCCGCCATTTGAGTTACGGATGAGGTCTCCTTGGAGGAGCGCCCCAGCATCCTGATAACAGGACCTTGGTATTTTCTTTTCATCGCTCTCTCCTTGGCAACTTGGAGAACCCATGCACTGCAGATATAGTTTCGCTTCCTCAGAGGAACCGGAACTTGACGCCGGTGGGGTCCGTAAGGATCGCTGAAAGAGCTATTCCATTTAACCCACTTAAGGTTATCAAACCGACATGGGTTGGAACACTCACCGGTTCCATGATTGTACCGCACGCACAAATGTTGAGCACGTAGCTCAAGATTTCTTTCTTCATTGCCTCCGGCTAAGCTTGCTTCCAGATGAAGAAGCTTCAGCATCATGTCTCCCCGGGGCGAAGGGTTCAGCTGGTAGGATTGCGTTATTCTGAGGGACTAAAAAGATAGTCCGCCCAGTGACAACCCTCTTTAAGATTGGTGTCTCCAAGGGGTCGAGCCTCTCAAAGACTAATTATTTCTTTTGAAGTGACCCTATAATAGTAGGGGTCACAATTTCAGCGGGTCTTTTTAGAGATTGTTGCACATGGCATGCAGGATGAGTTTGCACTTCAGCAAGTTGAGGCCTAGCAACTTGCTCGTTTAGAATAGCTGGGAAGTCAACGTTACCAAATTGGATGAAGCTGCTTTCCAAAGATTGATGACCGTGGCCAACGGATGTTGGCCACTACCAGAGTAACGGATATTCGAGTGTCATTCTGAGATATTTAAAAGGTAAAAATTAGCAATCAAAAATAGCTACAATCTCACCTTAAAGATAAGACAACATATATTAAACACATGCATTCAATAAAGTCTCAAATGACTTAAGACTTTATGTCGCAAGCTTCTAAGTTGTCAAGATTAACTTATCATTTCTCATTTCATTTTAATTTCATTTTTTTATACTCCACTGAATTATAACTTAGATTTGATTAGCCAAAGATGGAAAGAGAAACCTATCCCCAGCAGAGTCGCAAGAAATCTGTGGGATCCAAAAATTCACCACCGACCTCTTTTAAAAAACAAAAGAGTTATTTAAGTGTCGGTGATAATTTCAGAAGGCAGATGAATAGTAGATAAGACACTACCCAGAGATTTCATTCTCATTTGGTGAGAACTTTTTATATCTTGTTCGGGTTTCCTATAAAGCAAGCCCATATAGTTAATTACCAATACTAAGAGAGCACTTTGATTGCTAGTCAATGAATCATTAAAGAACGAGTATATAATTGCAGTGAGTGGAGTTTAGAACTTATGAAATTTATTATTTTAACTTAAAACTTTTTTTGGGGGGAATGATGATGCGCCCGATCTAGATCCCATGGTTTCGTCGTCCGTCGTGTCCTGGTCCGCTAGCAGAGGAGGTAGTCAACCCAACGACCAAGGATCCTTGTCAATGACATGGGTTACGCCGTCAAGGTGTCCTTATAGACTGGGTGGAGTTTGTCTAAGGGGACAAATATAAGTCAACCTTAGCTAACATAGTTTTTTGCCCAACCAAATACATTCTACATTTCACCAAAGAGCAAAGCCGTTAGGGAACACACGAGCGCGGACCGTAATTTAGTGGCCATATTGCGAATCACCCGTCGAGGACTGTCGTAACCACCATTTATGTGGTGCCATATCAGAAAACCATGCCAGAGGACACGCCACATCCTTACGCTTTAGGAATATTTGAGTGTGAAGGTAGTTATGTATTTAATTTGACATCGCTCTTTATGAGCAAAGTTTTCTTAATTTGTCACCCGAAGACAAACAGTTGCAGAGGGGTATATTGATTTTATTTATTTATTTTAGTTTTAATTTAAATAATTAATTTCATTTTTTTTATTTCCTTTTATTTATATTTTGTTATTTTCTTTGAATTTTGATCATTTTATAATTGATTTAGATTTGAATATATGATCATTTATCATTGAAATTTTAATTATAATTACCCTTCTTGATCCGTTAATATCAATTGATTCTTGTCTACTCCCAATTTTCTACAGAGGATCGATCTAATTCATTATCTCAAGAAGTATAATCCTTCAAAACCTTGTCCACTCTAGTTTGAACATAGAGGATCAGGTTTGGGACTTTTCTTCCTGAGGATTTGAATTTTAGAAGTTTTGTCAGTTGATTCATATCTTGTGCTATATGACAGAATTAGCTTCTCATATATTATTAATTTGAAATTCTTATAATATCAAATTTTTAGGTTTTGTTAACCCAGACCCGGTCCGAAGACCAAACTGGGATTATGTAGCATCTGTTCTTTTGTATTTACCTTAATAATTTCTTCAACATGCATATGAATATCTATTCTTTTGAAAATTGCATGGACATTAAGATGTCTAATGTTGAAGTTTTGATGTCAAATTTTGACTTTTAGGTCTTGTAAACCCGGACCCAGTCCGAAGACTAAATAGGGAAGTATAGCATCTATTCTTTATATCTGACTTAATAATTACTCCAACATGCATACGGATATCTGTTCTTTGGGAATTGTATGGACATTAGAATGTCTAAGTTGGAGTTTATATGTCAAATTTTAATTTTTGAGTTTTGTTAACTGACCCAAGACCAAATCGGAAGTATAACATATGTTCTTTTGTTTTATACCTAACTTGCACATGTCCCTAATGTTTGAACACTTCAACATACATACGAGTATCTGTTCTTTTAAAATGTTGTATGAACATTAAATGTCTAGTTGAAATGTAGGTTCAATTTGCAAGTTCAGGTTTTAATATGATATTTTTGGGTTTTGTTAACCCAGACCCGGTCCGAAGACCAAACCAAGATATGTAACATCTTATTTGAGCCAAAAACCCCCCTTTTATGTCACAAATCAGCAAGGGTATAAGGCTAAAATAAATTATGTTCGAAGCCTATTTGATCAAATGTAGGGTAATAGACCAAACATAGACTTATGCCTTTTCATTGGAAATATGATATACATATTATTTTGGCCAAAACCCCCCTTTGATGTCATAAATCAGCAAGGGTAGAGGGCTGAAATAAATTATGTTGGAAGCCTATTTGATCAAACGTAAGATAATAGACCTAACATAGACTTAGGAATTTGTTTTAGGCTAAGAAACCCTTTCTCTATGTGACAAATCAGTAAACATAAAGAAGCTAAAATAAATCATTTTGAAGCTCATATAATAAAATATAAAGTAATTAGAATGGATTTAGGCACTTGATTTGGGCTAAGAACCCTTTCTTTATGTGGCAAATCAGAAACATAAAGGGGCTAAAATAAATCATTTTTTGGAGGCCCACTTGATCAATCACCCATAGCCCATTTTTTTATAAGGGGAAGGAGAAGATAAAGATATGAGTAGATGTCATATGTCATTTAAGAGAGGCAAGTGGCTTAATTAAAATCCACATCCTTCACATGCAAACTCATGGCAAGTGGGGGGATAAATACTCATTAAATTTATTAAGAAGATATGGCAAAGAATTTATGTCCCCTTTCAAAGGAAGTGATAAAGATGCACAAGGGCATGCCACATGTCCATGCATGTGCATGCGATATGACAAATGGCATTAAACTAGATGATTTCCTTGCATGCAACTTATGATGAGGCACACATGTGTTGATTCCATAAGAATAGATGATAAGAGGAGAGGGCTAAAGAAGCCTATAAATAAGAGGGATTTCCTTTCACAAAATACCTATACTTCCTACTCTCCTTTTCTCACTTATATTACAAGTTTAGGTTCTTTCAATCTTGCATAAAGGGTTAAGTTGCCACATAGACTTGTGAGTTTCTTTTCTAACTCAACAACTTTTTTTGATATCTTCTTGATATATGTCATGTCATATGGTAGATTTAATTTATTCCATATGTGTTTGTTTCAAGTCTTCACCATGTCTCATGTATGTATGTAAATCATGGTGGGAATGACAAGTAAAGTAGGGGAGGTATTTATGTTTGAGCATATGTCTAATGTGTATTTCACAACATGTCAAGCTAAATAGATTCTAAAGTATTACACCATACATGTCATAATGATCAAATAAGAAAAATAGCTTGCATGATATAGAAATTCAACACATAAACATTTATATTAACCACTTTATGTCATACTTGCTACAAATAGGATAGCTTTCATTATATAGAGATTGAAGCATAAGTATTCATATATGACCTAAAGAAGCATTTTAAGCCAATATGTTATCCTAAACATTTCATCATTTCTTTTCTATCTCATTTTTTTAAAGAAAATTTAAGCCTCCGATCCAGCAGTTGCCGGAGACTAGGCCTTCCCACCACCAAGAAAAGGCATGGTAGGTCGGAGACACCTCTGAATTTATTTGCCCACCATGCCAAGAAAGGCATGGTTAGCATAATATAGCAGGAATTTTCCTTTAATATTGCAAGAGTATAAAGATGAATTTTACATGAATCCTTATCTCTGTGCTTATCAAAATTTACAACAGCCTCCCAGCCTAGGGTTGCCATAAGGGGATCGAGCCACCATGCCAAGAAAGGCGCATGGGTGGTGTGAGATACCACGACAAACTTTGATAGTAAGCATTTCCCTATTAGCAAGATATCACACATGCAAGTTTCATTTCATATATGTTCTATTTGCCACACTTTGATCACATGTTAGACATGTAAAGGGAAATTTATAAGCATCAATCTTTCCAATCGAAGAAATTAAAGCATAAGAAAAAAGAATTTTGAATATTGCATGATTGATTGCCACATAGTAGAAAGATTCAAGCATTCATTAAACTCGATGAATAATCATATGCATATACTTTCTTTTCAAACACTTAGAAATTTTACACATTTTATTTACCAAAATTTTTGGCCCCACATCATTCCCACATAGTCGCCGGAGACTAGGACTTCCCACCACGCCAAGAAAGGTGTGCATGGTAGGTGTCGTGAGACACCGTGATCAAAAATTTATTTGCCCACCATGCCAAGAAAGCATGCATACACATAATATAATTTTCCTGTTAATATTGTAGAGTATAAAGATGAATTTTACTTGAATCCTTATTCGTGCTTATCAAAGTTTACAATGTTCCTCCCGTAGGGGTTGCCATGAGAGACTAAGCCTGCCCACCACGCCAAGAAAGGCTTGCATGGGTGGTGTCATGAGACACCGCGACTGAAACTTTGATAGCATAGCATTTCCCTATTAGCAAGATATCACATATGCAAGTATGCAAGAATGAAACCCATAGATAATAGTAAATGGTATAACCAAATCCCTTTCTATTTAATTTCAAATTTGTATTTTCAGATTTCATTCTACCTATATGCAAGAGGCAAAACAAATGAAATTCCTAAGAGATAGCATGTAGCATGGCATAACCCCTTTCAATTTGATTTATTTGCATTTTAGATTTCATTTTACTCATATGCAAGAGATACAACAAATGAAATCCCTAAGAGATAGCATATAGCATAGCATAATCCCTTGATTAAAATGATTTCAGCATGTGTAATATATTTCAAAGGGCAATTAATTCAATTTTCATTCATATAAAATAATTCCAAAGATGTTTTCTTTTCAAACAATGCTTGTTTCTAATTTCCTTTGAGAGAACCAATTAGCATGCAAAGGTAGGCATCCATAGACAAGGGAAAACAACAAGAAGAAAACATAAAATAACACTCCTTGCATGATTTCAAACATATTTATGGACAGAGAGTGAATTCCAAAATTCCTTCCAAACAAAATTTTCAGCAAACTAGATGCTTGCAATCTCACAAATAACAAAGGTAAACATAGGGTTTAGGCCATACAACATCCCAAACCCATTTCCAGCAAGCTAAGATGTGAAATCTGGCAATATAACTTTCCAAACAGAAATTTCAACAAATTGGATGCTTGCAATCTCACAAATAACAAAGATAAACATAGTGTTTAGGCCATACAACATCCCAAACTCATTTCCAGCAAGCTAAGATGTGAAATCTAGGCAATATAATTTTCCAACAGAAATTTCAGCAACCCACATGCTTACAATCTCACAAATAATAAAAGCAAACAAAGGGTTTAGGCCATACAACATCCCAAACCCCTAGAGAAAGCATTTAGCATGGTTTTAAGGCATGAAATAAAGCTCGCTTTACCAAGCCCTAATTTTCAAAATACCCAAATGCATAAGAAAAAGCTTAGGGTTAGAGAGAAATGACTTGGATGTGTTGATTTGCTAAAGGGGAAGAAGGAGAAGGAGTTTAACTAGGGTTTCATTGCTTCTGTTCTTCGGACTGGACTAAGAGAGGAAGGAAGAATCGTGAGAGGGAGAAGAACCGAGAGTGAGAGCGAGAGAGTTCCCCTGCAAGAAAGAGTCGCATGAGGAGTGTTTCAGACAGAGTAACAGAGACTCCGAGAGCTCAGAACAAGAAGGAGCTCTGTGAGAGGGAGGAAAGGCCCAACAAACAGAACAGAGAGAGAGCCGATCACGTAAGGGAGTCACACGAGCTTCACCAGCAGAGAACTGAGGGAGGGATCGCGAGAGGGGGAAATGTCGTGAGCTTCAGCCGAGAGAGGGAATGGTCGAATGAGAGTCTCCGAGCATGAGAGGGGGAGAGAGAAGAACCAAGAGAGGAGCACGGGACGAGAGCAGCAGGGAGATCGCTCGAGAGAGAGACCGAGAGCAGGAAAATTGAGAGCAGCCATAATCAGAGAGGGAAATTTCATGAGAGAAGATAGCATGAATGAGGGTCAATGCCCTCGTTTTGATCTTTAGGGCCGACAACCTCTTCTGATTGGCTGCCATTTTGGCGGGTCATTTTGATTGGTCGAGCGGGCGGTGGGGGTTAGGTAAGGATTAAGAGGGATTAAGAGATTAAGCAGCTATTAATCCCTTTAATTGTAATTTAATATTATTTTATGTGACATTAATTTATGAAATAAACCCTAGCAATATGGGTATCAATTTTAGGTATTTCGTAGCCAAACGAATGATCAATTTCGCGGATCTGAGGTCGCTCGCAACATCTACATCGGCGAAGTTAGGTCTAAAGCGTGCGTCACATTCAAATTGGTCGATGTCGCATGCACTTTGCCAATCGATCGCGTGGAAGTCGTCGATAGGTTTCAAATTTTGGCGATGACGGCAATCAATTTCATGAACGAGGTCGCCGAACATCAGAGGCTTCCGACTTTGATGTGCACAATTTCATTAAAATTGAATTTAATTATTTGATCGCATTAATTGATTCGATATTTTCCATTCAATTAATTTTGATGCTTTTCGAATTATGAGGTTGAATTTTCAAATCAAATCAATTTAATTAATTTTGATCACATTAGGCATTTATCCTCTATATCATTTATTTAATTTTAAATGACACATAGTTGTAGGTCAACATCATCGTAGACCCATAAGGTATCAATCCCTTTTCTAAAATATGCTTTTATTAAAATCTGATTTCCTCCAAAAAAAAACATGTATGTATTTTTCAGGATGTGGTATTATTTGTAGATCTTGATTTCTCATGCTTAAATTATATAAAAGAATTTTTGTACTACCTTGTGCTTCAGTTATTTCTATTGGGTATTCCCCTTGACATATAGTATAATATACATTTCTCTTCCATGTTAAGATTGGCATGTCAAAACAATCTTTAGTTCCTAAAGATAATTTTCTTTTTCTGATTTTTTGGTATTCGGTTTCTGAAAGAGTTAAGTGCCTATTATATTCTAACTGGTCATTTATAATTGTATATGTTTCCGAAACTGTTTCTATATCTGACATGAATCAATCAGAATATAAATATTCATTTAAATCAGAATCATCATAATAGGCTGAGTTTATAAAAGTTTCTTCAGACGCTTAACTCATAGAGTTCTTCAAGATCGAGTTCAAATATATCAAATATAGGTTCTAAATCATTTTCTTTGATTATTTGACTGATTTAAGATTATGTTTTGTCGCTTAGGCATTCATTCGCATAATGACCTTCTTCCTTACATAACCAAAGATTTAGATTTTTGGTTTAGTAAATTGTCTTTTAGGAAATTGTCTTTTTCTAAAAGTCCGTTTTGTATTATTAAAATTTTCCTTATTGGTTTTTCTAAAGAATTTTTCTTCTTTTGTAACAATTTATGTTATTTTATTTGATGCATTGATATCTGATTTATTATAATGATTGCTTATATTGTTTTGTTTATTTTTGTTGACAAACTTTGATACAACTACTTCTAGTAATGTCATTTGGATATATTTGTATAAATTGTTGACTCCATATAATATTATATGGTTCGAGTAATTTGTAAAAATACATGTTGAGGAATAATAGTCGTTCATTACTTGAAATATTATAATAATATTTTTGATATTCACAACTGTATTCTTATAAATAGCAGATATTACAAATACTTAAATAAGTAAGTTTTTTGTTTTGCTAATTCAGACTGTTTATTTATTTTTTCTTCGTCTATGGAATGATGCATGGTATAACCTAAAAATTCACTTTTGATATATCATATATGGTTGGCCATTTTTCGGGAGTATTTATAGAGTTGTTGATCCGCATGTAGATCAGATAGTAGCTTTTTGTTTAGGTTGTAAACTTAGGCTTCGTTTGGGAGATCTTTTTTAGTACGTTTTGCATTTGAAAATGGGAATTTCTGATTTTGATACTCGTTTGAATAGTGTGCTTTTGAACGCTTTTAGTTTCATCTCAATCGAAAGTCGCTTTCCCCTTTCAAAAGCAAAGACAAACTCCGTGAAATATTTTAAAGTTCAGAATCAAAAGTTTAGCCAAACGAAGCCTTAGAAACTATTTTTTACAAATTCTTGTGAGTGTGTTTTCTAAAAATGCAAAAACATCAACACCTTGTAAATTATAATTATATATGGCAAGTTATTTTGATAGTCCATTTATCAATGGTTTCACAAATATTTTCGCAGTAGTCAATATTTAAATATGAGGTTGTTTTAGAGTATTGATAGTTTTGATAGTTTCTAGGGGCAGTTATGTATTTATGGGTAGTTAGTGTTCTTTGTGTATTAGTACTTGTGCTTGCTTGTGTTTCTACAGTAGTTAGTGCAGATTGGTTCATAGGTGTATCTAAGGTTGGACTTTGGGGTGTGTTCATGAACTAATGTTGTGTAAGAACATTTATTAAGTCTTCTATTTCTTGCGATGGTTCTTGTATATCAACTATTTCATTAATTCTAATGGCTCCATGGAATTGTTGGAGTCTATTTTCTGTTTGTCCTATTTTATAATGTTGTTTTAAATTCATATATGTAAGAACAATCCATTGATTAAGATTTTTTTAATGTGAAATGTTGTTCGTGGAAAACTTCTAGCTAATTATTAATAATGTTTAGTTTTAAGTTTTCTTGTACACGCTTGAAATTCTTGTTCTAAGAATTCCTTTAGTCAAAAAATGTCGGCTACTAATTCTTCTAAGAATAACCTTTTCATTAATTTTTGTTCTTCTTTTATTTCTGTTTCATATGTATATGATGGTGTACGGACCTTTACAGCTGATCTTTTAGGCTCGATACCATTTTTCTGCTCTATCGTTCTATCCTGCTTATCAAGAGAGTTTAATTTTTCTAGCTTGTTTATGATTATTTGACGCAGCTGTTCTGTTGTCTTTTCTAATTGTTTTTCTAAGTGTTCTATTTTTTCTTTTCTTGATGTCATCCTAATAAAAAGCTTCTCTATGACTATATATGTAAGCTTTATCTTATGGGTCCAATACGCTTCCCTAAGTATTTTATCTTCTTGTGTAATATACGAGATCCTATTATGAGGATTTTCAGAGATTTGACCTGTTACTCCTTCATATCGTAGTCTTCTAAACTCGTTTTCTCGAGGAAGATACAAGCAACACTTAAGACCACAACCTTCGTGGATTACTCGTAAAGAGCACCGATGTTCGTTTCCTACTCATGGTGTAATCGAAAATACACATAATAACATACCATATATTTTGCAAGTAGACAAAACGATCTTACAAAAGCATCTAAAACATAAAATAGAACTTAGACATAGCTGAGAAAAGAAGATTATTTACTTGCTATAATACATATTACTCAATATTAGCTAGAGATTCTGGGACTCTCGTGGAAACACAAAAGAAACAAAGTGAAGCGGTTTTTCTCCTCCCTAAATATTTCATCTTCCTTCTTATTTATAGACTTGCTCATCCTTTTCCAATAATTTGCTTGAGCCTTTTTTGGAGTGAGTGCATCAAATAATTATCGAGAGTGCATCTTTTGACTAAGTATCGAGTGCTGTATAATTGTCTTTGTGGCTACCTTTTCTGCTTTTGAATAAGTGGCACCGAGTGCATTGTAATTGTACTTGTAATTGGCTTTTCGCTTTTTTTGATGCTTTTTTATAGTGGAGCTGATAATTGTTCTGCCTTTCTGTCTATTTCTTCTTTATTCTTCTTTTAGTAGTGCTGTTAATAATTGTTCCACCTTTATGTTGATTATTTTGTCGTTGTTCCAAATTTTATCAAAAATTTTGGAGTGTTTGCTTCTTTTTGCAATAATTACATTGATGTAGTTTGTCTGTTTGTAGTTTTGCACATAATCTTTCTTTTACTTAATGACTGGCTTTGATTATATTTTTGCGGAGCATATTTACCCATTTTTGATATAATACTTCATGGATTCACCGAGTTGGTGTTTTATTATAACTATAGATAAATAAGGTGTCACTGCAATGGTATACCCAAATATTTGAGGCCTATTTTTTCTCGGTTTCCATCAAGATCTAAAATAAGTCTTCATTCCTTTTATCTCTGATAGAATATTTTCTCCATCACATACTTTGGATAAAAGGGTTCTTTACTGATGCCGATTTGTACTAAAGATATGTGTCCTTCTAGAATTTCTGGATATGTTTGGAATAATTTTATATACAAATTCCAATGTTTAACAACAGCTTGAAATATTTTGATGGCTTCATAAAGAACCTTTGGTAATTATTTAAGAGAAGATAAATCCTCTAGATAAATCATTCGAATTAATCCTGCTTCATATAATCCATTTATAAGGTTGGCATCAGTGATACCATAAATATATGCAACATGATATTTTCTTGTTGTATGAAAATATATTTGTGAGTTAATTCGCTCTTGATATAAAGAGTATCTTTGCCAATCATTGGCTATTTCTTCTATTGATTTTTCTTTTGCTTTTTCTTTTAAGAATTTA
>CM038229.1:74667506-74905319 GCA_021442155.1 Cymbidium sinense
GTCTTACGGTTTTATGTCAAGTCTCGTTTTCACAACCTTGATCATCACACTTTAAGAAACCTATTAAAAGCATGTCATTTCTATTACACAATCTAAACACAATAATCAAACATATAAATTTCATAAAAGAATAAGAGGCCGATGCAGCAGGGTACTGTCGTACATCCCAAAAAAGGAAAAAAAATTGGGTAGCTATAACCCGGATTATAATACAATTTTTACAATTACAATGAATTCTATGGGGACCTCAACCTCTTATTTTTCTTTCCTTTTTTTAGATTAGTTTGCTCCAGGCTTGACAAGGCATCCCAGATCTTTGCCTTCTAGCCCGCTTATCCTAAATAACACTAATCTTAATTCTTATTAGAAAAATTATATATTTATGAAAAAAAAGAAATCTAACTACACCTGCAAAATAAATATTAGCTAAACAAACATACAAACCAAGCAATTATACTTCACATGTTTGGACTCAACACCTTGCACTTAGGTAACCAAGCTCACACGTCTTAACTATATTATGCTTAGGGGCATAAGCAATCTGCAAACAAGAATATTTATATTTACTTATTATTAGATCGACCCCTTTAGTATAATCTCCTATAGAAAATATCATTAGGCTATTAACGACCTAACATCTAGTCTACACATAAACAATCCTAACATCTAAAATATTACATCATAAAATAAAATATAACACCACACAACATACACCCTCTAAAGATTAAAATTAGTGACTTAGTATTCTAATGTGTGTGCTAAAGTTTAGTGTAGCATGTTTTAGTTAAGCCTTAGAAGTATAATTATCTAAAGTTTAGAATATTTAAGCTAAAATTTATGGGAGTGTTCACTTTTGGAGTGAGCTCTCAACTTCCTTATCATAGATCTATGACTCTTATAGATACTAAGAGTTCTTTAGTCTTTAGACACTTCTAATGATTTGGGGAATACTTAACCTAAGTCAAGAGACTTAGATGATTTAGCCATAAAAATAGGGTATGGCTTAGGGGTTTAGAGGACTTGCCCATAGCCTAAATCAATTCTTGCTTTGTTCTTTCAAATCAAACCTCAAATTTAAATTCAAATTCCAAATCCAACTATCAAATGATTGATACCCATGATTAAATTCAAACTCCAAATTCCTTTCTAAACCCTTGATTTTATCTTATGGACTTAGCCTTAACCAAATTTAAATCAAACCCAATCCAATTGATTTTCTTAATTATCAAATTCAATCTCAAATAAAATTCCAAATCATAAATCATTCCAAACTCCAAATGATTGAAACCCATATCAAATCAAATTCTCGATTTTAGCCCTTTTAGTCAAATTTTTGAACTTGGCTAAATGATACCCAAAAAAAATTCAAAACTCATGGATTTCTTCATGATTCTATCATTCCTAAATATAACATAAACCACCATTATCAAGCCAAATCCAAGTTAACCCAAATCAAACCTAAGTTAGCCCTTTTGACTTGAAATTATCATATGAACCAAAATCCATATGGATCCAAATCACTTGCAATTAGATTTATATTTCAATCCTAGGCTCATGTATGAGTTCAACTAAACTTGAACCAAGCCATGATCAAGCCAATTAACCCATTTAGGTTCACTTGACCCAAAGTGGCATAAAGGACCTTTTTGAGCCAAGTTCTAATCCAACCCAAATTAGATTGAACTAAGCCCATCCAAACCTCACAACATGATCAACAATCATCCTAGGTTAATCAATTATTCTGAATTGGGTCAAACCAAGTCAACCTAGCTCATTGACCAAGTCAACATTTAGTCCAAATGAAACCCAAACTAGCCAAAATCCATTGTATGCCAAATTGATTAAAACCATTGATTTAAACCCACTCATAATCAATGATCGAACATGACCAAACCTTAACTTGAGCCAAACCAAGCCTAATTAGCCATTTGACCCAAGTTGACCCAAATTTGCCTAAAAAACCAAAATGGATTAAATCATGATTTGTTCCAAATTGATTGCAACCAATGGCTCAAGTTCATTTCAAATCACTTATTCAACCAAGCCATATTGAGGACCAATTG
This sequence comes from Cymbidium sinense, assembly GCA_021442155.1. Classification (NCBI taxonomy): domain Eukaryota; kingdom Viridiplantae; phylum Streptophyta; class Magnoliopsida; order Asparagales; family Orchidaceae; genus Cymbidium; species Cymbidium sinense. The sequence goes on from CM038229.1 coordinate 74,669,570, forward strand.
GTCAACTTGACCCAACCTAGCCCAAATTGACCTAAAGGGTCAAATTAGCCAAAATCCAAATTATTTTCAAATTAAACCAAACCAAAGTCTACAATCATTTTCAATTAGCTAATTGAACTTGATTCAACACGTAACCTAACCCAATATGGTCAAATTGGTCAAATTAGTCACCTTGACCCATTTGACCTATATGAATCCAAATGAGCCAAAACCAAATCAAAATTGAATCAAACTAATGGCCAATACACTCCAATTGGATCATGTGAATTTGACTCAACGCTTGGTTTGACCCAATTTGACCAATTAATCAACTTTACCTTATTTAACCTAAATGGGTCAAATCAAGCCAAATCATATCAAAAAACTCCAAACCACTTCAAATTTTGCTAACCACTTTTGACCCATCCAAAATCCCAAACCAAACCCATAGTAAATGATCATTTTTTTCTTTAGGTTTAGGGCATCCCATGAGATAAGACACTTGCTCATTGGGTCATTTTCTCCCCTAGCCACTTGACACCCTTTCATAGGTCCATATGGGAACTTAAGACCATGGCTGACCTAACCTAAAGGTGGGGGTCATCCATGATCCATGGGGAGGTGAAATCACCTCCCCATCCCCATTGGAGCTTTCTAAACAGCCATAGGATACCCACTACTCCCTTGGCGACCTCCACACCCCACACCAAACCGAGCCACATCATCACCCACCTCCTGATGATGTGGCCAATTGATCAAGGAGAAGCCAAACAAGCGTAATTGTCTAATCTAAGAAATGAAAGGGTATAAATTCTCACTCAAACTCAGGCACTCACACTCCATTCAACCCTATCAGCCAAGGAGAGAGTTCCCAGAGCAATTTCCAAGCTTTCCCAAGCTCCCCAAAATCTCTATTCGTTTTCACAAAAGCAGGAGGCCACCCGATTCCCATTTGCTTAAACCTCCATGAAAGTACAATTAACTTTGCACACACCTTCCTTGGAGCCAATCGGTGAGAATGAATCCTTTCCCAAGCTTCGATGAGGGTAGAGTTCAATCAAGCACCTATGTCTAGTGTGGTCTTCCAAGCAAACTACACATAATCAAGTCTCGTGCGGCTCAATAGAGCTTCGTTTCTACCTAACGAAGCTTCTTCAATCATTAGAATCACCGGTCATATGCTCCAGTGACGTATGCCATTAAAATCGATCCTTAAATGAAAATATGTTGGTCTTTTGTAAAAGAAATTTTCATGTCATGCGATTTCCTCCATTATATCTTCTGTTGTGCTTCCCCGAAGATGTGGGATCATTTTCATCTCTATTAGGGGCATGGGTGAGCTCGGATCGAGTGAGGTCGATGGACGGTAGCCATTGTTTGACACTCGAGAGGAGATAGATCATGGATCGTCCATCCCGTGATCAGGATGGACAATTCTGATCTAATCATGCTTAAAGCCTTTGATTAATACTTAAAGCCATAGGTTTAATCGTGGTTGTCTGATCTTAGATTGAATGGTCCACAGAGTTATCACGTGCGCCACCATCATGTCATCGAGATGACAACTTAAATAGTGAATTGTGCCACATAAAAGCTCGCATCTACCACATGGCGACGAGTAACTTTAATTAGAGCTAATTAATTAGTTTTTAATCCTGAAACTTTCTAAATTTATAACTAATTCTAGAAAAATTCAAAAACTATAAACTTAGACTCATCTTAAAGATATTTCAAGTACAATCTAGAAAAATTATTCTTAATTTATTTTGAACAGTAATTTGGCTTAATTAAGGTTTATATAGAAATGAAATTAGCATAATTACTCCCTAATTAGCCATCCAATTAATCTCAAACTTTCTCTGCATGTTTAGGGGGCATGACCTCTACCTCCTCTATTTTTTTAGAATTTTATTGGTTACTTAATTAAGGAAACCAATTAATTAAGCCTTAATCACTTTCTTATTATAATTAGTGATAATTAAGCAAATGAATAGTGAATTAATCAATCAATTAAACCTATTAATGGTCATGAAGTCTAGGGAAATGGATTGGGACTCCCTCTTTTAATTTTTTCTTTAAATCATTTCTAATCCCCCTTAAATAATTAATTAATTAACAGCCCTTAATTAATTAATTAACACCACTTAATTAATTAATCAACAAGATTAATCTAAATCCAAATCATACATGAACTTTAATCAACTAATTGAAAGATTTAGGGATTGAGACTTAAGCTTCCTATGGGCTCCAAAAATTTGGCACTCTCAATTAAGACAGTACGATTTATGTGAGTGAAATTTTGCGAGATGGAATAGTAGATAAGACACTACTCATAGATTTTATCCTCATTTTGTGATGACTTAGATTGTTAGGTTTCTTATAGGCACAAGCTATAGTTAATTACATCTCAATCTTTGAGAGAACTTTCGATTAAGGCTAGTCGTTATGTCATTTAATGAGTAACGAATAGTAGCAGCATGCGAAGTTTTGGAATTTAGAATTTATAAAATTCATCATTTTTTAACTTAAAGCATATGGTTGGTGGAATGATGACATGCCCGATCTAGATCCCATGGTTCTGTCATCCCGGGCTATCATGGTTCCTAGCCTACTTAATAAGAGGAGGTAGACCCAATCGGGAATGATCATTATCCACACATGAGTTATCATCCAAGAAATCTTGTAGATTTGAGGTGGTGTTTGTCTAAGAGCAGGACCTTAGGTGACAAAAAAGGCTTTGTGCTAATCAAATATACCTTATGATTCATAACTCAAAGGATTGAGCCATTAGGGAACATCACTACGGTCATGATGATATAATGTGTCATTTGGTGGCAACCACGTCGAGGACTGGTCTAATCGCATCATATGTGGAGCCTACTAACAAACCACTAGAGACAGAGACATGGCCCCATCGGCATGAGATTATTTGAGTTTGAATATAATGATTTATTTGACTTAAAATTAGCTCCTTTGTGGAGAGTTTTCTTAATCTATCATCCCAACAACGATGGTGGATCGGTGGATGAGTTATTTACTTTAAGTATTTAAATGATAAATTTCATTTAATTTAGATATTTTTTAGTTGAAATTTAGTTTTAAGATGAATTAATTTAGAAAATATCTTTAATGATAATATTCCCTCAGTTGAGATTTTAGTCAACGTGACCATCAGGGTACCTTGTCAACTCTACTTATTTGCGTGAGGATGATCTATGACTTGAATGCATAAACTTGAATTTCAAAGATAATAACTTAAACATCTAAATAGTAGTAATCCCCTTTGGTTGAGATTTTCAGTCAGCGCGGCCATCATCCGGGTAGACCTTGTCAACTCTACTTATTTGCTAGTAGAGGATCGGATCTATGACTTATGTGTAATTTAAATTCTTTTAAAATTGATATCATAACAAACCTTATCAACTTTTATTGCGAATATAGAGGATTGGGCTTTATAATCTAATATAATTTGAGTTTATTTAGAGGTTGATCATTTAATAGACTGTGTCAACTCTATTTCAAACATAGATAGTTAGGCCTACTATAATCATATTCTATAGAGCTGAATATATCTTCCATTGGCATGAATTAGCATATGGAGATATTCATTAGCTAAAATACATATAGTCATAAAGAATCAAATTAATTTCATCATTCTTCTTTCTTAACCCACAACATCCTAACAGTTTTGCGGTTAGTATAAGTATTGGGGCCCATGCGAGTATTTAGTGATTTAGGTAATTTTATTTCTAAATTATGAGATTAATTTCATGTTTATTTAATCTCAACTTAGCCTACGCAGCCTTTTCAGATATTAAAATTTATACTTTAAATCTCTATGTCCAAGTACATGTAGGTGTTTTTAACATATATAATTTTATCTAATTAATGAAATTATTGGTTTTGAAAATCATAATTAGAATAAAATTTATTTTACTTTTGGATTGAAAGAACCTCCATAATTAGTGTAGCATTTAATTTAGTTTCATCTTCTATCTACTTATTGAAGAATTACGATCTGATTGTATCACGATTATGTTTATATTTGCACTTAAAAGTGATCTTTACTTGCATTTTATTTATTCATAGAACTTCTAAACTTCAATGATTGGCTTATGCTTGTTAAAAGCCTATTAGATCATTTCAAATTCAACATTCAAATTTGATACTTGCTCATGCAAGTTGTTATACTTTCTTTAAGCGAGCTTATTTGAATTTAGCTTCTTTTGAATTTTACATTTGAAAGATATACTTCAATTACAAACTTTGATAATCCAATTATACATTCAAATGGATTTATTTTTGTAAAGTATCGTTCATCCTTACTTAGTCAATCTTTTAAGTTTAGATTTGAATCTTATAAAAGTTATTTGCTTTGCCTTTTAATTTAATTTGATGTCATCATTAATTTATAAGTTTGAGCTCAAAGTTACAATCAAATTGATTTATTTTTAAGTTCAAATTTTATTTAGATGATAACCTTTCAATTTATGTCAAATTCATTAAAAGTTCATTTACATTTTAATTTTAAATTTATTCATTCATTTAGGACTTTGTATTTTATATTTAACATAACCCTAAATCTTTTTTTTTGTTAAGTCCCAAAATTTTGAGTAAATTTACTCCGTCATCCATGATGAGTGTTTGGCTTTTTTGACACCTATTGAGGATAGAGCGGCGTCTTGAGACCATCTTATATATATATATATATATATATATATATATATATATATATATATATATATATACAATATATATATATTCATTTTTTCTAAGTTCAAAATTGTTAAAATTTGATTTTCTGATATTCATCACCTATGTAGGCTATATTAACTATTTTGGCTTATTCGATATGCCCCAATGAGAGCGGTGTCTTGCAACATAGTGTCTTCACCCTTCGCCTATGGGGTATTAGCGGAGTCTTGGAACCTACAAAGAAAGACACAAGCATATATGTACATATCATTCCACATTCACATTTCATCGCACCCATTACGCCCTATGGGGCATTAGTGGTGTCCTGGAACCTGCAAAGAAAGAAACAAGCACATATGTATATATCTTTCCACATTTACATTTCTAGCACCATGTCTATAGGGTCCTGAACCAAGAAAGACACAAGTATATGTATATATCTTTTCACATTCATATTTTCTTGCACCCGCTATATCCTATGGGGCATTAGCAGGTCTTACAAGAAAGACATAAGCACACACACACAGATATATATATATATATATCACATATTTCTATACATCCACGATCCACAACAAGAATGATTTTGCATGAGTTCAGCTAGCAGAAATTGAATAGGAGATATTGAAGTATTGATTATTTGGATTGAATAGGTGGAGGAAATGTCAGAAATATAGAGAAGAACCATTTGATGTTGCTTCTATTTGTTCTATAAGAAGAAAGAGGGGTTGTTTATTTGCGAATAGTGAAACAAAACGAGAAGAACCCTAATGACGGTGTTGCTTCTCAATTTTATCATTTACAAGGAAGAAAGAGGGTTGTTTGGCTCTGAAATAGTAAAATATGAAAACCTAAGAAGAACCCAATGATAGTTTTCTCTTCCCTCATTTTGCATGGAAAGAAAGCTTAGATGAATTGGAGGAATTTGCAGTCAAGCATAAGGGATAAAAAAATTTTCCATAGTAATACTATATTTTTTGCACAATATATTGCTACAGTGTCAGAATATTGCTAAACTCAAGATTCAATTTTTTTTTTTGGAAGAGCGGACATGGAGATGTGATGGATTTCTTGATCGGCAAGCTGATATGGCTAGTCGATTGGAAAATCGAAGGCTAGGAGGATTGTTGGATGGGTAGAACAGATTTCAAGTTGTTTGGCTCGCCTTCGGGAAGCCTTTGGAATGAGAGAAAGAATGGAGAGAAAGAGAGTCTCAATACCTCTGATGAATGGGACGGATGGAAGAGGAAGAACGAGGCTTGAAGGAGAGCGAGAGAGCGAGAGAGGTTTTTTGTGTGCGAAATTTTTACTTTGTCTTTGGGAGAAAAATAGGGATTAGAAGTCTTAATTGTTGATTAATTAGTTTCCTTATCTATTCAGGTGGGATTTTCAAAATTTGAGCGTAATTTTGAATGAAATTATGGAGTATTTATGGAAAGAGTACATTTGTAGTTTGATAATTTCTATTCATGTGAAAATTCTAATTTAATCATTTAATAATTAAAATTAAATCAAATTTTGTTTAATTAAATTTGTAGTTTGATTTCCGCAATATCAAGTCAAAATTTTTGGGAATCTTGCCAAAATCAAACACACATAATATGAGTATCATTTCTAGGTAAATTCAACGTTCTGGATTCAACGGCGTAATCGGTTTCACAATCCGAGACAGTTTGATTAAATTCAGAGCCAAATTGAGTCAATTTTGGTTCAAATTTGAGCGTCGTCCAATAGCTTACATCCACATCTCGTTGGTGGGCTGACATTTGATAGGTTTCGATATTTCAACACTAACGACATAATTAATTCTACGAACGGAGGTCATTTGATCATCATCGACTTCCCTCAATATGCGTGTAGAGCGCGTGATCCTTCTTGATCGATGACCATCATGTCATATGTATATTTTGATCAATTTGACATTTTTTGAATGCAAAAAGTTCGATCAAAACATCATTTGACTAGTTTCGACACGTCGAGTGTATTTAGATTTGCATGTCATCGAAGTTCGTCAATTGGCTCGTAATTTCGATGGCATACTTGTAGGTTAACTCCCTTCTTTATTTCTTTCTTTAAGCCCATCTCATTTTGATTGGATATGATTAATTAAGATTTAATTAGTTAATTAATGAACTTAATTAATTCAATTGAATCTATTTCTCTAATTTAATCTTGAGTAGTTCTTTGGGTGTTCAATAACTCAAAGGGGGAGATAATAAAATTATTGTTTGCTCACATATGTGAGAAAATCAAAAAAGTAGTTAAATGAGATCCCTTAAGCTTAATTAACTATTAATCATGAGCCAATTGCATTAGGCCCCTTTCATTTCTTAGAAGCATTGCAAATTTAATTTTCATGTGGTTGGATATTATATTGGCTAATTATTAATTAGTTAATTAACTTAAAATAGTGTAGATAAAGGTTAATTAATCCACTTAATTCATACTCTAACCTAATTAAATCAAAAAATCAACTTAAATACTTCTTCCTTGAACCAAAATTAACTCACACATGGGCAATGAGATTAGGACCAGCAAACCTCTTTCACTTTTCTTAACTCAAATCCAACATAAAGATGAAATAACATTAAAGAACTTTGGTTTATTTTAAATAGTCTTATTTAGTATGATTGTCCTTAGAAATTAATTGGAATGAATGAGATTATGTGCTTATGTTCCTTTATTTCTTTCTAATTATGTTAAATGTTCATATGTAATCTTGCATTCATTTCTTTCAAATTAACTAAATAAAATAGTTCTTTTATGTCAAATTGCATGTATTGATTTAAATTAAAAATAGGTGTGGCTATTATTACTATTAAATCAAAAGTTTTTTTTTTCCAAAAACTCAAAAATAAATTATAATAAATGGAGTGATGTTAATTACAAATATCTATAAGTTTGCATGTGTTGATAATATAAGATATGCAATATGAAGCTTTCTTTCCTTATCTTACATGGATTCACATAGGAATTACAAATGTATAGTTCATTTGAAAAGAACATAACATTTGTCTAAATCTACTCCTTTACATTTCCATGATAAGACTTAGGAAGAATTTCATATCACATATGTAAATCATATAATCAAATCAAATATGACTTCTTGCATGACTTCTTCTTCTTCTTATGGTTCTTTTATACATTCATGTATCTGAAAAGTGGAATATTAGTCGATACACAGGTGAGGCTTTAAGTAGCCCTAAGTAAGTTTTGTGCCTTATGCCCTTATTGCAGAACAATGTCGTCGTATCACTTAAAACTCTTATTCATGTGTATGTCTGATATGGACAATGAATAAAAATCATAAGTCAAACAAATCAAATACAATTTTTGCATGGGTTTTCTATCCTTGTAGTTGTTTATACATTTATATGTATCTAAAAAAGTGGATATTAGTCGACACCCGCTGAGGCTATAAGTAGCCCTAAGTAGGTCTTGTACCTTTACGCCCTGTGGAGAATATGTATTACTACTTAAAACTTTTATACATATGGATGTGTATTGAGCTAATGGATGAAAAATCCCTCTTTTCTATTAAAAAGACATGCATTCATAATTTAATCAAATGAAATATCTAAATTCTAAACATACTTCCTTGCATTCATTATTCAAGTATGTTAAAAATATAAATTGCATGTATAGGTATGCTTAGGATTTACTCATATGCATGATATACATGATGGAAAGAAAAGAATGAATATGTGTTATGTGATAGTAATCTATTCTAATTAATCTTAAGATGTCTTTCTTATTGAATAAGGTCATTTAGAGTAAACCTAAACTTAAGATTAATTAAAACATTTAATAAGCCATTCACAAAAGGAAATTGATTAATTAACTTGCTTTAGAAGTGACTTAAGGTAGGGATGAAAGAGAGATTCCCTCTCTTTCTTCTCTTTATAACACTTAGTTGTTAAGTGTAGGCTATATGAAATAAAAGAAGACACTAAACAAAATCTCCAAATTAATTAAATCACTTAAAGAGAAATTAGCCCTTTATAAATTAAATCCCTCACACTTAGCCAATTATAACTCTAAAGTCTAGTTAGGACATACAGCACAAATTTTAATTCACACACATTAGACTAACTCACCATTTCTAGCTTTATGTTAGGGAGATGCATGATTTGATGTATGTTTGGTTTTGTGATGTATTATTTTAGACTAGATGTTAGGGTGTATGCCTCATAGACTGGATGTTAGGCCGTGATTAGCTTAATCATATTTTCTGTAGGGGGTTGTGCTTAAGGGGTCGTCATAATAAAAATATAAATATTTTTTGTTATGCAGGTTGCTTAGCCCCTAAGCGCAACCTAAGTTAGGACATGTGGGCTTGATTATCCATGTGTGGGGTGCTAAGTCCAAATTATTCATATAATTACTTGTGTTGTATTGTGTGTTTAGCTAACATTTATTTTGTAGGTGTAGCTAGTTTTACTTTTCTTCTTTTGATGTAATTTTACATTAGGATTAGGATGAGTGTTATGGGGGATTAGGATGAGCATTGGTTATAAAACTAAGTCTTATGTATCATATGATTCCTTTGGAGCAAGCATATCCAAATCAAGCCAAAAGGAAGAAAGGAGCGGAGCAAATCAAATGAAGAAATAGAGGATGAAGAAATGAAGAAGGAAGAATGAAGAATGAAGACCCCATAACATTCATCATTATTCTTAATTATAATTATTCTTTTGTAATTTGAGTTGTATAAGGGTAGAGCTCGGCTACCCATCTTTCTTTTCGGGTTGTACGGTAGCACCCGATCATCGCCTTTTATTCTTTTGTGACAACTTTATAAAATTATTTGGTGTTTTGTTTAGCTTGTGCATTAGAAAAAGCATGTCTTTTCATAGTTTGTTTATGATTGGTAATTATTGTATGGCATGGATGCGATTAGGCTCCTAGGATAAAAATAAATTTTCTATCCCATTAATAACTCATAACTAAACTTTTAAAATAACTCATAATCTCACATAAAAGCCTAGGTATTAAATCAATATAATAATATATTTAATAACCCTTTAGCTGAATATTGTATGTTTAATATCATGCATAATCATCTTGTTTCACTCTTGTTAAGAGAGGGCTTCCATCTTTGCCAAATAGAATGAGCTTTGCCTTTAATAGCCTATGATGGAAGAACACCTCTTTCTCTTTTGATTTGGCCCATAATCAACTTCTCATGCATTTAGGCATACAAAATCCTATAGCCTGTGTCAAAATAAAGAGTCCTAAATTAAAGAAAATTTGATAAAAATTTATATTAGATTAAGTCATTATTCATTCCCCTCATGCTCTAGTCTCTTAAGGAGTGGGTTTAAGGATTTAGTTTCTTTTCTAAATAATATCAACCTAGCCATCTTGCAAAAGCATATGACTTGCCTATATGGATTTAAAGGAAAGGAGGAGTTAGCTGGCTACCACTCCATATGGTAATAAGTCCAGCAGTCGGGTGGTTTACTCTCTCTTGTGGAGGTAAACCATATACCCACTTTCACCTTAGATTTAGGTCATTCTTTGGTCCTCGCCAAAGCTTCCTAGATTTGGGATCTAAAGTTTCTGTTTCCCTTTGTGGGCAACAAGCATAAATCCTCACCTCTTAGGCATTTCGATAATCTTGTATTGTGGAATTATAAGTCTCAGATTTCTAATAAAATTTTAACTCAAATAAATAAATCTCCTCAACTTCAAATATATAAATCCCAACCATAGGATAGATTGAAGTGTACACTAGGCTTCCTAGTATCATGAGCACTCCCTACTTATCTCCTTTGGCATTGATAATACTCTCTCCTTTGATTCATCCCACTTGATTTTCTAAAACAAACCAATTTGTTGATAGTATCTTTGAATTCTTTGGAGATAACAATACTACTTTAATTGAGAGTATTCTTAAGTTCACTTTCCTTAAGATGTAATTAATATGGAGGCTTGCATCATAGGAACTTAAACCCTTTAAATAAACCCTACTTTACTTTTCCATGTTAAGTGGGGGAAAAAATCTCTAGTACATTCGAAGACTCATCATACTTTAGGAGTCCTTATTAGGTCATTAAGTCCATCGTAGGATAGTGATTTCTATCTTTCGATATAGCACACTATTCCTTGATGTCATTACCAATCACCTCAATAAGTACATCCTCAGATCTATATGGTATCCCCTCATATATACACACATAAGGGATCTAAAAATAAACACCATAGATTTTTCTACCTACTCCACTAGGGAAGGTTCATCACTCTATCTGTAATAGACAATTATAGTCTCCAAACATCAATAGTGGACTTGCATTTTATGTGAGTCCGAGACTATCTTTCCTTCTATTGGCACTTAGCTTATTTCATTCTTAAGCAAAGTTAGCCAGCATCCTTTAGGTCTTAGGATCTCATTCCATGTGGGTCTTGAAACCCCTATTGGGCTTCCCAATAAGTTTAAAATAAAAAAAAAACAAAATTTATCAATGAATGGAGAGATAAGAAAAATCTATGACCTCCTTACCACTAGCTTGGTGAGGCAAGGTTCATCATAAAATTTAAGACAAATTAATTCTTTCACAAAATGTCACTTTCCAAAAGCACCTTTTTTGAAAATAGCCACCTTCATTCAACATACTCAAATTTGTTGAATGAAAATTCTATTTTCAAATCATAACATAAAATTGAAACTCCGCACAACATATTTCACATATGCTAAATTGGAAGTTTCTCTCTTTTCAAAATCAAGAAATCACATACATGGCATCAAAACATATCATTGAAATCTATTTAACATACTTAAGATTTGTTAAATAAATTTCACCTTTATTTTGAAATCTTATTTGCCACATTTGTCAAACAAAGAATTCCCCTCTCTTTCCTAAAAAAAGAAAGAGAACACATCAAATACATTTGATTCCCACTTAAATATATCAAAGTTGTTAAGTGAGAATCTCATTTTCATATACATTTGATTCCCACTTAAACATATCAAAGTTGTTAAGTGAGAATCTCATTTTCATGTGCATTTGATTCCCACTTAACATGTCAAGGTTGTTAAGTGAGAATCTTATTTTCATGTCACATTTTGATTCCCACTTAACATATCAGAGTTGTTAAATGAGAATCTTATTTTCATGTCATATTTGATTACACTTAACATATCAAAGTTGTTAAGCGAGAATCTCACTTTCATATGCATTTGATTCTCACTTAACATATTAAAATTGTTAAGTGAGAATCTCATTTCCATGACACATTTGGCTATCACTTAACATGTCAAACTTGCTAAATGAGAGTTTTATTTTCATAAATCATATTTTGATTCTACTTACATATCAAAATTTTTAAGTGAGAATATCATTTTTGACATATTTGACTCCCCACTTAACACACCAAATTTGTTAAGTGAGGGCCTCATTTCCATGTCACATTTGACCTCCACTTAACACATCAAATTTGTTAAGTGGGAGTCTCAGTTTCAAAACATAAATCATATTGTATTTGGGCTTTCACTTAGCATATCAAACTTGTTAAGTGAGAGTATCATTTTCAAAGAAAAGACAAAACATAAATCACATCACATTTAGGCTTTCACTTAACATATCAAATTTGTTAAGTGAGAGTCCTATTTTAGAAAAGTATACATCAATCACATTTGTCTTTCATTTAACATACCAAATTTATTAAGTGAAAGTCATTTTCAAACACAAATCAAACACATGTGGCTACTTAACATATCAAATTTGTTAAGTAATAAGCCTATTTTTAAATCAACATTTCACACATCATAAGAAAAGATATTCGACAAAAAAAAAATTTAAACACATAATCACAACCTCTTCTTAGCATGCTCAAATTTGTTAAGTAGCGGTTCTTTCAAATCATCAATATTTTCAAACAAGATACACACAATACAAATATCTCCAAGGAAATCTCTCCTCAAATTTACAAACCCCACCCAACCTACTTAAATTGGTTGAGTATGGGTTCTAAAATCAAAATCAAATGGCAAAGACTATCCTCATCATATCAAAATCTCTCCACTAAACCCCACTTAAAATATTTGAATTTTTGAGTGTGGATTTAGGATTCCAAATCTATACCATTCTCTTGGGACAAATATTAAAGCAAAAACTTGACTCAAGTTACATTTCAACACATGTAGAGATACAGCTCGGATCAATCAGTGCAGTCTTTACAGTTAGTACACATGGCTTCACAGAAGTTCAATTTTAATTTCCCCTTCAGAATGGACTTGGCCTTGGATATCTCACACCACTCCACCCACTTTTCATCGAGATTTATGTTACTGTGAGGACCCTCACTCATCGTCAAGATAAGGTGGATGGGCAGAAGTCAATCATCCGCATTGGCATGCCCTCTGATTCTAAATACCCTCCATTGAAGAGGAAGGCTGAGGTGGTTCCCACGCCCTGTTTTGAGATAGTTTCATCACCTGCCCATCCAGCTGTCCTTACCATTGCTCCAGTGAGAGCTACTACCTCCTCTTGGTTACCCCGAAGGGGAAGGCTATCTTAGCTTCTCAGATAGTCTCCTCCACTTATGAGATAGGTACTAGTTTTCGTTCTGCCTTGTTCACTCGTACTCAAAGTCATAATAAAAATTGAAAGATTAAGCGGGACCATGAGCGAGTAGCCAGAGAGCTTGAGGATGCATCACATATAGCTGGGGAGGGTTCTCCTCGAGACGTCTCTCCACTTCCGACCAGCAACAAGTTCCACCTCTTAGGCCAACATAAAGGAAGATTATGGAGGATTGCTATCCTCCACCAAATATTGAGACCGGATAGAAAGAGGCCATGGTGGGCATGGGGCTTGCCATTGGAGCATACACCTGCGCTTGAGTTTTGCCTTGTTTAATTTTGCAATCTGATCCCTAGAGTGTTAGGGGTGGATCCTGAGAGGAGGGCCATGGAGGCAAGCATCTTCAGGTGGTAGGAGGATGAGGTATGAATGCTGCCTTCACTCTTTTGGATATTTTTGATCATGCCCCCATTAGAGCTGATCATTTAGACAAGATTGTTCTTTCTGGCACTACTCGCCACAGGCAAAGATCTCCCATTGAGGAGCGGTCGGTGTTACCATCACATGACTCCCTATCATCCACCCATCTTACACTTCCATCCACCACTCCGCCAAGATCTAAAAGCCCCATCAGGTGGGTGAGACCCCTTTGATGATCAGCTATGGCCAAGGATCCCTCCATCTACTCGCTGGCGGTGGATAAGTTCCCCTACTCAACCTCCTTCTTGGTGAAGAAGAGTGGTGACCTCACAGTGCACCACCAAACATGAGTAGCGGCACTTACAAAAGGGAAAGTGATAGTTTTATAGCTCCCATGGCGAGATCTCCCCAGACACTCCACTCATGAGCATATCTCTTCCGGTGAACATGAACCTCCAGAGCGACTCTAGTGGCGCATGTAAGATGTGTTTTGGTGACCACACATCCATAGGTCGAGTATTTGTGCATGCACAATTAGATCGTTCCTTGGATGAGATAGCGCTTACTTTTAGAAGAGGGAACTCTTAGGCGTGATGATAAATTCGAGGATGAGCGTAGCATTTGATCTCATAGGATGACCTTCTTGAGGATTCGATCGGAGTCCACATGGTCGACACTAAGAGCTCCCTTCAAAGAGATCAGCATAGTCATGAAGGTATTGTGGTTGAGGAAGATGACGCCATCCATTCAACGTAACACCTCCATCAGCAGCTTAAATAAAAGGATGATTAGATCAACCAGATGGAGAAGAGAATGGTACACTTGTTAGCAGCCCTCCATACACTTGATCAAATCTGACATATGAGATAGATCATCCGAGTTAGCGCGTATCCCTCAAGAGCACTTCTCTGGTGGATCAGGATAGTGATTGCTTGCATAGAAATGTGATGGATAACACCTCCATGCAAGAAAATGATATCAAGCAGTTGGTGGAGCAATAGATGAAGGATGCATTAGCACAAGCCTGAGGTGGTTCATCTATTCCAAAGGGTAGACCATACTTAGAGAAATTTGATGTTGTCCAATATCCTAAAAGTTTTGTACCCCCGTCCTTCAAAATTTTTGATAGCAGTGGGAACCCTCAATAGCACATAGCACATTTCTGGGTGGGATGTTGCAATACTGGTGGCAGCAATGCACTCTTATTATGCTTCTTCATCAGTAGCTTTATAGCATCATATTTGATTTATATGCTGAACTACCCAATGGTTCAGTGATGAAATTTGTTGAGCTGGTGCAACTCTTTTTTAAGAGATTTATTGGAGCTTAGCAAATGGTAACTATAGGTAGTCTTGTTGTAGCTCAACAATACCCCAGTGAGTCCCTTGTTAATTGTTAATTACATTCTTAGAAGACACAATTTAAGTAAAAAATGTGAACAACAGCTATCTGAACATCATGCCATTGAAATTGTACTCAAGAATATTCATGGCTCGGTCACCTTCATGCTTAAAGGGTTTACCATTAAGACATTTAAGAAATTAATCAACAAGGTGGCTATTCTACTAGAGGAGGTCAAATAGTTACCTTTCCAAGATCAGTCAGCCAAGCCCAAATCATAAAAGGCATTTGAGAAGAAGCCAGGGGCAGTCAGAGAAGTTGATAAGGGAAGCGAATTAGGGTCTAATGATAAGCCTCGAGGCTCTTCTCTACCACCTCCTTTGCACCACCGCCATCATAATGGCCTCATTCCACAATGGCCTCCATGCCTGAGCTATCCTCAATAGTATCCTCATCGGATCATCATGATATTTCTACCACCGGTAGCTATCTTTTACCTACTATTATCGATAAATTAAATAAACCATATTCATTCAAGAGGGAGGTAGTCAGGAATATCTTTAATAACCTCTTAAAGAAGCTTGATTTCTAGCTATCAGAGCCTAGGAGGTCGGAGGTAGTGATCAAGAGTCATGATCCAAACTGTTGCCCCTACCACCGCATGGTAGGACATGCCTTAGAAGATTACTTTATCTTTAAGGACTGGTTTAAGCATAGCTACAAGGGGTGCCATTATCATTCTAGAAATATCTACTAACAACTCTTTAATTTTGTTAGGATAACCTTTGGGGATACAAACGATCTTTTTTAGACAGAGGAAGGTTGGGATATCTCCCTATCCCAAACCTCCAAGAAAATCATCTCTGAGATCATAAAGTTACCCTTAAGGTGGCGGCTACAAACTTCAACTCTAACGAAGTTTGCAAATTTAAGGACAACTTGAAGGAGGATATGCGTGACACTCCACTCAGGGATAGCACAACCAATCAACGTCCAAGTCAGACTCCGTCCTTTACTACTTCTTCCTCCACTAGCGCCTCTTTTTCCAGTAGAAGCATTATATCAGCAGACAAGGGCATTAAACCCCTTACCCCACTTACTTTATTAGATTTCTATTATGTTCCTCCACCTAAAAAGAAATCAATGAAGAAAGCTTTCACTTACATCTTATCGACTTCTGATAGTCTAGATTTTATTCCTTTCAAAAACTCTCCAAGTCTAGAAAATAATAATAATAACTCTAGTTCAAATCATTCCTCTTCTGATTTAGAAATGGATTTTCCATTCTTGAATCATTTGGGTTCACCCATTGAGATTGATTTGGAGTCATCCGACTCCGATGATGCTATAGGAGAAGTTGTAGGTGAACTTGATAAGCAGGTAGAACTTTTCACTAAACCATCTCGAGTCATTGAAGTTAACCTCCAGTGGCAAAGTTCTATCTCCCAGAGCACTCAGAATAAAAAGTCATTGATTCTAGTGATCAAGAAGCCCCTCCACAATATGCTCCACCTATGGATATGCTTGTGAGGACCAACCCAAAGTTGATTATAATGTCTCGCTCACCTAAGAAAGTTTCCAACTAAACTAAGCATATAAGATGCCCTTATCTTATCCAAAGAGCTTAGGGAGTCATTTATCAAAGCCCTTCTTGATCCAGAAATATACTTAATTACTTTTGGAGGAGACATGTTTTTCAAGAGAAGCTGGTGGAGTTACATTCAGAAGAAGACCTTCTTTTGGAGACAATGAGCACAAAGTCCCCTACATCACGGTGGACATGGCAGATTTAAACTTGCTAGGTGTTAGTTGATCCGGTTATGATTATATAAGTCTAAGAGCTTTGAGGATTGACATCTTCAAACTCTGAGGAGATCGGATTATGTTGAGAGGATTCAATGAGCAAGGCGAGAGGGCTTTAGGCTCTATAGTGTTGCCATTGGAGATAAATAATTTAAAGATAGAGGCCAAATTCTATATAATCAATTCAGATACATCTTTCACTACTTTGCTCAGTAGGCTTTGGATACATGGAAACAACATGGTTCCATCTTCTTTACATCAGTGCATCAAATTTTGAAGAGGTAGAATGGAGTATTATGTCAAAGGAGACTTGAAGCCATTCTCAGTTAGAGAGGTTGAGATATATGAGGATGCAGGCTACTATTTTCCCCCAAATCAAAAAGTATATTCTCATGCGCTTGGTGAAAGTTCAAAAATAAAATAAGAAGAAATAAAAGAAAAAGAAGAAAAAGAAAAAGTAAAAGAAAAAGAAAGGAAAAAATGTAAATAAAAATGAAAATATAAGTAAGCGAGAATTAGACACTAAGGAAGAAGTAGAGCCTAAAGTTAGATTTCACCCACAGTTTGTTCCTCCATATGAACACATGGATAGGATGACTGTCAAAAGGTAGAGGAAGATCTAGAGATAGTTGGTGACCTCCTCCCTGGCCATAGAGCTATATTGACTCACAGAATACCCCTATCTATATAAAATATAATTAGAGGATGAGTCTAATGTGGTTATACTATTATCTTCAATAGGTCTTTTTTACATTTGAGCACATGAAGGGCTCCAGCAGTATGAATATAATCACTATTAGAATAGTCAACATTGGAAACCCTAGCTCTAACCTCACTTTCTTCCCAAAACATTGAAGGTTTAGTAGTTAAGGAGGCCCCCCAACTCATTCATAGATGTCAAGCCAAAGATATTTTTGTTAGGAGCATCATCCTCGAGTCAAGAAGCCAATGTAGAACTTGAGGATGATTCATATAAATATTTAATACAATTGTATTTTAATTAGTATTCATCTTGTGTTCTTAACTTAACAAAGAATGGATTAATCCCACTTCTTAAAAACATATGGATTACTTTGAAAGGTTATGGAACAACCAAAGGCGATATTCTCAATCAAGATCGACTAGGATTTGTGGGTCAGTCGTGATGACAACCATTGACACTCACTCATTTGGGGTGGATAAGTTCTTCTCAAATCATGCTAACTCTTATAATAAGGTATGTTTAGAAACTTCAAATGACCCAAATGAGCTTACAGTCTAAGAGGCACCGCCTTCTCAAATCCTCACCTCTTAGGCATTTCGATAATCTTGTATTGTGGAATTATAAGTCTCAGATTTCTAATAAAATTTTAACTCAAATAAATAAATCTCCTCAACTTCAAATATATAAATCCCAAGGATAGATTGGTGCTTCCTAGTATCATGAGCACTCCCTACTTATCTCCTTTGGCATTGATAATACTCTCTCCTTTGATTCATCCCACTTGATTTTCTAAAACACAACCATTTGTTGATAGTCATATCTTTGAATTATTTGGAGCAATCACTTTAATCGAGTATTAAGACTTTTCCTTGATGTAATTAATATGGGCTTGCATCTATAGGAAACTTAACGAGCCCAGTTTAAATAAACCCTGCTTTACTTTTTCATGTTAAGTGGGGGAAAATCTCTAGTATATTTGAAGACTCATCATACTTTAGGAGTCCTTATTAGGTCATTAAGTCCATCGTAGGATAGTGATTTCTATCTTTGATAGCACACTATTCCTTGATGTCATTTACCTCACCTCAAAGTACATCCTGATCTATATGGTATCCCCTATATACACATAAGGGATCAAATAAACACCATAGATTTTCTACCTACTCACTTGGGAAGGTTCATCACTCTATAGACAATTATAGTCTCCAAACATCAAGGAGTGCATTTTGTGAGTCCGAGACTATCTTTCCTTCTATTGGCACTTAGCTTATTTCATTCTTAAGCAAAGTTAGCCAGCATCCTTTAGGTCTTAGGATCTCATTCCATGTGGTCTTGAAACCCCTACTATAAGTTTAAAATAAAAAAAACAAATTTATCAATGAATGGAGAGATAAAAAATCTAACCTCCTTACCACTAGCTTGGTGAGGCAAGGTTCATCATAAAATTTAAGACAAATTAATTCTTTCACAAAATGTCACTTTCCAAAGCACCTTTTTTGAAAATATACCTTCAATCAACATACTCAAATTTGTTGAATGAAAATTCTATTTTCAAATCATAACATAAAATTGAAACTCCACAACATATTTCACATATGCTTGGAAGTTTCTCTCTTTCAAAATCAAGAAATCACATACATGGCATCAAAACATATCATTGAAATCTATTTAACATACTTAAGATTTGTTAAATAAATTTCACCTATTTTGAAATCTTATTTGACATGCCACATTCAAACAAGAATTCCCTCTCTTTCCAAAAAAGAAGACATCAAATACATTTGATTCCACTTAAATATATCAAAGTTGTTAAGTGAGAATCTCATTTTTACATTTGATTCCACTTAACATATCAAAGTTGTTAAGTGAGAATCTCATTTTCATGTGCATTTGATTCCCACTTAACATGTCAAGGTTGTTAAGTGAGAATCTTATATGTCACATTTTGATTCCCACTTAACATATCGAGTTGTTAAATGAGAATCTTATTTTCATGTCATATTTGATTACACTTAACATATCAAAGTTGTTAGAGAATCTCACTATATACATTTGATTCTCACTTAACATATTAAAATTGTTAAGTGAGAATCTCATTTCCATGACACATTTGGCTATCACTTAACATGTCAAACTTGCTAAATGAGAGTTTTATTTTCATAAATCATATTTTGATTCTACTTTACATATCAAAATTTTTAAGTGAGAATATCATTTTCGTGACATATTTGACTCCCCACTTAACACACCAAATTTGTTAAGTGAGGGCCTCATTTCCATGTCACATTTGACCTCCACTTAACACATCAAATTTGTTAAGAGTCTCATTCAAAACATAAATCATATTGTATTTGGGCTTTCACTTAGCATATCAAACTTGTTAAGTGAGAGTATCATTTTCAAAGAAAAGACAAAACATAAATCATCACATTTGGCTTTCACTTAACATATCAAATTTGTTAAGTGAGTCCTATTTTCAAGAAAAACAAAACATACATCAATCACATTTGTCTTTCATTTAACATACCAAATTTATTAAAGTGAAAGTCCTATTTTCAAACACAAATCAAACACATGTGGCTTCTACTTAACATATCAAATTTGTTAAGTAATAAGTCCTATTTTTAAATCAACATTTCACACATCACAAGAAAAGATATTCTACAAAAAAAAAAAAAAATTAAACACATAATCACAACCTCTTCTTAGCATGCTCAAATTTGTTAAGTAGCGGTTCTTTCAAATCATCAATATTTTCAAACAAGATACACACAATACAAATATCTCCAAAAATCTCTCCTCAAATTTACAAACCCACCCAACCTACTTAAATTATTGAGTATGGGTTCTAAAATCAAAATCAAATGGCAAAGACTCTCCTCATCATATCAAAATCTCTCCACTAAACCCCACTTAACATATTTGAATGAGTGTGGTTTAGATTCCAAATCTATACCATTCTCTTGGGACAAATATTAAAGCAAAAAACTTGACTCAAGTTACATTTCAACACATGTGAGAATCTGACCGATGCTGGTCTTTCTAGTTAGTACACATGGCTTCACAAGTTCATTTTACTTTCCCCAGATGGATTTGGCCTTGGATGGGCCAACCTCCACGAGGCTCCACCCACAGTTTTCATCGAGGATTGAGAACGTGTTACTTGTGAGGCGACCCTCTCATGTCAAGATGAGGTGGATGAAGTCAATCATCGCATTGATGCCCTCGATTCTAAATACCCTCCATTGAAGAGGAAGGCAGTGGTTCCCATCTTTTAGATAGTTTCATCACGCCCATCCCATCCTACCATTGCTCCAGTGAGCTACTACCTCCTCTTGGTTACCCAGAGAAGGCTATCTTAGCTTCTCGATAGTCTCCTCCACTTATGAGATATAGTTCTCGCCTTGTTCACTCTCAAAGTCATAATAAAATTGAAAGATTAAGGGGACCATGAGCGAGAGAGAGCTTAGGATGCATCACATATAGCGGGAGGTTCTCTCAGGGTCTCTCCACTTCCACAACAAGTTCCACCCCTCTGGCATCAGAGAGGAAGATTATCGAGGATTGCGCTTCTCCTCCACCAGTATATTATGAGACAGGATAGAAGGGAGGCCCTTGGTGGGCATATTTATGCAGTTGGCGAGCATACCTTCGAGTACCTTGTTTTTTAATTTGATCATTGATCCCCAGAGTGTTAGGTGGGATCCAGAGGGAGGCATGGTGGCCCAAGCATCTACTCAGGTAGGTAGGAGGGAGCGAGGTATGCAGATGGGGTGCCTCACTCTTTGGATTTTTGATCATGCCCCATTGAGTGATCATTTAGAGATTGTTCTTTACTCTACCGCGAGATCTCCCATTGAGGAGCAGTCGGTGTTACCTTCACATCGCTCTCTACATCATCCACCATCACTTGTGCGCTCCAACATCCACCACTCCAAGATCCCAAAAGCCCCATCTGGAGACCCCTTTGATATCATGGCCAAAGGATCCCCTCCATCTCCTGGGGTAAGGATAGTTCCCTACTACCTCACCTGGTCTTGGTGAAGAGGGGTGACCCTCAGCCACCGTGTCGCACCACCCACCATCGAGGTAGTGGTAGCAGGGGGAAGTGATAGTTTTATAGTTCCCATGGCGAGATCTCCCGGGACACCACCGGCGGCGATGAGCATATCTCTTCGGTGAACATGACCTCTAGAGCTACTCTGGTGCGGTGTAGATGTGTTTGGTGACCACTGATCATAGTCACGGTATTTGTGCATTTAGATCGTTCCTTGGATGAGATCATGAGCCAAGAAGAGGGAACTCTTAGGCAGTGATCGCATAAATTCTGAGGATGAGCAGGTAGCATTTGATCTCAATGAGGATGACCTTCTTGAGGATTCGATCGGAGTCCACATGGTCGACACTAAGAGCTCCCTTCAAAGAGATCAGCATAGTCATGAAGGTATTGTTGAGGAAGATGGATCATCCATTCAACACCTCCATCGACTTAAATAAAGGATGATTAGATCACGGATGGAGAGAATGGAAGACTTGTTAGCGACCTCCATACACTTCAGAATCGCCTCGGTTTCATACCATAGAGATAGATCATCCCGAGTTCGCATATCAACAAGCGCATCGGGCATGGTAGTTTAGCTTGCAATGTGATGGATACACCTCCATGCATGAAAAGATATCAATTGGTGGAGCAATAGTGAAGGATGCATTGGCACAAGCACAGGTGGCTCATCATTCCAAAGGGTAGACCATACCAGAAATTTGATGTTGTCCAATATCCTAAGTTTTTTCCTTCAAAATTTTGATAGGTGGAACCCTCAGCACATAGCACATTTCGGATGTTGCAATCTGTGATGCACTCTTATTATGCTTCTTCATCAGTAGCTTTATAGCATCATATTTGATTTATATGCTGAACTACCCAATGGTTCAGTGAAAAATTTGTTGAGTTGCAACTCTTTTTAGAGATTTATTGGAGCTTAGCAAAGGTAACTATAGGTATCTTATTTGTATCAACAATCAATGAGTCCCTTGTTAATTGTTAATTACATTCTTAGAAGACACAATTTAAGTAAAAAATGTGAACAACAGCTATCTGAACATCATGCCATTGAAATTGTACTCAAGAATATTCATGGCTCGGTCACCTTCATGCTTAAAGGGTTTATCATTAAGACATTTAAGAAATTAATCAACAAGGATTATTCTACAGGAGGTCAAATAGTTACCTTTCCAAGATGTCAAAGCAAATCAAAAGGCATTTGAGAAGAAGCCAGGGTAGAGAAGTTGATAAGGGAAAGACAGGGTCACTTCAGATAGCCTCGAGCTCAAGTCTTCTCACCTCCACCCACCTCGCCATCATAATGGCCACCTCAATTTCCACAATGGCCTCCACCGCCTCCTTAGCGGTATCTCATAGTATCCTCGGACATCATGAGATTTCTCCACCACCAGTGTCTTTTTCTTATATGATAAATTGAATAAACCATATTCATTCAAGAGGGAGGTAGTCGAATCTTTCTCTTAAAGAAGCTTGATTTCTAGTTCAGAGCCTAGGAGGTGGGAGGTGTGCAAGTCATGATCCAAACTATTGCCCCTACCACCGCATGGTAGGACATGCCTTAGAAGATTACTTTATCTTTAAGGACTGGTTTAAGCATAGCTACAAGTTGGGTGCCATTATCATTCCTAAGAAATATCTACTAGAACAACTCTTTAATTTTGTTAGGATAACCTTTGGGGATACAAACGATCTTTTTTAGACAGAGGAAGGTTGGGATATCTCCCTATCCCAAACCTCCAAGAAAATCATCTCTGAGATCATAAAGTTACCCTTAAAGGTGACTGAAGCAGCACAAACTTCCAACTCTAACGAAAGTTTGCAAATTTCTAAGGACAACTTGAAGGAGACAGAAGCCCAGTGAGCTAGCCTCCACTTGCAGGATAGCATTGCATAACCAGTCCGGCCTCCATCCCTGCCTTACTTCTTCCTCCTTCCTCTTTTCCGGTAGCATATATCGTGACAAGGGCATTAAACTTACCCACTTACTTTATTAGATTTCTATTATGTTCCTCCAAAAAAAGAAATTGAAGAAAGCTTTCTTACATCTTATCACGATAGTCTAGATTTTATTCCTTTAGAAAACTCTCCAAGTCTAATAATAATAACTCTAGTTCAAATCATTCCTCTTGATTTAGAAATGGATTTTCCATTCTTGAATCATTTGGTTCACCATTGAGATTGATTTGGAGTCATCCATGATGCTATAGGAGAAGTTGTAGGTGAACTTGATAAGCAGGTAGAACTTTTCACTAAACCATCTCACGAAGTCATTGAAGTTAACCTCCACAGTGGCAAAGTTCTATCTCCTAGGGTAGCACCTCAGAATAAGGGTAAACAAGTCATTGATTCTAGTGATCAAGAAGCCCCTCCACAATATGCTCCACCTATGGATATGCTTGTGAGGACCAACCCAAAGTTGATTATAATGTCTCTCACCTAAGAAAGTTTCCAACTAAGCATATAAGATATATATCTTATCCAAAGAGATGAGGGAGTCATTGATCAAAGCCCTTCTTGATCCGAAATATGCTTAGCCAGCTAGCTATTAGAGGAGGCATGTTATTCAAGAGAAGCCCATGGAGTTACATTCACCGAAGACCTTCTTTTGGGACAACACAATGTCCCCTACATCACAGTGGACATGGGCAGATTTAAACTTGCTAGGGTGTTAGTTGATCCAGGTGCATCAGTGAACATTATAAGTCTAAAGACCCTTGCTTTGAGGATTGACATCTTCAAACTCTGAGGAGATCGGATTATGTTGAGAGGATTCAATGAGCAAGGCGAGAGGGCTTTTGGCTCTATAGTGTTGCCATTGGAGATAGATGATTGGAAGATAGAAGGAAAATTCTACATAATCGATTCAAATACATCTTTCACTACTTTGCTCAGTAGGCTTTGGATACATGGAAACAACATGGTTCCATCTTCTTTACATCAGTGCATCAAATTTTGAAGAGGTGGAATTGAGTATTATGTCAAAGGAGACTTGAAGCCATTCTCAGTTAGAGAGGTTGAGATATATGAGGATGCACCTACTATCTTCCTCCAAATCAAAAGTCTATTCTCGAACTTGGTGAAAGTTCAAAAATAAAAAGAAGAAATAAAAGAAAAAAGAAGAAAAGAAAAAAGAAAGAAAAGAAAGAAAAAATGTAAATAAAATGAAAATATAAGTAAGCGAGAAGACACTAAGGAAAAGTAGAGCTATGATTCACACAGTTTGTTCCTCCATATGAACACATGGGTGGGATGACTCAATGTAGTAGAGGAAGAGATCTAGAGATAGTTCAGAGGGAAGACCTCCTCCCTTGGCCACAATAGGAGCTATGTTCGACTCACAGAATACCCCATATCCACATAGACTTAGAATATAGTTGAGGATGAGTCTCATGTGGTTAGCATGCCAACAACCCCTCAAGGTCCCTTTGGAGGTGACATTTGAGCGGCATGAAGACCAGCCTCCAAGCAAAAGAAATGATATGAATCACTATTATGTAGAATAGTCAGCGGTTGGAAACCTTAGCTCTAACCTCACTTTCTTCCCAAAAAGTTGAAGGTTTAGTAATTAAGGAGCCCCTAAGTCATCCGATGTCAAGCCAAAGATATTTTTTGTTGAGCATCATCCTCAAGTCAAGCCAATGTAGAACTTGAGGATGATTCATATAAAGATTTAATACAATTTATTTTAATTGGTATTCATCTTGTGTTCTTAACTTAGCAAAGAAGGATTAATCCACATACTTGGTCTAAACATAGGTCATTACTTTGAAAGGTTATGGACAACCAAAGCGATATTCTCAATCAAGATGGGTAGGATTTGACATTGTGGGTCAGTCAATGATAACCATTGCTAGTCATCACCACTCATTTGGGGTGCGATAGGTTCTTCTCAAATCATGCTAACTCTTATGAGGTATGTTTAGAAACTTCGATGACCCAAATGAGCTTGAAGTCAAGAGACGCCAAGTTTGAAGAAGAGATCGATCAACCATCGATGAACTTAAAGAGATCAACTTAGGCGAAGACAATCCACGTTACATCAGCTCCTTATTGAATGAAGAAGAAACCAATGACTTAGTTATCTATTAATGAGTTTAAGAACTGCTTCGCATGGAGTTATGAAGAAATATCTGGTTTATCTTCTAATGTAGTAGTCCACAAACTAGCAATAGAACTTAATGTTAACCCTATCAGGCAAGCTCCTAGATGTATGTGATTAGACATTGAACTACAGGTCACTTTCAAAATCAAAAAATTGATCGATGCTGGCTTTATCAGAGAAGAAAAATATCCAACACGGTTGTTGATGTCATCATAGTTAAGAAAAGAAAGGCCAAATTCATATGCATCGATTTTAGGGATCTAAATAAGGCATGTCCTAAGGATGAATTTCACTTCCTATACCTTAATGGTGGACATTCACCTCATCTCATGCGGTATTCTCCTTTATGGATGGGTCATCAGCTACAACCAAATCAAGATGTCCCCAGGATGAAAGAAACACTACTTTTGAACCATCAGAATCTATTGTTATAAGGTCATGCCTTTTCGCCTTAAAAATCGGTGCTACATACGGTGGGCCATGACTTGATCTTCAATGAACTCATTCATCATCAAGTTGAATGCTATGTTGATGATCTAGTAGTCAAAAAAAAAAGAAAAAAGACCATCTCTTTTGACTTGAGTAGTTTTGAATGGTTAAGATAATTTAACCTCAAAATGAATCTCAAAGTGTGCATTCAGTATTTCAGAAAATTCCTTGGGTTTGTTGTCGACCAGGAATAGAGATTGATCAAGAAGAGGCTATCTTAGAAATGCTACCCCCTAAAAGTCTAACTCAACTCAGATCATTTCAAGCGTGGTTGGAGTATCTAAGATGCTTCATATCCAATATATCAGGAAGGTTCCAACCATTCTCAGTACTTGTCAAAAAGGACGCCAAGTTCAAGTGGGATGATAAGTGCTAATATAATTTTGAAGACATCAAGCACTACCTGATGATGCCGTTCTAGCCCTATCATGGCAAACCGATCTCTATATACCTTGCATTAGATGACTCCCTTGGTGCTTTGTTGGCTCAAACCAATGAAGGGAAAAAAATGCTCTCTACTATCTCATCATCATCTAATTCTGGAGGCAAACTACCCACCTATTGAAAAGCAACTTAGCTTTAATCTTTGCATCCCAAAAGCTATACACTATATGCTTTCTCATAAGGTGAATCGATCTCTAAGATCAATCCACTGCAATATCTCATGACATGTCGGACATTGTCCTGATGGTTGGCGCATTGGTCCATGATTTTGTCATAATTTGATATCACATTCATACCCCTCCATGCAGTGAAAGGGCAGGCACTAGCGGATTTCTTAGCTGCACACCCACTTCCTAATGATTCTCGCTTAGTGATGACCTCTCCGATGAATAAATCATGAACTTAGGGGACAGCATTCTTGGGAGATGTATTTTGATGGTGCGACTTCCTTTCAAAAGGAAGAACCATGATCTACTCTTCCAAGAAAGGCGGTAGGAATAGTTCTCCTAACTCGGCAATGTGATGAGATTCTCATATCATCAATCCATGCACCAATAATGAAATGAGGCTCGATTGTCGATGAGTTAATATACTATACATCTAGAGTATCAATATCTTCGGAGATTCTCAGCTCATCATCAACCAAATTATTGGGTCCTACAAAGTTCTAAAGCCTAAGCTCCATCATTACCATAAATACCATGAGTTGTTTTAAATCGAGGTTATCATCTATAAGATTCTTGAGGAGAAAACAGATAGATGCATTAGCCAAGCTTGCCAAAGAGTTGGCATAGGAAGATGAGTCCATTCCAATAAGGGTCCAAAATAAATAGATAAGTCTTATCCCTTGTTGATGTGAACTCATCGAGATTCTCTTGAAGGGAGGTTCCATTGCCAAAAGGATGAGGAGTTAGATTGGAGGCAACCATTCATGGATTATCTACTTACTAACAAACTACCTCAAGAGAAATCACTAGCATATCGGTGAAGCGAGCCCTTTCTACACTCATGGATGGCACCTTATACCGATCGATCATATGTGGTTATATTATTGAACACAAAGCCATAGGATCATGAAGGTACACTCAGTTATGTAGGCGCATCAATCGTCGAAGATGAAAGCCAAGATCAAAGACTAAGGATACTCTTGCTCGATGATCACTATATATAGCTAGGAGATACCACCAATGTCAAGTACACGGTGTGGTCCTACATCAACCACCCAACATTCTACATCCTACATTGGCCTCATGGCCATTTGAGTGTTGGGGTACCGACATAGTGGGTCCAATTGATCCTCCTTCTTCCAAGGGTCACCGGTTCATTCTAGCTTCCACCGACTACTTTTCCAAGTGGGCAGAGGCAATCCCACTCAGAGAGGTCATAGCTCAACATGTGCTCCAATTTTTTAGGAACCATATTGTATATAGGTTCAGGGTGCCTCGATGAATTATATCTGATAATGGTACTACATTCAAGAGCACTAAAATCAATAAATTTGCTAGAAGAAATATCATAGATTGGAGATATTCTACCATATATTACCGAGGGCAAAAGCAAAGCATTCAACAAAACTCTCATTCAAATAAAGAAGACACTCAATGATAATAGATAGTGGCATGGTTAGTTGAAGCTTGTGAACCACTGCATACAAAACTCCTACTCAATCTACCCCTTTCTCTTTAGTGTATGGGTCTAAAGCTGTTCTATTATTAGAAGTCCAACTCTCATCACTAAGAATAGTTGTGGGTAGTAAGATCACAATGGAGCAGAACACCAAGCTGCGGTTGGAAGAGCTCGAAGGTTTGGAGGAGAGACGCATCTGAGCATGCCAGAACCTCAAGTTGTACAAAGCCAAAATGATTCAAGCTCACAACAAGCTGGTCCTCCTTAGAGCATTTCAAGTAGGAGAGCTTATTTTAGTTCTAAGGAGACCAATTTTGCGTCGAAGATGGGAGGCAAGTTTGAACCCACTTGGGAAGCCCTTTTGCCATAGAAGGCATAGGAGGATCTATCAACTTATAAATTATAAGAGAGTGCATGCTTCCAATCAATGGGCTCTACTTAAAGAAATACTATACATAAATCTTGTTTGAAAATATTCATCAATAAAACTTCTTTTCATATCAAATTTCATCTCTTATGTGTTAGAAATATCTTTCATCTGCGAATTTGCCACGACATGTTTAGGGTAGGTATAAGAAAACCTGAGCGGCATCCTTCCTATCCCTCCATAACATAAACATAAACTACAAATGATCCTCCAGTGCTACTAGGTTAGGTGTAAGAGAACCCAAGAGGCATCTTATTTTGACTAGTATAATTAAGTTAGGTGTAAGAGAACCCAAGCAGCATCCTTTCTTGGTGGAGTCTGCCCCTGGGGTGCCATTTCATCCATTCTTCTACGTGTTTAGGGTGAGTGTAAGAGAACCCAAGTGACATCATATTCCCTCTTTCACAACACAAATGAACACATATTTTTTATCTCGAGCTATTTTGATGTAGCAAGCCCCATGCACTCACTCATTAGTCTAGGTCGGGGATATGCTTTGCTTGTTAGTGTGTCACTAGTGGTCACTTGTATGGTGGATGTGAGTCCCATGCTTTCTTCGACTTGACCATTACAATGAGCCTTGTCGGTTTGGTAGGCCTTCTGCGCAACTAAGCTACCCCATGTTGACTTTGTTTAAGATGATGTAAGCCTACATGCTTTCTTCTTGGACTAGCCATCATGCACTGACTAGGTCGAGTATATTTGAGGTTTAGGATAAGTCCCCTAATGGCTCCTTTCATCCTGACTACTTTAAGCTTGGGTTTAGTCCTTACACAGGACTCCTCACTTAGTAGTCACCTTAGGTCGATAGCCCTGTCAGGCAGTCTATCGGTGATCGTTTTACTTTAGAGATGTAAGTCTACACTTCTTCTTTATTAGCACCATATTGTGAGGGCACCTTAGGTTGGTTGGTTATCATGTCGATGACCCACCTGGTGGATACACCACTCTTGGCAGATATGAGTCCCCTCTCTTTCTCCTTGAGTTGGCCACTGAATACCTACAGGCTTTCTTTTATAGGATTTTGGATAATGCCCATAGCGGCACCTCTCCTATGGGCACTCTATTTGGATCACATCCTTAGCGACCCCATATAGACACTACGGTTACTTTTGGATTGACGGTTCCCCTTTCTAGTAGCCACATGGTTGGAGAATTTGTCTTGGATATGCAGATTCTCCCTTGGTCTAGTAAGTTTGAGATAAGAATAAGTTGATATGAGCTCCTTCTCAGTATGGTCCCTCGCAAACCAACAAGGTCCATGATAACAATTAAACAAAATATATCTTCACATGTGGATTAGGAATTCAAGCCCTAGTGGCCCCTTTCCTGAGCATGCATCCTATCTTTAGGGCAATGCCAGCAAATCTCCCTATAGGAATCGTCTGACTACTTTTGAGTTGAGATAAGTCCCAGTGGTACTCTCTATTAGTCACCTTAGGTGGTTTTGTCACAAGTGCAAGTCACCCAGTGGTTCCTTATATAGGAGGATGTGAGTCCTCGCACTTTCTTCTTAACTTGACCATTGCACACCGAAAGGCACCCCTAGGCTGGTTAGCTCTACCCTACGGCCGGTAGGCTATCCCTTTAGATTTGTAAATCTAAGATAAGTCTTGGCTGATATTAGCCCCTTCTTAGTGGATCCATCAAATTAAAGCAAATGAAGTTAGAATAAATGCAATTTAATCAAATGACATTATCTTGACTACTTTTGAGCTTATACAAGTCCCCTAACGACATTCATTTAGTAGTCGCCCGAGGTAGGGTTTGATTTGTTGCATCCAACAAATCACCTCAGTGGTTATCCCTTACTTTTGGAGATGTAAGTCTGCTACACCTTCTCTTTAGCACAGACGTTGAACACAGAAAGGCAACTCTTAGGTTGGTTAGCTCTATCCCCCGTATCCCTTTAGGTTGTAAATTTAAGAAGTCTAGTGATATTAGCCCTTGGATCCAGTGGTCCATTTCATCAAATCACCATCCTCCCTCTAGTGGAGCACAAATTAAATCTATCATATCCCTAGCGGATCCGAGCTCACATCTCTAGCAGGTGCATGCTCAAAACCAAGTTCTTATCAACCCCATGGATAATCTAAACCCTTCTAGTGGTTCATCCACTTTATCCCAATTAGCTCATATCTCGATGTGCTCAAAATCAAATCTATCCTCTCCTAGAGCACCAAATCATAAATCAATAAATCAAATCAAATTCTCATCATCAGTGGATGCCCCATCAATTAATTAAATCAAATTTCTCCTCAGTGAGGTGTAAATCAAATCAAACCTCTATCCTCAATGGATAACCTGAACCTGCTTCCCTAGTGAAAGGTTTACGCACTCATCCCTAGTAGATCTTTTTTCTTCAAATCATATCGAACCAACTCAAACTCATATCCTCTATTCCCAATGGATAATCCGAACTTGCTTCCCTAGTGGAAGGTTCATATACTTGATCCCTCAGTAGATCATTTCTTCCTCTCTTATGCCCTTAGCATAAGTTGAGTTGCATTGCACTAAGATCTTGATTCCTTCTACACATTGGGTTTAGGGATAGATCATTTTTGTTAGTGTTTGTGATCCTTTG
Source organism: Cymbidium sinense (assembly GCA_021442155.1). Taxonomy (NCBI): domain Eukaryota; kingdom Viridiplantae; phylum Streptophyta; class Magnoliopsida; order Asparagales; family Orchidaceae; genus Cymbidium; species Cymbidium sinense. The sequence continues at coordinate 74,700,771 of CM038229.1, forward strand.
GATGCTGTTGACCATCTCAGTCAACACCAATACATGCGGTGTGCCTTGTCAGACACACCACTGCACCTTTGTTGACCTCACTTTTGAGTGAGCTCTCAACTTCTTATCATAGATCTAGGACTCTTATAGACACTAAGAGTTCCTTAGTCTTAAGACACTTCTAGTGATTAGGTGAACACTTAACTAACCTAGAGACTTAGATGGTTAGTCATAGGAATAGGTATGCCTTAGGGATTTAGGAAGACTTGCTACCCTTTAGCCAAACCCAATCTTGCTTCCTTCTTTCAAATCAAACCTCAAATTGAAATTCAAATTCCAAATCCAATTATCAAATGATTGAAACTCATGATTAAATTCAAACTCCAAATCCCTTCCTAAACCCTTTTATTTTATCTTATGAACTTAGCCTTAACTAAATTCAAATCAACCCCAATCCATTTAATTTTCTCAATTATCAAATTCAATCTCAAATCAAATTCAAAATCATAAATTAAACTCCAAATGATTGAAACCAAATCAAATCATACCAATTTTACCTTTTAGCCAAATTCTTGAACTTATGATATCAAATCAATTCAAAACTCATGATTTCTTCATGATTCCATTGTTCCTAAATATAAAAACATAACCACCATCTCAAGCCAAATCCAACCCAAATCAAACCCAAGTTAGCCCTTTTGACTTGAAATTTTCATATGAACCAAAATCCATATGGATCCAAATCACTTACAATTGGATTTATATTTCAATCTACTCATGTGTTAGTTCAACTAAACTTGAATCAAGCCATGATCAAGCCAATTAACCCATTTAGGCTCACTTGACCCAAAGTGACCTAAAGACCTTTTTGATCAAGTTCTAATCAACCCAAATTGGATTGAACTAAGCATCCAAACTCACAACATGATCAACAATCATCCTAGGTTAATCAATTGTCTTGAATTGGGTCAAACCAAAATCAACTATCCCATTGACCAAGTCAACATTTAGCCCAAATGAAATCCATAGCCAAAATCCACCATATGCCAAATTGATTAAAATTTAATTCAAACTCATAATCAATGATTGAAATATGACCAAACCTTGAGCCAAACCAAGCATAATTGGCCATTTGACCAAGTTGACCCAAAGAACCTAAAAGCTAAAATGGGTCAAATCATGATTAAAACCAAATTGATTACAATGGCTCAAGTTCATTCCAAATCACTTATTGAACTTGACCAAAGTTATAATTAAGCCCAAGTTGATCAATTGGTCAACTTGACCTGACCTAGCCCAAATTGACCTGAAGGATCAAATTAGCCAAAATCCAAATTAATTCTAAATTAAATCAAACCAAATCCTAAAATCATTTTCAATTTCAACTTAACTAACTAATTGGTCAAATTGGTCAACTTGACCCATTTGACCTATATGAATCAAATGAGCCATAATCCAAATCAAATTGAATCAAACTAATGACACCAATACACTCCAATTGGTCATGTGAACTTGACCCAATTATTGGTTTGATTTGACCAATTGGTCAACTAACCTAATTTGACTAAATAGGGTCAAATCAAATCAAATCAAATAAACTCCAAAATACTTGAAATTTAGGCTAACTTTTAACCCATCCAAATCTTCCAAATCAAACCCATAACCAAATGAATATTTTTCCCTTAGATTTAGGGCATCTCATGAGATAAGACATGCTCATTGGTCATTTTCTCCCCCACAGCACTTGGCACCACATAGGTCCACATGGACCATGGTGACCTGACCCAAAGGTGGTTGGGTCATGATCCATGGAGGTGAAATCACCTCCCATCCCCATTAGCTTTCCAAACACCATATAACACCCACTACTCCCTTGGCCCTCCACACCCTCACCAACCAAAATCACATCATACCCAAGCTCCATTAACCTCGATGTGGCCAATTGATCAAGGAGAAGCCAAATAAGCCGTGACCATCCGATCCAAAGAATGAGGGGGTATACCCCCCTCGCCCTCATTCTCACTCAAATTTAGACACTCACACTCGATTCAACCCTAGCAGCCAAGAAAAGAGTTCCTAGAGCAATTTCCAAGCTTTTTCAAGCTCCCCAAAATCTCATTCTCGATTTTAAAAGCGAAATAGGGAGGCCACCATACCATTTGCTCAAACCTCCAAAGTACAATTAACTTTTACACCTTCCTTGGAGCCAATGAATGAATCATTTCCCAAGCTTCGATGGCGGAGGGTAGAGTTTGATCAAGCCCACTTACATCTAGTGCTTTGATCTTCGAGCAAACTACACAAATCAAGGCTCGTCACTCAACAAAGCTTTTCTACCAAATGAAGCTTCCACCATGGTTAGCTGGTGGTAATGAAAATATCCTAAAATATCATGATTTCCTGGATCTTCTTTATTCTTCCCGAAGGTGTGGGATCATCATCTTTGAGCTCAGTGAGCTCGGGATGAGCGGCGATGGGTAGCCATTGCTTGAGGCTCGGGAGGAGATAGATCATGTATCGTCCATCCTGCATGATCAAGATGGACAACCCCGATATAATCACATTTAGAGCCTCTGATTAATCCCACAAAGTCACAAGTTTAATCGTGGTCATCTGATCCTAGATCGGACGGTCCACCGCGAGTTACCATCCATCATCAGTCGACTGGATGTGATAACTTAAATATAAATCCCATCGCCACCATGGAAAGCGCATGCATCGATGCGCATCACATGTGGCTCAATGGATTAAGGCTTTAATTAGGGCTAATTAATTAATTTTAATCAAAACTTCTAAATTCATAATTCTAGAAAAATCTAAATACAAACTTACTCATTTTAAAGATATTTGAGTAAATCTAGAAAATTATTATTAATTGATTTTGAATAATAGATTTGGCTTAATTAGGTTTAGAAATATAATTAGCTAATTACTCCTAATTAATCATCAATTAATCTCAAACTTTTATGCATGTTTGGGGATGACCTCACCTCCCTTTTTTGGATTTTATTGGTTACTTAATTAAGGAAGCAAATTAATTAAGTATTAATCACTTTCTTGATGTAATTAGTGATAATTAAGTAAATAAACATTGAATTAATCAATCAATTAAGCCTATTAACCTCTATTAATGTTCATGAAGTCTAGGAAAATGGATTGGGGCTCCCTCTTCCAATCTTTTCTTTAAATTTTCTTTAATCCCTCTTAAATAATTAATTAACTTAATTAATTAATCAAGATTAATCAAAATCCATTTAACTTGATGAAGGATTTGATTGAGACTTAGGCTCCTCTTTGTCTCTTTCTCTAAGCCCATCTCATTTTGATTGGTTAAGGTTAATTAAGGTTTAATTAGTTAATTAATAAACTTAATTAATTCAATTGAATCTATTTCTAATTTTAATCTTGGGTAGCTCTTTGGGTGTTCAATCCCAAAGGAGAGATAATGAAATTTATGGTTCACATGTGTGAGAAAACTATAAAAGTAGTTAAGTGAGATCCCTTAAGCTCAATTAACTATTAATCATGAGCCAATTGCATTAGGCCCCTTTCATTTCTTAGGAGCATTACAAATTTACTTTTCATGTGGTTGCATATCATATTGGCTCATTATTAATTAGTTAATTAACTTAAGGTGATGTAGGTAAGGGTTAATTAATCCACTTAATTCATACCTAACCTAATTAAATCATAAAATCAACTTAATTACTTCTTCATTAAACCAAAATTAACTCACACATGGGAATGGATTAGGACCAACAAACCTCTTTCACTTTCTTAACAAATCAAACATAAAGATGAAATAACATTAAAGAACTTTGGTTTGTTTTAAATAGCCTTATTTAGTATGATTTCCCTTAGGAATTAATTGGAATGAATAAAATTATGTGCTTATGTTCCATTATTTCTTTTCAATTTTGTTAAATATTGCTTGCCATATGTAATCATGCATTCATTTCTTTTAAAATTAACTAAATTAAATGGTTCATTTTAGGTCAAATTGCATGTGTTGATTTAAATTAAAAATAGGTGTAACTATTATTACTATTAAATCAAAAGTTATTTTCAAAAGCTTATAAATCAATTATAATAAATGGAGTGATTTTAATTACAAATAGCTATAAGTTTGCATGTGTTGATAATATAAGACATGCAATATGAAGCTCTCTTTCCATACCTTACATGGATTCACATAGGAATTATAAATGTATAGTTCATTTGAAAAGAACATAACATTTGTCTAAATCTATTCCTATGCATTCCCATGCTAAGACTTAAGAAGAATTTCATATCACATATAATCATATAAAATCAAATATGACTTCTTCTTCTTCTTGTGGTTCTTTTTTACATTCATGTATTTGAGAAAAGTGGTATATTAGTGGACACCAGGGGAGGCTTTAAGTAGCCCTAAGTATATCTTATGTCTTGTATGTAGAATAATGTTGTTCACTTAAAACTCTTATACATATGTGTATGTTGATGTGACCAATGAATGAATTAGAATCAAAACAAATCAAATACAATTTTTGCATGGGTTTTTTCTATCCTTATAGTTGCTTATACATCTATATGTATTTGAGAAAAGTCGTATATTATCTTGGACACCATGAGGCTACAAGACTTTAAGTAGCCCTAAGTAGGTTTTGTACTTTACGTCCCTAGTGTAGAACAATGGCGACATACTCACTTAAAATGTTTATACATGTGAATGTATTATAATGGATGAAAAATCCTCTTTTCTATTAAAAGACATGCATTCATAATTTAATCAAATGAAATATTTAAATTCCAAACATACTTCTTGCATTCATTTTAAGTATGTTAAAAATATATGTATAGGTATGCTTAGGATTTACTCATATGCATGATATATATGATGGAAAGAAATGAATGAATATGTGTTATGTGATAGTAATCCATTCTAATTAATCTTAAGATATCTTTCTTATTGAATAAGGTCATTTAGAGTGAACCTAAACTTAGGATTAATTAAAACATATAATAAGTCATTCACTAATAGAAATTGATTAATTAACTTACTCTAGAAGTGACTTAAGGTAGGGATGAAATAGGGATTCCCTCTTTCTTCTCTTTATAACACTTAGTTATTAAGTGTAGGCTATGAAATAAAGAAACACTAAATAATATCTCCAAATCAATTAAATCACTTAAGAGAAATCAACCCTTTATAAATTAAATCCCTCACACTTAGCAAATTACAACTATGAAGCCTAGTTAGGACATACCACACAAGCTTTAATTTACACACATTAGGCTAAGTCACCATTTCTAGCTTTATGTTAGGACGGTGCATGGTTTGATGTATGTTTGGTTTTATAATGTATTATCTTAGATTGGATGTTAGGGTGTATGCATGTCGGATGTTAGGCGTTCTTTCATGTTTTTCTCTAGGGTTGTGCTTAAGGGCCATAAATAAATATAAATACTTTTTTTATGCGGTTGCTTAGCATAACAGTTAGGACAGGTGAGCTTAGTTACCCATGTGTAGGGTGCTAAGTTTAAATTATTCATATAACTACTTGGGTTGTATGGTGTGTTTAGCTAACATTTATTCTACAGGTGTAGCTAGTTTTACTTTTCTTTTTTTAATGTAATTTTGTATTAGGATTAGGATGAGTGTTATGGGTGATTAGGATGAGCATTGGTTATAAGACTAAGTCTTATGTACCATGTGATGCCTTTGGAGGAAGCATATCCAAATCAAGCCAAAAGGAAGAAAGAAATGGAGCAAATCAAATGAAGAAATGAGATGAAGAAATGAATAATGAAGAATGAAGAATGAAGACCCCATAACATTCATCATTCTTAATTGTAATTATTCTTTTGTAATCAGTTGTATAGGGTAGAGCTTGGTTACCCATATTTCTTTTTTTGGGTTGTATGCAATTATCAAGCCTTCGATATTTTATTCTTTATAGCTTTATAAAATTTGATTTTTTATTTAGCTTGTGCATTAGAAAAGCATGCCTTTTCATAGTTTTTTATGATTGGTGATTGTTGTATGGCCGGGATGATTAGGTTCTAGGATAAAAAATAATTTTCTATCTCATTAACAACTCATAACTAAACTTTTAAAATAACTCATAATCTCATAAAAGCCTAGGTATTAAATCAAGATAATAAAATATTTAGCAACCCCTTATGGATGTTGTATATTTAATATCATACATAATCATCTTATTTCACTCTTGTTAGAGAGGGCTTCCATCTTTGTCATAGAATGAGCTTAACCTTTGAGCATATGATGGAAGAACACCTCTTTTCCTTTTGATTTGGCCCATAATCAACTTTCATGCATTTAGGCATATAAATCCATAGCTGTGTCAAAATAAAGAGTCTCAAATTAAATAATTTTAATAAAATTTGCATTAGATTAAATTATTCATACCCTCATGCTCTAGTCTCTTAGGGTGGGTTTAAGGACTTAGTTTCTTTTCTAAATAATAACCAAACTTGCAAAAAACATATGACTTGCCTACATGGATTTAAAGCGTGGGAGAGTTAGGCTGACTCAGCGATAATAAGTCCAGTTGGGTGGTTTACTCTCTCTTGAGGTAAACATATACCCACTTTGCCTTAGATTTAGGTCATGCTTTGGTCTTAAAGCTCCTAGATTTAGGATCGATGTTGTTGTTTCCCTTTTTAAGCTACAAGCATAAATTCTCACCTATTAGGCATTTCCATAATCTTGTATTATGGAATTATAAGTCCTAAGTTTTTAATAAAATTTAACTCAAATAAATAAATCTTTTCAACTTTAAATATATAAAGCTCAACCATAAGATAGATTGGAGTGTTCAGTAGGCTTCCTAGTATCATGAGCACTCTCATCTCATTTGCTTAATAACTCTCCTTTTGATCCATCCACATTTTCTAAACACAACCAATTTTGTTGATAGTCCAATCTTAGAATTCTTTGGAGACAATAATCGCCTACTTTAATCAAGAGTATTTTTAAGTGATTCACTTTCCTTAAAATGTAATTAACTATGGAGGCTTGCCTCCATAGAAAACTTAACGAATCCAGTTTAAATAAATCTTGCTTTACTTTTTCATATAAAGTAGAAAAAAAATTTCTGGTATATTTGAAGACCCATCATGCTTTAGGAGTCCTTATTAGGTGATTAGGTCCATCATAGGATAGTGATTTCTATCTTTCTAGATAGCGCACTATTCCTTAATGTCGTGCCCGATCACCTCAATAAGTACATACTCAAATCTGCATGGTGTCCCCTCACATATACACGCACAAGGAATCTGGAAATAAACACCACAAAGAGGTTTCACTTCAAATATTTGAATAAATTGATTGATTTTAATTTATATTTTTTATTCATTTGATGCTTACTTGATTATCTAATTATTATGAAGAGAAGAAAGGGGAGGTTGATCCCCTTCATTCCTATCATAAGTTATTTTCTAAGGGTATATTATTATTACTTTGATTTCTTTAGTGAATCATTTATTTAATTTTTTTTAAACATAAGTTTGGGTTAGTCTTAAGGGAACTTATTCAAACATGAAAGGCATCTCATGACTAATAAAACTGAATTACCATTATATGGATAACATTCAACCATTTCTTTCCATCATCAATAGCATACACATTTCTTCATTTTTTATCATTCATGGTATTTGATTTAATACACATATTTATACATGCAATATATATGTTTGTATTTTGACACACTTAAATGATCATTAATGCATGTATCTTAGTAGAAAAGATAGATTCCATCTCTTAGTTAAGCATATATATATATATATATTAGAGATTTGAGGAAGTACATGTCATTGTTAAATCAGGAAAGTGAGATTATCTAAGACCTCATTGGGGATACTTAAAGCCTCGTATTCTCGGGATGTCCAGACTATATTCTTACTAACTTAAATACATGTAAACATATACACAAGCATGGGAATGAAAATAATGCAAATATTATATAATAACAAATCCTTTATTCATGTAAAATAAAGTTCTATCCCAAATTCTAGCACATGCATACACATGAATGAAATTAAGTAAGTGCGTGTCATTTTTAAACCAGGAAGTGAGATTATCTAAAACCTCCTTGGGGCTACTTAAAGCCTCGTGTTCCCGGGATGTCCATACTATATACTTGCTAACTCCAAACATATGTAAACATACACATGAATTATGAAAATAGAATAATCTTTTACCATGTTTAAATTATAAGTAAATGTAAATTTTATTGAACATTTGTAACCAATAATAATTTAAAATTTATGTCATTAGTTTATAGTTTTGAAAATAATTTAGAATTTATTAGTGATAATAACCACACTATACAATAATATTTATCCAACACATGCAACTTAGATGTAATCATGGTATTTTGATTCTTTTTAAAAATATGAATATATGAGACAAATGGAATGCACTTTTATGATGCTTGAAAAGAGGTAATTAAACATTGCCACATAACATATTCAATTACATTAAGTTCTAAGGATAATCAAGCCAAATAAATATTTCTTAAGACTAACTAAAATTCTTTTGAAATTTGATTTTGGTGTTTGAATCATTAAGATCTAAAGAGGAGAAATGATACTTAGTAATTACCCCATCCCATATTGGTGATTTAATTTATTTAAGGAAAGTAATTAAATAGATTTTTATGACTTGATTAGGTTTAAACCATTAAGCACATTGATTTGATTACCCTTTCCTAAGCTTCTTTAATTTAATCAACTACTTGATAATAAGGCTTCAATGATATGATTTTAGGAAAGTAAAATTTGCAATGCACTTAAAAGGATCTAATGCAATTAGACTCATGCTTAAGAGTTAATTCGATTAAAGAATGAAAGAATCTAATTTAGGTACTCTTATGATTTTCCCCATACTTATGAGTTAAACCATAATTTATTTAACAACTTTATGTTATTAAACACATAGAAAGAAACTAATGAATTATATTTCAATTATCTAAACCAATCACTATTTTAGTTTGATTTCTATCTTATCATTAATATTTCTAATTAATCTCTAATTATTACATGTGTTAATTAGGAAAGAGCCTGTAATTATTTTTCCTCACTATTTTCACTGTTTATAGTGATTAATTATCATGAATTATTTTAATTTTCAATATTTAATAATTTTAATAAATATTAAATTAATTAATGAGGATAATTAAGATTGAAATTTTAAATTCTCTAAAATATATGGCCGATAACTCCAGAAAAATTATGGCAGACAAAGGACATCCCGTAGAATCATCTCACTAAAATTGAAATTAATTTGTCAAGTAATTAAGCCTTAATTAAGATAATTAATCTAAGCATCAAATCTTAATTAAGCATTATTCACTATACATAAATCATGGATTTTAATTTTTTTTTTTTAATTTTCATTTGTCTAACCTTTCCAAAATGGGTTTATTATATTTTTTAAAATTTTTTTATAATTAGTTATGATTTTTTGAAGTTCTGGCCATTTAATTATATTTTTAAAGCCTAATTATCCAGCGATTACACTTGACACTTATGCGACAACACTTTCCATGTGACGCTTCGGTATTAGTTATTTAAACTGTCCGATGTTGCAGCTGACTCAGTAGTGTGAATGCGGTTTCATCCCAGCAGTCCAATCTAAGATCGGACGGTCTCCTGTGATTTCAAAGGGATCAAATTAGAATTTCTAGTGTGATTAATCACGGTCGTCCCTTCTAATCACGGGGAACGGACAATTGATGATTCGTCGTAACATGAATGCTAGAAGGCACGCGTTCGCCTTGCGCTGTCACGAGCTCACAAGCTCATTTGATGGTGAAATCGACTCCAAAATGCTTAGGGAAGAAATCTAAAGGATCATATGGTGGAAATCACATGAAATCACAATTCACTTCAAAAAAGACCAGCACCTAGTGGGGAAACTACAGTTACTAAATTTTTTACCTCGCTAGAGCTATAGACCGATAGTCCATCAATAGAGCTAGCTTCGTCTTGAAGATATGAAGCCCTTTTGAGAAGATCACGAGCTACCTCCTCGATGATTGCTCTATGGACCAAACACCGCCGCAAAGCTCGCTAGAGTTGGTCTAGGGACATTTTCTAGAGCTTGAATCGCTTGAGAAATGATCCATTTTAGTTCGCCTGAGTGAAGTGAATATATGGGAAGAGTTAATTTAGATTTGGTGGAGATTTTGGAAGCTTAGATGGACGGAGCTCTCGGGTTCGATCAGGAGTTGGTATCGTTGATGATGGAGTGCTTAAAGAGCTTGGGAAAGGGTATGTGATTGTGTGGAATGCTCGTGAGAAGGTGTGCGATGAGTTTGAATCCCAGAGTATCTCTAACCCAACAATAGTTGAGATTGGTTCATCCTTTATATTCTCGGCAAGCTAGGTGGCCGGAGGTGGTAGGGGTGAGATGAGAGTGTAGTGGTTTGGCATGGGTGTACAACCTTCCTTAGGTGGATGGGTTGTCATGGGTGAACTCACCATCTCAGCTGAAAGGACCTTGGGTTAGGTTGGGTCAGTGGTCCTCTTGTCCAAGAAAGGCCAAAGGTGGATGTCATGGGGTGGGGAGTTGGAAAACTCATCCAAATGAGAATTTTGTCCCATTTGGAGGGCTTAGCTCAATGGGTTTGATTCAGTTCACCATGAGTTGGGCGACTTAGTAGCCATGGTGACCAAGGATGAGTCATGCCAAGTTTGATTGGGTTTGACTCAATTTAACCCATATGGGTCAAATGGATTCAATTAGGTTAACTTGACCAATTTGACCAAATTGGGTCAAACTAATAATTTGGGTGAGTTCAATTGGTCATTTAGGTCTCATTGGGTCAAGTGAGCCAATTGGGTTGAGTTGGTGTCAATTAAGTGTTGAGAGGGGTTCCACGATGGATTTAGAGTTGATTAGTGGCATTGATCGCAATTGATTTGGGCTCAGTTAAGTTTTGGCTCATTTAAACCCTTTAGTCAAATGGGTTAACTTGGGTTGGCCACTTTTCTTTGGTTCAATTGGCTTAATTGCAAGTATTTGCATTGCTTGAAATGATCTAATGAATTGGGGTGATTGACAAAATTAAATTGGATTTGGTTTTGCTTGAATGGGTTTGAAGTGAGTTATGAGATTGTGATTGGGTTCACTTGGGCCAAAGCCTAAGTCAATTTGGCATGGAGCTTGGATTAGAAAATAAATTAAAGTGAAATTAATTGAATAGGAGGTTGGTTGTGTTTCATTTACATGAGTTTAGATTTGGATGAGTGAATAGGCATGAATCTTGATTTAGGCCATAGATAGGTAGAACTTATTTTCGAGGTACATCCTAAGCAGGTCATATTCTCTAAGTCTCTAAGCTTAAGTTTAGTGTTTTCTTAATTATTAGAATTATCTTAATACTAAGAAAATCCAAGTGTCTAGATGGTTCCTATGTCTAAGATGAGAAATATTAATTCTTACTCCAAAAGTGAGGTCAACATATCAATTGAAAATGAGTTAAACGTGGAGTGAAAAGATTAAACTAAAATATGTTTGATAGTTTTTTATTGGTTTAGAAGAATATATTTAACATAATTATAATAAAGTTACTTGTGAATTTGGGGTAATTGTATCATAAATTCTATAGGGCTTTGTACAGGATTAACTTCACTATGATCATTTGTTGAAAGGACTTCAATTTCCACATAGACAACCACTGTGTGTTTAATGGCTTCTAATAACATAAATTTGCATGCTTCATTCATCATCAACATGCATTGCAGTAAAATCACCACTAACAAGTCGACAAACTAAATTGAGTATGAGTTGAACTATTGTGATGTAACAAACATAAATTTTTTGTTTTAACGTAGTGTTAATGATTGAAATTTGAATTGGATGGTTACGCACCAATATAAGTAGTAAAATCATTCATAACCTGTAACTCTCCATCAAAGCAAAGCATCAAACATGACATATGACTACTCATATTGTAGTAATCCACTCGAAGACATATAAGAGATGTAATATCTTTTCATATCATAAGAAAATATCAATGTGACATAATATAAGTTGTCCTCTAAAAATATTAAATATTTCAAAATTTTAAAATGTGTAAATATGATTTCAAATTACAGAAAAAATATCACACGTCTAGAAAACTTTCTACATGCAAAATCTCCTTCGATTACATATCAGGAATTAAATATATGTTTGCATATTATTATTGTTGCTTTCTATTTACATTTTAACATTTATTTTGTGTATTTTGCTCATTCATTCTAGCAATTGAGTCTCATTTAATGTGAAGTATTTTTTTTATTTCTCATATTTTTTTCCAATGTGAAAATGATAGAAGAAATGATAAATTTAAAAATATAATTTATTTTTATATTAAAAAACATAAATATATTAAATATATTTTTATTTAATGGTAGAATATAAATAAATAAAAAATATCCACCCACAATATCATACCACTAATTTTTTTGCATTTTATGATTAACTAAAAATAAATCCAGCATATTAAATTAATTGTAAAAAGATATGAATAAAGAATAAAAAGTAGCTATTAAAATTAAATATGCTTAATTAATTGAGAAATTAAACTTTTTTTAAATATATTATCTTATACATTCGAATTTAAATTTTTTTTGTTAATTTTATATATACATAACTTTTTATAATGAAATATAATAATTTTGATGCTAAAATTTTACATATTTGTACAATTTTGAGAATAATAATTAAATTAAAATTTTTTTCATATATTAATGAAATGAATGCCAATCCATGAAATCTATTTCTCTCACTAAATACATTACCAAATTCTATAGTACGGTTTTTTTCCGCAATAAGTAATACTGTTAAAATATAATTTACAAAAATTGGAGAAGGAAAAAAATCTTTATATGTTAATTTTATTTACAACTATTAATATTGATTAAAGAAGATTAAAAAAATAAGTACTTTTTTTAACTGATATGACTCTCAAAATACCACTAGTCAAAGCATCTTGATGTAGATATGATTTTGAGTCAAACGAGATCAAAAAATATCATTTGGAATGGACATCAATTAAATCCCAAACCTCTCAAATGTAGAGTGTTTATAGTCAAATCGGCGTCTCGAGACGGATCTAACGAGCCTAAGATCTCATAATTCACTTCATTTGGGCATCCAAATGCTCAAAATACATCAAATGATCAAGGAATCATCCAGCCGTCCGTCGAGGGGAGTATGCGGCTTTACGACAGAATGCCTCCTCCCATCTATAAAGCCTTCATTCCTCACTGAAGGAGGCCAAGTGAAGTGAAGTGAAGTGAAGAAAGAGGACAAGTAAAGAAGAAAGGGCTGAAAACAAGTAAAGAAGGAGGTCAAGGAAGAAGAGGAAGAGTCAAGCAGGAAGAAGGAAGAGTCAAGCAAGGAAGAAGGAAGAGTCCAAGAGGAAGAAGAGGAGGAACAACAAGAAGAAAAGGAAGAGTCAAGCGAGGAAGAGGAAAAGCCTGAGGAGGAAGAGAGCTCAGCTTGAAGATCCTCAAGATCACTCCCAGATCAATACCACCCACCAATCATAATTGCACCTCAAGATTCTCCCCTCATATAAGAATTCACTGATCATTGTTCAGGTTGATTCTCTCTCATATGTTCTGTATCCCTTTAGAAGATTTTGTACTGAAACATATACATAGTGGAAGCTTTTCTCAGTGATTTCCCCTCTTTTTGGTTTTCCACGTTAAAATTAATCTATAGTTCTCTTAATTATCGTAATGTCTTCCAAAGTAAAAGTAAACTTTCACTCTAAATTGGTTTTTAACTATTAATATTGATAAAATAAATTAATAATTTTAATTCAAATAAGTGCCAATGTAGGGAATTACACAATATAATGATTTTGACATTTATTTTTAAATCATTATAGGTGAAAATGAATATTTGTTCATACATTTTACTATATGGGGCATGAAAATTCGCGAATTTTAAAGTAATTAATAAATAGATAAATGAACTTCGTTTGAATGAGGTTAAGCAGTGGCCAGTCCAATATTAATAAATGAATTTAAAATTTACATTAAATGTGAGATTAAAGATTCATTTATATTCATTGATAAAAAATAATAGCCCAAACTTTTAAACGCCAGAGTTTCAAATGCTGTGGATTTCAAAGCAATAAATATTAATAGCAAAATGCATCTATTAAATAACAGATAAATATTATATGATTGTAATTAAAATCATCAAATAAAATAAAAAATGAATTGCTAAGATTTTATATTGGAAGAAACACAAGTCAATTTTATAATATATAAAAAAATATATATTTTTTAGGTATGGGATCACACTCTAATATACATAAAAAAAAATTAATTATGAATACGTTTTTGCTCATTTATATATTAATTAAGATATATAAAAAAATAATTTTAAGCTATTAGAATTAAATAAGAATAATATTTATAAAATATAATAGTGAAGAAGTATTGACATAGTGGACTTCATATAATGAGGCAAAAGCTTATTCTCGATGTTATTGTATATTTTAAGTATCTGATCTTAATGATTTAAGTCACTGATATTAGGGATGTGTATTATTTGATTTTAATCGAAAATCGAATTGAACCAAAATTTTTGAGTAATTTGGTTCGATTTTGAACTTAGTAATTTGAATTTTGGTTTTAATTAATGATAACTTTGATTTTTGATTTTTGGATCGATTTGTTAAATAAAATTTTGAATGGAATCAAATAAAATAAAATAGTTATATGATATACAGTATTATTAATTTATATATTATAGATTTATAATAAGAATTATAAATGTAAATTATTATTATTTGTTCATCATATAATAAAATATTATGAAAATAATTTTTAAATGTAACGAATTTTGATTTATTCAAAACTAAATCAAAATAATCGAATCAAATTATTATTCGATTTATTTTATTTTACATTTTATTTGATTTTGATTCAATATTTTTAAAAATTTAAAATCAATTGATTTTAAAAATTTATCATTCAATTCATCTAAATCAATCAAACGCACTCCCCTCATTGATACCCTAGCTAGTATTGTAGCTGCTCAATACAGTAGTATACATTCTGTTTTTTAGGGTTCCTGCCGCGCTGGTTTAGGGAAAAATTCGGAAAGCAATGAGCGTCGGAGGGAAATAAAGTGGAAAGCAACAGTTGAATGATGTCGGTGTCGTGTAAATCAAATATCAATCCATTTCGAATGAAGAAAGGAGGAGAGTCTCCACCTTCTTAGTCATCTTGAAGGAATGGAGGATTCTAGATTGTTGCATTACGGGTAAGCGAGGTGATCCGGCTTCTTCTGTTTACTTCTCTGTGATGTTATAATTACCCTAACTGATTTAAGCTACTAGCAATTAATCATGATGCTATAGCATAAAGGACCTGAACAAGCTCAAAAGATTTTGATGCCACAAAATGTTCTGTCCTAGCATTGTTTTGACAAATTTATAGAGTTTATGAATTTTTTATGTTCCAGATTAGACGATCTTAATGTCTCGCGAACTTCCATACTATGGAAATTTGCTGTAACTAAGATGATTTAGTTAATAATATTGAATGGTAAAGGGGAGATAACAATGAAATCGTCTAAGGAAAACGATGAATGTTTATATTCGTTAGATTTGTTCATGAAACTTTTGCATGATAATGATGCTATAACAGTTGTAATCATTAGGTTATTCTCATTGTACACTTTCAGTAATCCAAAATATTTGGTTGAATTAGTATTCTACATTAACCTTTGAAGTTAATAAATTAACAAGTTTTCTATTGATGAAGTCACATGGAAACGAAAGCTTTAAGCTGTCATGTTTGAACCTGCTTTTGCTTGCAGCCATGAAGGAATAGTGCGGCTAAAGCACATCCTGTTTTAACCATGGTTTGAAATATAACTTTATCTGTAATCCCTGCATGATTGGTACTTTGCTAGTTAAATGCCAACATAACATCAAGCCATTTAATTATTGAATATTAAACTTGATTTTTGCCCATTAATTATTTGGACTTTAGGAGATGAGGCCATTTTCTAGATTACTCTATTCTAGAGTGATCCTTAGGAATAGGCTAGAGTTGTATTCTAGAGTGGTCTAGCAGAAGAATCTAGAATATATATTAATTGTAATTTGTAATAGAGAATTTCGGAGATCTATTTATAGCCATTATATCAAAATGTGTTGTCACAATCCTATGCAGTGGCTACTAGTATAAATAGATGTGGTATCCTTGAGTTTGTATCAAACAAGAAATGTGAGAAATAAAATTTAGTAGCCTATTCCTCCAAATTCCTCATCTCTCCTTAGTCCTTTTCTAGTTCTAAAAGCTTTTTCATTTCTACATTAATATCATAAATAACTAAAATGGAATTATCAATATATAGATTGATGTAGATTAGAGGGAAAATTACACCAATCTCTACATCATTGAAGAATGATTTATGTCAGTAATTTTCGACTGATAGATTAGTATAAGACACTACCAGAGATTTCGCCTCATTTGGTGAGGATTTTAGATATGGTTCTTGGTTTCTAGCAAAGCACCTATAGTTATCCCCTCTCAATCGAGAGAGAACTTTGATTAAGAATGTTAGATCATGAATGCATACGATATAGTAGGATGTGAGTTTTGAAATTTAGAATTTATGAAATTCATCATTTTTAAGTTAAAATGGATTGGGGAATGATGGCGTGCTAGATCTCGGGTTCAAGATTCACATAGTTCGGATTTAATAGAAATGAATCAACTGATCAGGATCTGTCGAATATAGTGTTACGTCGAGAAATCTTTAGAGATGGTAAGGAGAGTTACCTTAATGATAAGGTTTTTGTCATCAAGTAAAATGATTCACAAGCAAAAATGATTGAGAGGATGATCGTATTGGTTTCATTTGCTAATCACCGATGAGGATTTTGTAATATTATATGATTCTCTATGCAATATAAAACGGCCACGTCGCTACTATAAGATTAATGAAGTTGTAACACTTGATTGATTGACTCATTTATGAGTAGAGCTTTTAAAATTGTACCATCAACAAACTATTACAAATGATGAGTTAAATTTTACTTTATGTTTTAAAGATTGAATTTTATTTAAGCTAATAGAGTGATATATTAAATTTTGCATTTGACACTTGATTTTGATTAATTCAATTTGAGCTTATAAGCATATTTTGATGGTATGTATCCTCTCACAAATCATTAAATACCATCATTGATTTATTGATTGAACCATTTAATTTATTGTTGATTCAATTTTATTAGTTTAATATGAATAACTATATTATTAATATTTTCTCTGATATTTCAATAAGTTGAAATTTTTATAATAATAATTGAATTTTAGATTTTATTAAGATTGCAGAAGCAAACGATTCTCGCATTAAGTTTAAGATTAAGATGTGTTTAGCGAGTGTTCAATTCAAATGCTTACATAGATTTTCAAAGAACTTATTTTTAAAACACTCACATATACTTTTGATATTAAGAATTGATATGAATTTCGAAACACTTGAATTCAATTAGAAGTTTACCTTATGATACAGACATATCAAATTAAATTCATTTGTATATTTATATGAATTTTAAGAATATCCAAGTTGAATTTAGTATTTTATATGTGAGATTTATTTGAACCAAGTTAATGCCTTCATCCGCTTCTAAATTTGCGCGATGGTGTTGAAGCTTTTAAATTATTCTAATAGTTTGTTAGATCTGGAAATAATATTTAATTATTTTCTTTTATTCGAGTTTTAGTCTGATCTTCAATAGACTCATTTATATCCATGAGATCTTCAAACTTGTTACTATCTGATTTCTTTGATCCAATTTGAGCATTTAATATGATGAATAATATATTTCAAATATTTTCAAGAATTTCTTGAATGCAAGAATCATCATTCAATTTCATTGGAATCTCTTATGAATTCTTTGATTTTCTTTAATTTTTAGTAAATTATATAAAAAATATATCTTGGTATTGTATTAAGATTGAAATGATTGAAAGGAATGAAAGGATTACTTTATAGTTGTTGAGAGATTTACAAATTCACGACTTCTTTTTTTTGTTTATTGACAAAATAATGAAAGAAAAGGTGACATGTATGAGGCAAATATAATTACCCCGGCAGTCCGGCGACCGCGGATTTTATGGTCGTCGGACTCATGTACCAATGGCCAACATCCAATGACCGCATGGCGGCGATTATTTACGGCATATCTCGCAATCACTTTGATGAGATTGAATTATGAAAATCTAATTTTTGTATTAAATACTAATTTTACTTTACTGAACCAAACGCTTGAATTTGAAAATATTTCGAATTTACAGTTAAATATGAAACCAAACAACCCCTTAATTCCAAAGGGATCTCGTGTGCTTTGATTAGATATTCAATCAGATCATCTTTTACATTGATTGAAATGAGGTATTGAAATGTTAAGTTTATGTTTATCACTAAAATATCTAACTCATTTCAATCACTTCATGATCGAGCATCTGAATATATTTCCAGATATTGCATATTTCAATCTTAAAAATGATTGAAATTTTCTTTTGATTATTATCTCAACGTGAAATTTAAGATAATTCAAATATTGAGTGAGAGATGTATGTTCATTTGAGAGCAGTTGACTAATTCTTGATTTCAGTTGGAGTCAAATTTTGATAATTTTGTTTACTTCAAAATTTAGCGAACTCAAATTAAATTTTAAAATTAGTTTAGAATTTTTAATTTAAGTTAATTTATTTAAGTTTTTGTCAATATAAAATCACGTAATTTGAGTATTACGTCGTCCTCACATAGATGAAAACTGCTGGCTTAAACTGCAGCTATGAGTGAGGATGGTGTAAGGAGATAATAGAGTTTCGTTACTGCTCTATTGAGCATTAATGGGATCTTCAAACACCTGACAAGTCCTTCAGATGGTGCATCAATCTAGGATATGAAAGAGGAACTTTAAAAGCTAAATGATAGATGAAGCATAGACATCTTCAGTCAAAGCTGTAAAACTAATATTTCTAAGATCAAGAAGAACCTTTCCAATGCTCTTGACAAAAGAGTAGTTCTTAGATATTGCACACTCAGGATGGTTCCCATCAATGTTCATTTCATCTCGGGGAAGTGAGATGGAAGTGTTGTTAGAAGAACAGAAGATATTATCAACTGGTATCTAGCAAGCAGATTGAATTCATGATGCCTGGAATTTATTTTACCCATTGATATGCTCTCCTCATATAACTGCAAAGCATGAATGAGCATAACAAGGTACTTCTCCTGATAATTCTTTTCTGAACATATCTCTTCAAGAGATAAACTAAGTGTTTCTTGAAGCTGATCAACCAGAATCTGCAGAATGTTTATCAAAGTGCTGCTAGAACTCCAAGACTGCTCTTGCCGTAAATGTCTCCTCAAGGTATTGTAGGAAGTGGTCCTGCAAGAGGGAGCGTAAGCCATTTCTGTATAGAATGTTCACTGAGTTGGCGAGCTCGGCAGGCCCCACAGAGATCACCTTTCCTGCCATCTCGGTGTAGGATACGAAGGTGTTCCAACTATGAAGGATCTCTCCAATCGTCTGCTCGCTCAAGGAATCAAGAATTGACGGGTCGACTAGCATTGGAAATATGGCAGAAAAGGGGTGACGGGAACAGTAGCCAGATGGGATTCCGATGGAGAGAATTCTCGGGTTCGATGGTGCTACAGTACCGGCTGGAGTGGGAGGAACAGCCGGCGGGCACTGTAGTGCAGAGACCAGCGGCTCGGTTTGGAGCAGTCGGCTTCAGGAGGAGCAATGGGAAGGTTAAGGAGGGAAGAGAGAGCAAGGATCCTGCGGGCTCGTGCCATCTCTGCGAGAAAATGGAGACAGACGGGAGAGAGGGGAGTTCGCTCGATCGAGAGGGGCTTGTGGTTTCTTCTTGCGAAGGAGAGAGGGCTTGCCATTTCCTTTTGCGGTTTTGAAGGAAATCGGAGAGGTTGAAGACTGAGTTTGCCATTTCCTTGCGGTTTTGAAGGAAATCAGACGCCAGTGCTTGGTTGAAGAAACGAATTGGGAGGATCAGTTATGCTTCAGTTTTAAGAGGAAGGAACCAAGGGTCAACATAGAAATTGAGTGGTAAGGATTTAGATAATCTTATTTCGTTGCACCAAATGTGTGCTAGATATGCAAATTCTAGCCATCTATAATGTAAAAAAAAATGATAATCACATGACTCGGAATCTTATTTCCACAAAAGGAAAATGAAAAAGGGCCACTATAAGACACTGACTTTATGACTCATAAAGACATAGCCCACAGGTATGATGTGCTAGTAGAGATTTACATTCAAGTTTCATTGGAACAGTTAGTATGTTTCATTAAGAACATAAATGGAGGTTAATTGACATGGCTTTTTATGCTTATCTGCATTTGTTCATTGTATCATGACTTTTCATTAATTGACATGGCTTCATTAGTTGATTGAAGTTGGCATAAGAATGGTATGATAATGGCATGGTTTTCATAACATTATACATGTGAAAGCATAATAATTGCTATTTCATCAATGCACTAACCTTGTAGGTGCAATTGGCACGAGGCTCAAATGAACGAAGTTCTCAATCAACTAATGAAGCCATGATACAATGAACAAATGCAGATAAGCATAAAAAAATGAGATTATGATTGAATAAAGTAGCATGGATAATAGTACATTACTACCACAAACATGATGCAAATGATCAATATAGTGTCATAATAAATGAATACAAATGAATGCACATGATGAGATTGAGATGGATAAACATATGAAGTTGTTTCAAAGTTTACAACCACCGTTGTTTAGAGGAGCAGAAGCACCAGTAATAGCTGAATGTGTTGGGTTTTATATGCTTGTGGTTTGTTGGTTTATGGGCGAAGCCACAGCCAAGGCCTTACTCGATGATGGGGTTGCTTCATAGGATGGATTTTGGGATTCAGTGGTTAGGTCTTAGTCTTGGACCATTGAGTCCATTTTGGCCCATGGGATGCTATGCGAGCAGGTATCGTATGGATTATTTTGCAGCCTTATTATTGTATGGCTTGAGTATGTTTTAGGCCCCTTTTAATAAAAAATATTGTATTTATCGATATCAACAGTTGATTTCATGCTTATGCAGGCACCTGTCTTTGTGTCCACCAATGATGGACATATGGGCTAGTGCCCCATGAAAACCAATCCATTGCCACCTAGTAATAGCTTGTGTTGGTAGTAACTAGTTGTTTCCATCTATGGTTGGCACACCAATGAGTAGTTGAATGGTGTCTACAATCAGCGCTAACTATGCCTGATAGCCTGCAGGTGAGGATAAGGAATGCTTGGCGACAACACTGTCTTAACATACTCCTTATAACCCATACATAAGATTCTTTAAGCATTGGTTGAAATTGAATTTTCTTTCTTCCCTTTTTCTTTCCTTCCATTAAGGTCATTGTCCGTATTTATTTTATTTTCTTTTAGTACATGTTTCCGATGTGTCGCACATTCCAAAAGGTCCTCTTCTATGCATAGCAAAGGGTTTCAAGGCTATGATCATAGACACAACTTTGAATCCTTTGTACTTGGATGTTCCAAGGATGTGGAGTTGGGGAAAGGGAGGGAAATAAGCAAGTTGAATCCCCTGAATTTGACTCTGGATTCTTGGGTGTTCTGAAATGATGGAAGAGATTATGGAATGGAAGATTGGAGGTGCGATATGCTGATGTTGTCTCTAGCATTATGATGCCAAATCTTTGGTAAAGGTTTAATTTGAGATTCCTCATTTCATAGTCAAGAAGAAATTGCTGAAGGTAGGTTTCTCACTTCATGGATATTATTTATTTCCCATTGGTGAAGAAGTGATAATTGATATTTGGATTGTGCCACCTTCTTATTCTTGGATTGTGAAGGAAGGTCATGGCAATGCTAAGTTTATAGTTCATGGAGAAAGTCACCCATTCCTAACTAATCATTCCCAAAGAAAAGCACTTGTGCAAATGAATAATAGTTGTGGCTTGGTGAATACCTCTATGCATTTTTGATAAGTAGAAAGCTAGAGAGATTGATTTTAGTGAAACGTTTTACGCGTGCATGTATTTATTTATTTATTTATATATAAGATAGATGAATTTGACACATTGAAGGATTCATGTGAGTGGGATTAAGGCTTCTTCTTGTTGTTGTTGATATATAAGATAGATAATTGTTATGAAGAGTGATAAGCCAATGGTTCTGATATAGTTGTTATCCTTGAGTGGTGTTGATTGAAGTAGTACACGTGATAGTGGTTTGTTACAATCTTGAGATTGAGATGCAGCTCTGATTCTCAGATTTTGTTGTTTATCATCTCCCCACAAGTTGATGATTGGCCCGAGAGACTTAACTTGGAGCAGAGTTGGGTCGAACATTGTGTTGAGAGAGGCTTTGTGAACAAGTTAGCTAATTGATCGTGGGTAGAAATATGATGTATTGTGATGAAATTGGTCTTGATGCAATACAAATGACTTTGATGACTTACTGTTGAATATAACATCCCCATTAGAGTTGAAATGTTATCACAGTATAATGTAGTAGGAGTGCTAATGGGGATATTAGATTCAACAATAAGTCATTTTAGCTTGATGATTTCTATAGCTGTGAGGGCGAGAGCTTTATATTCAGCTGGAGGATCTAGCGAAAATAGTTTTCTTCTTGTCCATCCAAGAGATGAGATTGGCGTCCAGGAATATACAATAGCCAAAGGTGGAATTTTGGTCGGTATAGTTGCCAATGTAGTTCAAGTCTTAGACTTTTAGGGTCTGTTTGGGGCAGTTGTAACTTTTTGAAAAGCTAGTTATAAAGCTGATATATGTGTTACAAATATTTTTCTTGTTGAAAAATACAAAAAAATAGTTTTCTGACAGCCACCACACTCTAACAATTCTGGTTCTTAAAACAGTTTTTTTATCACAAAATTTTTTAAAAAGTAATCAAAAATTTGGTAGACAAACGAAGTTATTTTACTTTATGATTGTTTTCTTAAAAAACAAAACAGTCAAAAAATCGTCCCAAACATACTCTTAATAAACACAAAGAAGAGCGGTGGTTGGGCTTATAAAAAGACCTTTATCGATGGTATCTTGTATGTGTGAAGCTAGTAGCCCAATTAGCTCAAGAGAAGTCAATCATCATTGTATGCTCAAACTTAAAGTACACAATATTTTATTTTATTTTTTAAATTATAATATTATTATATTTTAAGGTATTGTTTAGATGAATTATGTCTAGCAAACTGAATAATAAGGATGCTCTGATCATAAAAAAGTTATTATTATAGTAAAACATTATAAAATTGATATTTTCATAATTATTTTAGATATACAACTTCAAAAGCTAAATAACATAGAATGGAATTATTGATTTTTAGTTCATCATCCTTTAAAATTAATGATATTTATGAATTTGCAAATAAATTTTATTCTAAAGACTTCATAGATGCACAGATGCTACACTTAAAAAATTCAGTTGAAATATTTTAATACATATGCTCAATAGAACAAGTTTTTGAGAATCTCTCTACATTTTTTGATTTATATCAAATATTGACTACGATTAGAAAATCGTTCATATATTCTTTTATTGTTCAATTAAGGAGATTGGACTTTGTCGCTTTCAATTGCAGCAGTAACTGTGTATAGTCAGCAATAAAGATTGTGAAAAAGAGCTAATAAAATAAAATTGAAGATGATTTTCATGTGAGTTATTGTTTAAATGTATTAAGAAGGATACTACAAAAAGTTTCAATGTAAAATTAATAATTGATTATTGATAGAATAAAAAAATGTTGGACATAATTTAAGATGTTTAATTATAATGATTAAATTAAAAGTGTTTTGTTCTTATAAGTTATTCTTAACTACTTTTTATTTAATATTTATTTTTTTTAGGAAATTAAAATTTTAATTTTAATTTATAATAGTTGATTTTTGTTTTGTCTCTGATGATCTGATATGTTAAGATAAAAGAAAAGAATAAGAATAAAAATAATTTTTAGAGAGGTTGATTCAGCCTTTGAATGCAGTTACATATCAGTTAACCGATTATTTTTGAGAGACCAACCTACTCCTAAGTCTTTGGCCACGATGGTCTGCCCTTTTAGGGTTTTTTTTTTTTTTTTTTTTTGCAATGGGTATATTTCACCTCAAAATCTTGTGGGAGAATATCTGTATTGTCTCACGGCTTAATGTCGTTGCTCATCATGCATAGAATTACGATTTTCCATATTAGGTATAGGAGTTATCTTGGAGAGGAATCTTAGTTGGGTTCGGTCGTGCTCAGCCACCAACTCTAAGAGACGATGGGTCCCTTTTAGGTTTCCAATTTGTATTGTTGTTCTGTTTAAAAAGATTACGTTTAGCTTCCCATTTGGTCTGATGCTTTTTGGTATAAGTAAAGATATTTGATGAAACTTGCTTGTCTGTCTTCTATAGCATCTTTGTGTAAATACTATTACATAGTTCTTATTCATTTACATATCAAACATTTAGGGGCTATTTGGGATCATTTTTATTTTTTATTTTTTATTTTTTATTTTTATTTTATTTTGTTTATATTTTGCTTAAAAATAAAATTTGTTTGATTGTATTTATTATTTTTAAAAATACTCAAAATATCTTTTAGATATAAGATATTTTGAGTATTTTTAAAAATAATGTTATTTATTTTTAAAAATAAAATCATATAAAAAATAACATAAAAATAAAAATTGATCTCAAACAACTCCTTAAATTTTTCATATTTTACAAATATGATATTTTTCTTATGTATAAAAAGATGTGTTTTAATTTAAAATAATAATAATATTAATTTTAATGTAATATTATATATATATATATATATATATATATATATATATATATATATATATATATATATATATATATATATATATATATATATATATATATATATATATATATATATATAAAATAGAGAATAGAGTTTGGAATGATGTCAGTGAAATTTTTAGAAGAATGATGGAATAGTAGATAAGACACTACTCAGAGATTTCGCTTTTATTTTGTGAGGACTTTAGATCTGGTTTTAGGTTTCCTATAGGCATAAGCACCTATAGTTAATTACCTCTCTCAATATTGAGAGAGAACTTTCGATTAAGGCTAGGCGTTAGATCATTGAGTGCGTAGCATATAGTAACAGCATGTAAAGTTTAAAATTTAAAATTTATGAAATTCATCGTTCTTTAACTTGAAGCGGGAGGTTGGGGAGCGATGATGTGCATCCTCTATCCATCATCTCGGTATCCTGATTCTATCTATGTGAGAGGAGGTAAATCAACTTCAGAAGGATCCTTATCGGCCATGGGTTTGCGTCGTCAATCCTTGTACTGGGGTGGTGTTTGTTTAAGAAGACAAGCTTAAGTTTACCTTAGTTGACAGAGGGTTTTTTTTGTCTTATTAGGTGTATCATATTATTTACATCTCAAGGTATAGAGCCATTGGGGAGAATACAGGCTACAGTCATGATCGTAATATAATGATGTCATTTGGCAGCAACCGAGGACTTTAATTAAATCATATGTAGCTTTATTGCCAAACCCATAAGGATACTGGTCCTTATTGGCATGAGATTGATTGAGAGTGAATATAGAAATATATTTGATTTGTCATTGGCTCCTTTGTGAGCTAGAGTTTTCTTAATTTATCGCATAAGACAAACAATTGTGAAATGTGAGTTGAATTTTAGCTTTAAGTTTTTTTACCTTGATGATTTTCATTTAACCATTTAACACTTAGTAAATTATCCGATCTAATATTTGTCCGATTTTGTATTTTTATTGATAATTAATTTAGATTAATTTGATTTGAACTTGCAATCTCATTTTAATGGTAAGTATTCCTTCCGGTTGAAATTTCCATTCAGCACATCTATCATCAGGATAGATGTATTACTTTGTTATTTCAGATCTTGTCGACTCTATTAATTTAATAATAGATAATCAGATCTATTTTCATATGATATAATTAGGTTCTTAGATATCTTATTGAGTTATAATTCTTATAATAATATTATTAGGTTATTAGGCTTTTAGGTTTTGTTAATCCGGACATGATCCTAAGTCCCAAGGAAACAACGTAGACATCCTAGACACTAAGTTTAAGCATTAGTAGTGTGAGCTCATCTGTATTTGATAATTCAGATTATTTTATTTCTAAATTATGAGATTAATTTTATATTTTCATTTAATTCTAACTTAGTCTGCGTAGTCTTTTTAGATATTAAAATTTGCACTCTAAATTTCTATATCTGAGTACATGCAGGCATTTATAGTTTAGATAATTTCATCTAATTAAATAAATCATTGACTTTGAAAATCATAATTATAATGAAATTCATTAATTTTTGGATTGAAAGAAGCTCCATAATTTATAGAGAATTTAATTTAACATTGTCTTCTGTCTGCTTGTACGAAGAATTGCAGATCCGGTGACGTATTGTATCGCATAATTATGTTTATATTTGCACTTAAAATGTTATATCTCTACTTGGATTTTATTTATTCATAGAATTTCTAAATTTCAATAGTTGGCTTATGCTCATTAAAGACTTGTTAGATCTTTCCAAACTCAACATTCAAATTTAATATTCGCTTGTACAAACTGTTGTACTTCCTCTAAGTGAGCTTATTTGAATTCAAGCTTCTTTTGAATATAAGTCGATTATTCAGTAAGAAATCTCGATCATGCTTACTAATATACTATTTAGTTACTGTGAAAATCTCTTATGAATTTATTTGATTTTCACTTTTACTTGAAAATAACACTCAATAAATCCTATGTGCTTTAATTTCATATCCATTGAGAGCCTTCTTCAATTCATTTTAAAATAGACATTGCCATGTAAGAAGGCACGTTCTTTGTAAACCTCACTCTAGAGTTTGATTTGGGCTCTACCCCATTTGAAAATTAGCTTTTTAGCTTCATACAACATTCCTATAAGTTTGACATGAATTCAAAGTCATGTTTGAATTTGGCTTATTCTCTTTCAACCATATTCATGCATAATATAACGTAAGATACAAAGTTCAATTAGTTCTTCTTAGCTAATTAACCATTAACTTTTATAGTTTGTTATAGAGTGTAAACAAGTTATCACGCTTTGTCTTCATTCTCCAAGTTTGATTGTGTTCAATTCAAATCATTTTTATTTCACTTGGAATAAGTCATAATAATCTCAGTGTTTATTGCCTTAGCCATATTCATGTTTATTGGCTAGTTTCATAATCACATCCATATTTATATAAGAACTATTAAACTCAATTTGGATTCATTCTTAACTCCACATCAATTTTCATATTTATTTAAAAATTAGACTTCAAATTTATTTTAAGTCTCTTGTGAGTTTAGTATTAGCCTCTCCAAGTTTTAATTAAAATTTGTTTAATTTTGAAGAATTTGAGAGAAAGAGAACTCACTTTACGATGAAATTTACATTTGTTGTTTTGCTTCAATTTGAGCCATAGAGCATTGCATTTGCAGGGAAAAAAATATTGTCACATACAACTTTCGTTTATGACATTTATCCAACAAACCCCATCTTCGCATTTAATTATTGAATTTAAATAAGGATGGGTCTCATATTAATTCTTTCTATCCCTATAAATAAGGCTAAGAGGGGGCTTTGCCTTTTATGTTATTTTCTTGAAAATATTTCATAGCCTTTAAGGATTTTGAGGCAAGAAAGAGGATTTACTTGCATTCAAAGTAAGTATTTTTTTAAAAGTTTCCCTTCAAGTACTCTCTGTTTATTTCTCTTTGATTCAATGTTTATTTTTATATTTATCATGTATCTTTTTATTTAATTTAAGTTTAGATGATTTCCATTTAAATTTGTTTAAGTTTAATTTCGGTCAAATTTGAGATTTCATAGATGTCAAATCTAACAATTTTGGCTTACTTGGTACGCTATATTGAGCGTAGCGAGCGGTGTCTTACGACACCACATCCATCTCATTGCACTCACTACGTCCTATTGGCATTAACGGAGTCTTGAAACCTGCAAAAAGAGACACAAGCATATGCACAATTCCACACATTTCTACACATCCACAAATTATACTTTGAAATATGATTTCTTATTTTGGATGAGAGAAAGAGAGGGAGAGAGAGAGAGAGAGAGAATGGAGGGGCTTGATTTACTCGGCTCGTACAGGGGAATTGTGTGCTCCTTCCCTCGGCTAGGACGAATGGAACGAGGGAAGGGGGAGGCGAATCAGATCGAATGAGCGTTGTTTGAAGGAAAATCGAGAACAGGAGGAAAATCGAGATGAAGTTTTGGATTGGGGTGAAGTTAGGCTTACGGTTATTGCGGTGTCCTTGAGAGAAAACGGGATTCGGTTTGCAACTCGAAGGAATACGAGCAAATAGGAGAAACAGTGGGGAAGATCTTGTGAGTGTTTGAGCAACGAGAGTCGATAAACTTCTTGCGATTGAGGAAATCAGCGAGATCTTCCGTCAGTGAAATGAGAGAGAATGATATGAGTCCATATCCTCAAATAGACAATAGAGGCAAAAGGGAAAGAAAAATTCCAAGTTGACTAAAGGACTTCACAACATAAATATAAATAATTACTCAGAAAAATAAGGAGGGACAATAACAGCCAGACCTTACAGATAATAAACAGACAGAGACCAGATAGGATAAACAACAGAGAAGAAAAGATTACAAGGATACTAATTCAGAGCATAAAACAATTACAATTATTACAGACTATAAATACAACATGTTGAGCACGAACCAAAGATCACGACAACAAAAGCAATGACATTAAAAGTCCCAAAGTATCACGGAAGGACAACCGAAGATAGATAATTCAAAACCCTACGAAGTTATCCTTAATGTAATGAAGATCAGAACCCAAGAAGCAAGAATTAAAATAAACAATATAACAGTTTTCTATTATTTTGTAACAGAATGAATGAAACAACAGAAGCTAGCAGAAATCAAGAATGATCCATGCAGTTGACAATAAAAGAAATTAGATCAGAACTCAAGAATCAAGAAATCAGATAATAAAATAACAGTTTTTCTGTTATTTTGTAACAGAATGGAGGAAACAACAGAAGCTATCAAGAAATCAATAAGCTCGACCACTAACCAAATAATATTCCAGAGAGATAGAAGGAAGCAACAAGAATAAACGATCCATTGTAACTGAAAGTAGTTACTCCAACAAGAAAGCATTAGATGAGGGTTAGAAAATAGTATAAATAGGGGATAAAAGAAAAACAGAGGAAATCAATCAAGAATTTTAAAAGAAATTTATCTTCTTCTTCTTCTTCTATTCTTCATCTCTTTCTTCCTCCTCAAGTCTTCTCTGGTTTTCCTCACCAGAAACCTCCGCTCTTCATCTGAGAACCCTAAGTTCTCCTCATCCGCACCCTCTTCCCTCTCGGAGGCGTGACGGCTCGAATGGTCGAAGGAATGAAACAAAATCATTAAAGATAGCTTCTCCCCGAAGACTCATCCCATGACCAAGAAACATCCTCCTAAGCTAATATCAAAGGCCCAGATCAAATCCAAGGATCAAACCACGCTGAAAGACTGTAATCCACTAACTCCCTTGAGATCAAGAATCGATCAAAGATCAAATCAAGGGTAGATAAGAAACCAAATCAATCCGACGGTTCAAGAATCATCAGAAACTCAATCCGGTGATTAGATCCAGCAAGCTTCAAAGCTAATTCAGTCCGGAAACCTCATTATTACTTTAGTTCAGACCACTCGATTACTCAACCAAACTCAAGCCTAGCCAGACCATAATTACCACTAAACCAAACTCATTCTCAACAACCGAACTCAGCCCAGAATTAGAATCATATCATTGGTGCTCTCGTTGACTACATCATCACTCAGAAAATATGGCAGAAGGCACAAGACATGCATCCAAAACCCTAGAAGAATGTGTGTCAAGGCTAAACAAAACAGAGGAGCAAATGTCCTCAATCTCTATGATATTAAATGAAGTTTCAAGAATACTATCTTCTATAGAAGAAAAATTGGAGAAAAACTCTCAAGCGACAAATCCATATGTACATGTCATCTCATACAGAATGTTATCCTCCAAATAGACCACAAACACAAAATTAGACATTAAAGTAGATATGCCAAGGTTTAATGGAGATCCTAAAGGTCGGTTTCAGACCGACTTTCAATATTATATTTATCGAGCGAAGTTCATAATTGCCTCGGTTTACATGGATGGACTGCACTTGGTACCAATATATCACTTAAATAATGTTGCATTCATGGACATAATTTAAAGAAACAGATAATTCGAGATTTGGTCCCTCTTATCTGAGAGATTTGAGAGGAGAATTAACTAAATTACAATGAGACAACAAGATTGAACTTCTACAATGATTTTGAAGAACTAGTAAATTTCGGGCATCCCACGAATTTTACAAAGTTTTGTTTGAATCGGGGCTTAAACATGATATCAAGAGAGAAGTAAGAGCATTACAACCCAATTCTGCAAGCATTTCAATTAAACTAATGGAAGATAGGCTAGTGATGACACTCACATGTCGAAACTACAAGATCATGATCTTGTGTAAAACAACCTCAATTACACAACCCATCCTACTCTACCACCAATCAACACAACAACAATCAAAATAAACAGCCAATAGCAATTCAGAGGCTGACACCTACACAAATGGAAGAAAGAAGAAAGAAAGGATTGTGTTTCAATTGTGAGAAAAATATCAGAGGACATATATGTCAAGCCAAATTATTTGCCTTCTGATGGTGATACCAAGAGTATCAACTACTAGATACTCAACCGGAAAGACAGTGGATACAAGAAGAAGTATTAGAAACAAGCTTACAATTTCAGCCATTCAATCCAGGCTAAGAAAGATTATATAAAGTATGCATAATTATCAACCTTCCAAATAGTTATAATCACCCAAATAGCTTATATTTTATTTCTATATATATAGAATACTGACCCGACTACTACAACCACCTACCTAGTCATAATGTTTATCTTTTTATATAAACACTACATAGAATATCTTAGAGCATAGCTGCAAATAAGATTTTCTATAGTAATAAGTCGGTTAACACAAGATTTTCCAAAAATAGATGGACAAGAGAAGCATCATATAATACGACCACATACGAAGGAGGAATCATGTTGGATAGGTGGGGACAGAGACCCATATCATTTACAGCTCAAAACAAATATCATTGGGAACAAATGGCCGATAAACATAGAAGAGAGGTTCAAGTCAAAGACTTGACAATACAGTGATTATACTACACCCGTAGAATTACCAACTCGTTGAGAGGCGATATTAATCAAGCATGTTAAAATTTTTAGATCACATACAGCATGAGATCCACAAATTAAAGAAACATTAAGGCAATGGGAAGGACTTCTAGCCACAGATGCTTCTTGGGTGTCAAGTAAAGAAATACAGAAAGCATCTCAAGAATTGACCTTGAGGACAAGGTTAGTGTGGGGAGGGGAGTAATGATATGAGTCCATATCTTCAAATAGACAACAGAGGCAAAAGGGAAAGAAAAATTCCAAGTTGGCTAAAGGACTTCATAGCATAAACATAAATAATTACTCAGAAAAATAAGGAGGGACAATGCTGACACTAGATAATAACAGACAGAGACCAGATAGGATAAACAACAGAGAAGAAAAGATTACAAGGATACTAATTCAGAGTATAAAATAATTACAATTATTACAGACTACAAATACAACATGTCCAGAATAACACCAGAACCAAAGATCAGCTAGAATGACAACAAGGCTACTTAAAAGTCTTAAAGTATCATAGAAGGACAACCAAGATAGATAATTCCAAAAACCCTACGCAGTTATCCTTATAATGAAGATCGGGCAAGAAGCAAGAATTAAAATAAACAATATAACAGTTTTCTATTATTTTGTAACATAATGAATGAAATAACAAAATATGAAATCAAGAATGATCCATGGTTAATAAAAGAAATTAGATCAACTCAAGAATCAAGAAACCAGATAACAAAATAACTTTTCATTTATTTTGTAGCAATGGAGGAAACAATTTATCAAGAAATCAATAAGCTCGACCACTAACCAAATAATATTCCAAAGAGAGAGGAAGCAATAGAATAAATCCATTATGGCAGTAGTTACTCCAACAAGAAAGCATTAGATGAGGGTTAGAAAATAGTATAAATAGGGAATAAAAGAAAAACAGAGAAAATCAATCAAGAATTTTAAAAGAAACTTATCTTTTTCTTCTTATGTTCTTCATCTCTTTCTTCCTCCTCAAGTCTTCTCTGGTTTTCCTCACGGAAACCTCCGCTCTTCATCGGAGAACCCTAGGTTGCTCCTCCGATCCCAGCCGCACCCCTCTTCCCTCTCAGGAGCGTCGACGGCTCGAATGGTCGAAGGAACGAAACAGAAGCCTGATTAAAGATAGCTTCTCCCCGAAGACTCATCCCACGGCCAAGAAACAGCCGCCTAAGCTAATATCAAAGGCTCAGATCAAATCCAAAGATCAAACCGCACAGAAACTAGCACGTGTAATCCACTAACTCCCTTAGAGATCAAGAACAACTTGATCAAAGATCAAATCCATGGGCAGATAAGAAACCAAATCAATCCGACGGTTCAAGAATAAGCTCAAGAGAAACTCAATCCAGGTGATTAGATCCAACGGCCAAGCTCAAAGGCGCTAATCCAACGATCCAGAAAGCACCCGATAAACCTTCCCCAATTATCAGAACTCAGTGGGTTGGACCACTGTTGAAATCAAACCAAACTCAAGCTGCCATACCATAATTACCACTAAACCAGGACCCATTCTCAACAAATCACCCATTAGAACCATATAAAGAGAACAACAGTTGAGAGGGTCGAGGCTGGAATCGAGCGGGCTTGGCATGATAAGTGAGGGTTGCCGGAGGGAACAAGGGTCTCCTTTGCGGTTCGCCTCTTATTGCGGTTGAGGGAAAATGGAAGGCCCACGAGAGAAAGGCTTGCGGTTAAGGAGAGGAGAGCCTTGGGATCGCGGTCTACGGTGCGAGGTCGAATGAATGCGAAGCGTAGGGTGTGCATTGATCACCCTGAACCGAACCGAGTTTATTTGGTTAATCGGTTCGGTTTTATGTTTATTATTTGGTTTTGGTTGAAATTGTGTGTTTTGCGGTTTTGGTTTTGGTTTTGGTTGGTTTTAATTAAAAAATTTCGGTTTATCCCGAAAATCGATTATTTTCTCTCGGCACTTGGCAGTCGGCACAGTCGGTCCGCTGTCCCCGCTCGACGGCTCGAGTCTCGACCGCTCGAGTCGATTAAGAGTCTAAGACTCCTTGATGCTTCGGCCTTTAAGTCCTCGATGGCTGATGCCATACACTTCTTCGAGAATCGAGAGTCTCGACTCTCGCTTTGACTTCATTCCTTAGGGAGGAGGAGTTAGGGCATAAGCATAAGGCATTGGCGGCCCATGTTCGGCGATTAATCTCGATTTCGCATTCCACTTTCAACTTTCCTATTCAGCTACTCTATCTTTTATTTTTTTTTTTTCCTAGCGAATAGCCCTGTTCTGTCTTCACCTCTGACTTTAAGTCTCTTTGAGAGGTAAGAACTAAATGATCTCAACTCCTCTCTCTCTCTCTCTCTCTCTCTCTCTCTCTCTCTCTGTCATCATTGTTGTTCTTTGTTGTGGTTGTTGATGGTTTGATCTTGTGAGCTATGGTGGGTATGGCTTAAAGTAGGCTGAAGAATTGGCTTTATCTTTGTTCTTTGTTGTGGTATATTCTCTATTACGCCATTGGTTTTATCTTTGTTGTCGTTGAGACGTTGTTGATTGTCTTCCGCCTGGACCACTTCCTTATTCATTTGTGATTTGTCGGTTTTGATTTTGAATCTTTGATGGAGCTAGGGTTTGACCGTTTGAAGAAGACCTGAAGTTGATGTTTCATGTTTCTACTTTGATTGAATTACCTACTGACTACTATTTTTTTGCATTACATTTACATATTTTACCATGATGACATGGCCCATGGGTCTATGATAATTATGCATAAGGTATATTGGTAACTGGTATTGTAATCCCATTCTCTCGCCCGGATCAAATTTATTCAATGGCGTGTGAAATTCTATATTTTTTTACGTAAAGTGTAGGTGTCAAAGTGTAAAGATTGGTTTCACTCAATCGAACTTTGTTGAACTCAATTTGTTTGACTTTTCTGCACATGTATAATGTATTGATCATAAGGTGGCCGTGAATTTGCCTGATTAAATTTATGCTTGTTGGTTACTAGAAGAGATATTATATTATGCTATCTAACTATTTATTGGATTTCTCTGCTAAATTTATGCTATCATAAGGTGGTCGTGGCACGTGAATTTTGCCTGATTAAATTTGCCCATTAAGAATCCCTTTACTCTCTTGGGTTTCTACTATGAACATGGAATTACATTCCATTTACTCTCTATTTGATCATTAATGATATGAGTAGACATTCAATATTTCAGTTTATAAGAAAGACAATAGTCATGACAATCTCAATTCTCAATGCAAAGAAGTTTAGGAACATATATAGCAAAACATATGGTTTGAGCTATCTCAAGGATAATTTGGTTCTTATGCTTCATTCTAGTATGACATGTAGATGCATGTCTTGGTGTATAATGTAAGCCTTATGATGTTATTTTTTTCTCTTAGTATTTTTTATGCAACTATGCAAGTAATAGTATTGATTTATTGGGACGGCTTTAATGAAAACAATATTGAATGGTAATGTTGAGAAATGTGGCATTATATGATAATATTTGGGATACATTACTAGATGGAGTTGATTGAGCATTACAATTTGTAAACATGAATTAACACTATTCAATTATACGATTCATGTCTTTTTTCTTCTCAATATTATAGTATCCAATTGTTCTTTAATTGAAGTAAGTTTTGTTGATGTAATTTATTAAAGCATGCTTTATTTTTTCATTATTTTTTTGATTTTTTAGAGTCTAGAAGTAGAAACATGTCACAAGTTGGAGATAGTTCAAATATTATTAGTTCCTCCAAAGCTATGACCACTACTCAACAAGTTCAAGTTACAGGAGATGTGAGTGTCAGTAATGAGAAACCACCAATTGCAAAGAAAAAAAGAAAGCTCAGACCTAGAGGTTTGGGATCACTTTGTGAGGTATACTAATGAGGAAGGAAAAAAAAGAGAGCAAATGTAATTATTGTGGAAAGTCATATCACAGTGATCCAAAGATTAATGACACTTCAAACTTAAGGACACATCTTTCTTTGTGTCGGAAGAATCCTCTTAATAATGAACCAAATCAAAACTAGCATTACAATTTGGTGTTAAAGGTGAAGAGCTTATGCAAGGCATGGAGATTTGACCAAGAAAATATAAGGAAAGCTTTAGCAATGATGATTATTGCCGATGGATTGCCTTTCAAGCATGTAGAAGGTTGGGGGTTTAAATATTTCATGTCTCAGTGTTGTCCA
This sequence comes from Cymbidium sinense, assembly GCA_021442155.1. Taxonomy (NCBI): domain Eukaryota; kingdom Viridiplantae; phylum Streptophyta; class Magnoliopsida; order Asparagales; family Orchidaceae; genus Cymbidium; species Cymbidium sinense. Next base: position 74,736,275 of record CM038229.1, read on the forward strand.
ATGTTTCAAATACCTTCATGATGGACATTGACACATGATTGCTTTAAATTTTATCAGAATGAGAGAGCAATTTTAAAACAACTATTCAGAAGTCTACGAGTTTGTCTTACTACTTACTTGGACATCCATTCAACTTAACTATATGTGTATCCTTTGCACATTTTATTGATGATGCGGAAACTCAATAAAAGAGTTATAAACTTTTGTCCCATCTATAGTCTGGGGAGAATTACTTAGGCAACAAGTTGAGAAGTGTCTTGTAGATTGGGATTGATGCAATTTTTACGGCATTGATGCAAGTTAATAATGACATCATCACACACACGCAAAAAAATTTGGCAAGGGAGGTAGTATTCTAGATGGTCGCTTCTTACATATGAGATGCATAGCTCATATTGTTAATTTAATTGTGCAAGATGGGCTGAAAGAGATGTGAATATGTCTACATCTTCAAAGAGAGATACATTATTTCAATCACACGCTACAAAAATTTAAAGAATGCATTGAAATAGAAAAATAAAACTAAAAGCATGTTATGCTTAGATGTTCCTACTAGATGGAATTCCACATTTTTAATGTTAAGTGCAGCCGTTAAGTTGGAGAGAGCTTTTGAAAGGTATGAGGAGATTGACACTTAATTTAAATCAGAACTAGAGAAGATTGCTCCTTTTTTTGGAAAAATTTTATGAGCTCATTTTAAGAATTTTTGATTTTTTGTATGTGATATCAAATACTTTTTTCATGAAATTGCAGAAGTTCTTTGTCTTCTTCAAAATTGGCAAATGGATGGTGACTGACCCAAATGTGAGAAATATGGCTTCCAAAATGATGACAAAATTTCTAAATATTGGGGTGTCATAGAGAAAATGAATTTGAATATATATCTTGTTGTTGTTTTGATCCCCATTCAAGTCAAGATGTAGAGTTATGGATATGTATGAAGGACCTGATGGTGTTGCTTCACAACTTATTAGATCATCATGCTATGATATGTTTTCATGATTACAAAATAAAAGTTCTTGGTGAAAGCTAGAAGTGGTCTCCATGAGAAACAAAATTTTTTTGAAGAGTCTGTTTTACAACCAAATCTTCGGGAGAAGATATTCAATGATGAGAAATTCAAAAGATCCAATTTGGAAAGGATGATGTAGATAACAAATCAGATCTAGATAAGTATTTGGCTGAGGAGTCTGAAGTCATGAAAGATCATTTTGATATTTTAAATTAGTGGATGGTTAATGCACCAAGATTTTCTATTCTCTCATACATGGCTCGTGATGTTTTAACTGTTCCAATTTCTACTGTTACTTCAGAATCAGTTTTCAGTACAACTGGTTGTATTCTTGATGCATTTAGAAGTTCATTATCCCCAAAGAATGTACAAGCTCTAATATGTGCACAGGATTGGATGCGAGCAAAATGGACCGTTAATCCAGTAAATGTGGAAGAAAATATTAATGACATTGATAAATTTGATGAAGGTATTTATTATGCTTAAATTCACAATTATTTGTTCTTTTTAATCTTAATTAGAATAATTAATTATTCATTTGTTTTATGATTAGCAAAATTAACAAGTAAAACACTTTCTTGGCTGTTATGATTGTCGAATGTTGATTCCAATATGGGTTATAGTCTTATAGACTTTCGATTTCAAATTTTAATGGTCTTCCTTTTGTTAGCCTATTACTTACTAATTCTTTTATTAGTTTATCTTATGTTACTGCTTTTTGCTTTCATCTCTCTTATATATGTTGGATTGTAATTTGGTTAGTTAGTTTTATCTTATAGTTTTTACATTAGTCTTTTTTTATTTAGGCAATGATATAATGATGAAATGATCAATGTATACATGGTTGGTGACATTTTTTTATGTTATTTCCCTCTTAAGTCTTAAAGTTTTGGCGATTTCTCAAAATTATTGATGCCTCATTATATATATGGTGATCATATTTTCATATATTACACTTGAATCTTGTTAATAAAAGATATTTTTATAATTTGAGCCCCAAATTATAAATATACATATGTATATATTGTTTATTCTTGTAGATTTTATTTTACCATAAATTGATATAATCTTACTAGAACTCTTCATAAAAAATATTGTGGATTGTTTATACTACCAATCACCTCATCCGTTAGTTCTCTGATACTATTCATTTACGCCTTTGTTTTTTAGTTCAAGTTGGTAATTGGTATTGACTATTGAGAACATGATTTGCTATTGTTAAGTTCAAAGAAGCATTGTTTGTTTCCAATTCCACTTCTTATCCCTTAATTGTACAACATGTCTGCACATTTGGTTTAATTAAATCATTTGAATTCAACATACAGTCTTTAAGAGGTTTTTCATCCATTAAAACTATTTTCATGGGATGGTGGAGGTGATTGTTCATGTTATTTACTATTCTTTTATGTAAAAGATCGGTAAAAAATCAGATTTCTTTGTTTGAGTTTGGGTAAAAGGAGGGTGGAAGACAACTTTGTATATGGGGATTACGTATGAGCAATCCTCTTTAAAAGTATCTCCATTAATTAATATTCTCATAATTCAAGATATGATTTCCTTTACATATAAGTTATTCCTTTAAAAGTATCTTTCATAAAACTGAAGGTATGATTATTGTTTCTGGTTATGGGCAATCCTCTAGGAAGGTACAACCTCTTTTATTGCAATTTTTTCATAACGGTGAACACTAACTACTTAAAATTATTGATCTTTTACATGAAATAGAACACGAAAAATAATTCTTATGCAGACATAGAGGCTGTCTATGAATGTTTGAAGGAACAGTACAAAGTTGGAGATGAAGATATTATTTTATATGATCAACTAGAAGTGGCCCAACACTTGACATCACGCCTACCAAATATAAGGTGGTGCCGATATCATATCATTTCTGGCTCAAAAAAATGAATTATGTTGTACTTTTTTTTTCTCTTTTCTTTGTTAGTTGTTTATTATTTTATTTGTACATTAAATTGTATCAACATGAAAAACTCTTTACAATATCTATATGGTTAGTTTAGTTAATAAAATTTCTCCTTTTTTTGTTTGTAACTTTAAAATCTTTATTTTTTTTAATTTGTATATGTTATTCGGTTTATGAAAAAAACAATAAACCAAGTCTAATTCGTTTATTTTTTGGTTTTTTGTGCTAATTTAGTGGTTTGGTTTTAAAATTAAGGTTTGATTTGTTTGGTTTGACCAAAACACCAACCGAATAAAACCAAACCATCAATGCTCACACCCTCGCGGAGAATGCCGAAGCGATAAGAGGTGCGGTTTATGGTTTGAGGGAGAATGAAGATCAAGCGAAGAAGGTTTGGGTCGTGCCTAGGAATTAGGGCCAGTTAGATTAAATAATAAATTATTAATATTTTTAAAGTTTTTAATTAATCAGAATATGAATTTTATGGTGATGTTATTATATAGTTAGTATATATATTGATTTTAGATTATTGATGTGATGACGATTTGAGGCTATTGATTCAAGTCAAAAATTCAGAAAAAATAGCGACATCGAATTTATTAGATTTGTCAATCGCGATGCCTCATTTGATGATTTACGCCGCTAACGCAATCAATTTGAACGATGTCGCTTTATCAGCCTCGACCGATCGATGCGCATTTCGACTGACGGTATTGCAGTTGATCATTGGGATCTGCAATATTTATGATCAATTTGACGCTCAACGCGATGAGAAAGTATTTCGACGAGATCATTTTGATTGATTTTCGCCGCTGAATGTATTTCGCTCGATTTAAGCACTATTGATCTAAGTCAATCATATCTTATGATCGAATTCAATCATGTGCGAATAAGATATATATATATATATATATATATATATATATATATATATATATATATATATATATATATATAAGAAATATGTATGTAAATGCTCCTAAATTAGACCAAGCTTGTTTATTCCATAGAAATAATAGTCTATTGACTATGAATCCTGTTTAAAGCTACTCAGGTAAGAAAAATTCGTCGGACTTAGCATGAGGAAGGCATCATCACTATTACTTCTTCAATGCATGCGATTTGTGGGTGTGTGTGTGTGTGTGTTTTTTTTGGGAAAAAAACTATTTCATTGATATAAATTTGTTCAGACATAAATGCACTAATGCAATGAAGTGTATAGAGGAGTTTGACCTGTGGAGACTTTGATAAAAGATTTATTCTTTAACAGAGAGTTTGAGATTTGAAGCACATATTAATAATCAACCTCTATCTTAGTTGCTATTAAGACTCAACTTCTATTAAAAAAGAAATGTTTGGATTTTCGAAAGGCCTACTGAAAAGACAATTTTTTTATAAATAAATACTTTTATTATTCTCTCACAACACAGGACTATTTGGTGTAAGTAGGCATTTAACTCAAGTAAGATTTAATAGATTCTATAATGTAAGCTAAAGTTTGAAAATTATTTATTATGGTAGATGTTAAATGTAGATTGTTATTTGATTATTAATTTTTTAATTTAAATATGTATATAATTAAAATATTTTATTATATTTATTTATATCAATTTTAATTAGATTAATTAAATTATAATTAATGTAAATAAATTCTCTAATATTAATTAACTAATATTAATAAATAATATTGTTTTATATGTATTATGTTTGATTATAGATTGCCGAGTTCGTAAGAGAAGGGATTGGACAAGGTATTTTAATTTATTAATTGAGAATTTAGATTTTCATTTAAAAGATTTTAGATTTAAGTCTTTATATGTATAAGTTTATAATTAAATTCGTTTATATATATATCATAGCCTAAAACAATAAAATATTGGATTTGCATACTTGTCGAGTTAGAACAAATTATTTGGATTAATAAAATCTAAAATTGAGTTAAATTTATATTTTATAATAAAGGTATGTGCAACACAATTAATCTAACATACGGAACCACTCTAGTGAAGTTAAATTCTTAAATAATGATAGTTATGATAATTGGTCGAGGACCTGACTCGTTGGGCTCACTCAGCTCACAATTATGTCATCATATAATTAGGGGTGTAAATGAGTCGAATATGAATAAGTTATTTATATTTATTTGCATTTAAGTTCGCTTGTTAAAAGATGAATGTGCTCATAATATTATGACATGATCAACTCGCCTGAGCCTCAAGCATGAATGAGGGGGAACTCGGCTCCGATATGGTGATTCGTCGATCAATTACATCCCACATATTACGTCCCTGATCTCTTAGGAAACAAAACAGATCACATAACATGCTTGCCATTGACTTGCTGGTTACACTTACCTTTGGAGTTTATCGAGATGGCTTGCTGATTTTACTTACTCTTCACACTCTTCGCAAAATCCAATTAAGTGAGGACCTCAGGACACTTGCTTAGAGAAGCCACATTAGCTATGATCGTAATTGTCACTCCAACTATTGTAGGGTGTATATGTTTTTATAGTGGGCAATTCATGTGTGGCAAGATCATCGTGCATTTATTGTATTATTGTGCAATGAGCCTATTGGTGTAGTTTTCATTACTCTATAATTAAAGAATTAAAAAATTAAGATATATTATTTTTGTATTGTCCATGATTTCATGAACTAGAGTTGAGTCGAGTTAGTTTTTTTTTAATTAAACTAAGCTTGTTTAATTTAGCTTGAGATCGAGCTCAAGCTTAGCTCGTGAAAAAAATTTAGGCTCGAGCTCGATTTCAAAGCGCAAGCTCAATTAATAAGCTTGAATTCAAAGGAAAGTTTTTTTAAAAATTTTTGCCTAGATTATAATGGTTTATATATGTGCTGTTGTACAATTATCTTGATTAAATATATGCTTTTATAACATATAATTATATGTAAGTATTCATAATTTTTTTTTGTATTGCAAAGTAGTTTTATATTACTTAAGCCTAACTCAATATAAAATAGATAATAAATTGCATATAGCATATCATGAGAAACACCCTATATAAATTTACTATGATTGTATCATAAATCTCATATGTCAAAGTAAAAATAATAACAAGTATCATAAATCTCATATGTTAAAGTAAAAATTATGTCATCCACTAAACTATTTTGTATCAACTATTTGAGTAGGCCTACCAACCTTGCTTGCACTAATCTTATTTGATGTCTCAACTCTCAAGTCGCCACCACCTTTTGGTTTAAAACTAACAACATACTCTTCATATAGCTCATATAATAAACAACGATAACTGACATTCCTCATGTTTTCATCTCTTATGTAAATCTTAGGATGTGCAAATTCAATCATCTGAACTTCTCCTTAAATTCATAATAACACCAAAGGCCATAAGATTATTCACTATAGTATTTGTCAAACTTTTCTTTCATTTTTCTTATCATTTTCATAATAAAAAATCAAATTAAATTGAACCCTCTTTTTTTTATAGTACAATTTGTGAGATGAATAAATTAAATTGGGTACGTCTAGAGATGATACTAATTTCTTCATTAAAGAAGCCCAACATCTCACAAACAATTTTATCTCACTCTTCATCTATAGGACAATTAACACATGCAACATCTCTTGCACCATAAGAAAAAAAAAAAAGCTTCCCTTAATTTCAATTCCATTATCATCATAGAATAGGTAGAATTCCAATGAGTAAAATAATTTATCACAAATTTTTTAGTTGTTAATTGTAATTGCTGTACAACATCAATAAATCTTAATAATCTTCTTTTAGATGCACTATATCTCTGATTTTATAAACAACATGTTCAATACTTTTGATTATATCTTTCACCATTAAATTCATAATAACAGAATAATAACTTACATGGAAGAGTCACCCACCAAAAGTAATTTTTCTTGGTTCTAAAACTATCTTTCAATAACTTAATGACCATCTCATTATTAGTTGTATTACTAATTGACATAGTAAAACTTTATTTTAAGACTCCAATCATAAAGTGCTTTATAGAATGTATTCACAATTTGAGATGCAATGAGTGGAGGAGCTAAAACAAAAAAATTTAAAACATATTTTTATAATCTCCAACCAACATTAACATAGCATGCTATCACAATCATATAAAATACCCTTTGATTCTTTGATTTCCATATATATATATATATATATATATATATATATATATATATATATATATATATATATATATATATATTATAAAGTTGATTATGTTTATATTTTTTAATGCTTTTCTAAATTTTTTTTTTATTTCTCATACACCAACATAACATCGTTATGTGCAGTAGCTCTTGAATATTTCATAAAATATAGGGACATCGACTTCAAACAAGATTAAACCCAAATTACTTAACAATTAAAAATGACTTTTTATTAATCAAGATGTAGTGATCAATCATTTCTTTGAGTTTTTCATGATCATATCTGAAGTTAAAATGCATCGATCTTCAACTGTTTGGTTCCTTGAATTTTCATTATTAGTTGGCTGAAAAGTTAATAATTTTTATTTTTTAAGGCATGAATTCGAGCCGCACAACACTCTAAGTGTTTTCTAAATTATCTAGTAGCATCTTTTATTTTATATATATATATATATATATATATATATATATATATATATATATATATATATATATATATATATATATATATATATATATATATATATATATATATATATATATATATATATATATATATATATATATATATATTTTGCAATGTATTCCTCTTTCTTTTGACCATTTGAAAGAATAACTTATTTGAATTCTTCCTAAATCTTTGATGTCTTTTTTTTTCTTTCTATTATAATATCATTTTCATTTTCTACATCAACCTCATAAAATATCATTGTCTTCAACATTCCCTCCATCACTATTGTTTACATGTGAGAATTTTATTCCCAGATGTAGATCTTCGTCAATTCAAAAATTATCCAACACACAAGTGTGGAATATGAACAAGTGGGTTATAATGGAAAACCCGCGGAAAACCACCGGGCCTTGCCCACCAGAACTTTCACTATGTGTTCAAAAGATACGCGCCCCGCTTCGTTAGTTCGGAGAAGAAGGTGTTTATAGGGGCGGAAACAATATTCCGAGTGTAGAAAATACACATCTCAACTCCAACCCAAGGGAGAAGTTTCCCAAAAGTGCAGAACCGATCTTCCTGGGAGCAACCTCTTGATCTTGAGAAAGAGCTGCAACCCGTCTTTTCTATCTCCTGCACGAAGCTCGATCTTCGCGCACCACCAGACCTATGGTGATAGATCGCTGCCAAGGTCGACCGGTGGTTCTCGAGAGCTCTAGTCTTCAAATCGATTCCCCCTCTAAGGTGAGAATGAAGCTCTATTTATAGATTTTGGGAGTGGCGTGCCTTGTAAATTCTGGAAAACTCCAACCACTCCCATCTGGACGCTCAAGGATCCCCGATGACGGTGTATTTTGATGATCCGGTGCCTTAATGATGTCTAATTGGGTGATCTTGGATTCGTTGGATTCGTCTTGACGCTCGATCATATAAATATGTCGATTTTGGTGACCATTTGGCGGATCGGGATCCATTTTCATGCTCGATAACTTGATCGATTCGAGCTTCGGATCGGACTATGCTTGATGTTCTTATGTTAGTCTCATCGAGGCGGTTATTTGTAAGTTTGTTGAAATCGGTGATTAGATCGAAGCATTTTTTGAAAATGCCTTGAGATTCGTGCTTGATCGATTAATTTTACGAGGATGTATCGTTCCTATTTTTGGGTGACATTATCGATCATCAAAATATATGTCAAATAGAAAATAGCAAATTCTTCAATGAAATTTGAGAGTCCATCAAGCGCATTTTGAGAGAACAGATCTTCATGCAATATTATAACGTGGAAGGCGATCGGGCAAATCGTATGTGTGAGTGCGATATTTTGAGGTTATGGATCGTCGTGCGAGTTCAGCGGCGCGGAAGCCCGCGTATGGCCGTATCGGCGCCATGCGCCCGGCATATGGCGGCGGGTGATAGCGAAGCCGCTGGCGAATGCGATTCGCGGCGGAGCGATGGTCTGGGCAGCGGTGAGTGGCAGCGGGCGGGCAATCGAATTCATGGAAGCGGCGCTGAGCCAGCCGTCGATTCGCATGAGAAGCGAGCAGTCGAGCTACGGAATCGGGTGTGGCCAGTTCAGCGTGGCCGAGTTGAAACGCGGCCGGAGGATTCGCGCATGAGCCAATTGGGCCTTGATGGTTTGACGATGGGCAGCGATTCGACCTGGGTTCGAAGCGTCATGTAGCGTGGGCCAGTTTGTCAGGCGCTTGGATGAGCTGCCCCAGCTGTGGGCAGCGGCCCCTTCTGGCTCTTGAGGAGCGGCTCTGGCCCAGCGGCCCACGCTTTTGGGCGGTTTGGGCATTTGGCGGTTTTACCTTTTAAGGGTCTATAAAACCCCAGGTAAGAGGGAAAGGCACTCTTTTCTCATCTCCTCTCTCCTCTTAGAGTGCATAGCCCTCCCCAGGTGGAGTTTGGGCACTCTCCTTGGAATAATTTTCATCTCGTGCAGTTGCGGTGTTTGTAGATGGGTGAGAATCTTTTGAGAGACACGTCACCCTTAGCGGAGGCGGAGGAGGAACCTTCTAAAATGGGAGGGCGAAGATTGGTGGGAGTCGTCGATCACGGAGACACATTGATCGTGCCGGAAAAATATTATTTTCAATGATTTGGTTCTTAAGTGTCAGAAGAAGTCGATAGAGCCCAATCTCCGCCCGGGTATTTCACCACTTACGAGATGAGTTTGGGCGGGATTGCGGTTTCCCCATCCCGAGATGATCGCCATTTTGTCGACATGCGAGGTTTGCATTTCCAGTTTTGGCGAGGCGATCGTGATGGGACTTATAGTCTTTTGAGGCGTGTGCGACCTCTGATTACCTCGCCGCATGATGTGCAAGTTTACTGCGATGCACGTGGTGGTATCACACTGAGTCGGCTACTTGACCTCGGACGAAGGATCCTCCCAAGAGTTGGGCAAGCGATTCTTTTTTGTGAAGAATGACAGGGTCTTCTAGAAATGGGGAAAGGCGAGATTTACCCATTCCCTAGTTGGTGATGAAGATATCCTGCGACGGCGAAATTCGAATATTGAAGATCTTGATTTGAGATTGATATATCAGCAATTTGTCGGGAGGAATCTTTGTTGGCGGGGCTTTATTCATCGGCGGTCTTATCACGTTGAAAGCCAACAAGAGGTTTCAGGCCGATCTCCCAAGCGTCCTCGGCTTCTTCCGTGAAGGACCCGTCTCCGATAGAGAAGAGGAAAAGGGCGAAGAGGTGATGGTGATATCGAATACGAAAAGAGTCGGCCTTGAGTAGTCGTCCCAAGGATCTTCATTCACGAGGGCGTGTTGAATCATTCTGCGTGTCGTCGACATGCGAAGCGGTAACAATCCTTCTTCGTTCATCATCTTTTATTTCCCATTTCCTTGTGCTTAACGTAATTTTTCTTATTTGAATCTTGAAGAAGCAAGAACTTGACTTCAAAATGAACATTGTCTTTGAATATTTGGAATTGAGTTCGTGAAGGTCAAGTTTCTCCATGGTGAATATAAGAAGCGGTATGTGGAGAAAGTAAAAGAGATGTCCGTGTTGGAGAATCAACTTGATGAGTGCGGACCGAGTTGGCGACTCAGCGACTTCTCTTTCGTCGGGAAGTTGAGCGGACTGGGATGAATTAGTGGAGGCTAGACGAGAGGTTGGTTGCGAAAGGATCGAAGATCTTTTAGAAGGTTTGGTCTTGAGGCAAGAAGCAGAGTTCTGGCAGCTCGCCTTTCGAGAAAGAGGCGCCTTATCTCGGGTAGAAGCGGGAGCGGATCCGCAGCGTGGAGGACTTCAAGAACTTCGGCGACCTTCAAGAGTATCATCTGAGGATCACGTTGAGGAGGCGAGACCACGTGTATGATGTAGAGGTGAAGGCTTTGGAGGCGGCGGTGTGTTGATGAAGGCTTCATCCGAGGTTTCTTGAAGGCTTGGCGTGCTCGCAGGAGGCTGGTGTTGAGGTCCTTTCTCCAGCCCTTCTAGCGGCGATGAGGATGACTGGATAGTTCTTCATCATCTCGATGAGACCATCAAGCTGTAGTTGTAGTTCCTTTATGTTGCATTTGTTATTGTATATTATTTCTGGTTGATTGTACTTGTATGTTCTGCGAGAAATATTAACAATCCACAAAATTGTTTGTGAATATTTTCGGAGTTGTGTGTCAAAGTGTACTCGATGATAAAGATTCGCGTAGAAGAGATCATCGGGAATCCCTTTAGGATAATTCGATCTATTCTAAGATCATTACGAGCGTTACTTGATGACAAACTTGCGGAATATATTTATAGAGGTTCTCTCGAGAACCTCTCGATCTATCTAGGTTGTGTATGGGCGTTTACTAATGATGTTAACTTTGTTATGGAGAAAGTTGTAGGCGTCTATAGAGGATTGCCAACTTATCCAAGGTTGTTTATCGAGGCGTTACTCGCGATGTTAACGTATAGGAAGATCGGTCGAATTCCACGGGGATCGATCTTACCACGAATGAGATACAACAATAGTTTATCTCTTGAGTGGTGTTTTAAAATGCAAGCATAAGCAAGAAAAGTCACAATAAGTATGAGAACTTTAACATAGATAGAAACATAAATCCAAACACCTTGATGCCAAGGTTGGACAATAAATGCGACAAGCAGTATCGATAAATGTTTAATTCGATAACAACAATTGCAATACAAACATACCGATGATAATGTTTTTTATTCACTTTAGAATAAAAAAAGGCGATACATCAGGTAGTACTTACGGAGGTTTGTAGCATTCCAGTGCGTGGGAGAGTCTTCCCATACTATCCTTAAGCTTGAGCGTGCGGGCTTGATTTTAGACACCACCATCAGCCTTCCCAAGCTGGTGAGAGTTTGTTACGGTGCCTTTTCCTCGAAGTCGAGACTTCGAGGACGAGGTCCCCAACAGATATTGGTCGCGGGTTTTTACCCTTCTAACCCTCGAGCAATCCTTTGCCGATAGAAGCCATTCTGAGTGTCGACATGTCGCGTCTCTCGTAGAGATCCGATGGAATCGCTTATCGTCATCGCGATCAAAGTTATGGGTTCTAGGCTGGACCGATGTCGACCGAATAATACCTCGCCCAAACACGATTGTACGGGCTTTCTCCAGTAGGGTCCTTGATGTATGGTAAGCCCAAAGAACATTGGATAGTTCTTCCATTGCCCTGCTGTGGTTCGGCCAGTTTTAGTATTGTCCTATTGGTGACTTCGGCCCCATTTGCCCGGGATGGGATACAAATGCGGTGGATTAACCGATATGCGCACGCGTAAAGATGTGAATGTCTTTCCCGTGGAACTCGGCCCCATTATCGGTGATGATTTTTAAAAACGACAAATAATATTTGAACCTCTCGCATTGTTAGCCTCAAGGTGGTAGACACTTTAAGTAGGCCCTAAGAAGGACCGCCAGAGTTCGCCACCGATTATGGTGAAGTTCATTTCACGCCAGACGGATAACATCGGTCCGCTGGCAAGGCCCCGCTTTGAAGAAAGGACATGATCGGGTCAATCCATGAAGATTCTTTTGGGTCCTAGAGATTGTATCACCCAAGGCCTCAATACCGGGAAAGTGGATGTCCTCATGTATTTTCTCTTGAAAAGATCTCCGTTGTTGTGGCTAACTTGGAGAGGGCATCCGCTGCTTCGCCTCCCTAGAATATGAGTTATCCGATGGGTCTCGATTCGCAAGAAGTGACTTTGCCAAAAGACTGCGGCAAGTCATGGATGACTGTATCAAGTCTCCTTCAACGCGAGGCCACAAGGTGAGTCCGTAGATGGCTAAGTTCGACCTCACAATGGCGAGCCTTAGTCCCGCTAATGAGGGCCTCGACTCGCGACATTATTGGTGCCGGAACTTTAGTCAAAGTCTACTCTAAAGTTATTTTACTTGGGGAGATAAGCAAAATTCCTCGCCCCGCACCGAATCAAGCTCCATCAACATATAATGTCCATTGATTTGTCATGGAGTGATGAATGATCTGGTGTGGTGATGGGATGGTACATTCTACAACGTCGGAAGCACTTGTGACTTTATATCGTGACGGAAGAAAATGGATGTCAAACTCTCCAAGCTCGACCACTTCATCAACCTTCCGATACATCGCTTTTGAATAGTTCTTAATGGAAGATGAGTGTAGACGTTGATGGTGTGGGCAAAGCATCGCAATTTTCGCGCACTAGACAACTTCTTATCTCGCTAGTGGATAGCCCCTTCAGACGTAAAGGATTTTCGACATAGTAAATGGGTCAATGAATTCTCTCTCGTATCGACGGAGCTTACGGCAGAAGAAAGAAGATAGATGTGCCTTCTTTGGATAGGCTTTGATAATAGGGGAAGCTAAATAGACTGTTGCTCAAAAGTAGCCGACATTCATCATCACCGGAATCCATTTCCTCGCACCCTTAAGATTTTGAAGAATGGTAGATACTTATCTCCGAAGGGCCAAGAATCGCGATAAAGTAATCCTTCCGTCAAACGTTGGACTTCCTTGATCGTTCTTGAGGTGACATGTCCTTGAGTGCTTTTATCTTCTCGGGTTGGCCTCTATCCCACGAGTGACCATGAAGCCTAGGAATTTCGAGGAAACTCCAAAATGCACTTGCTTGAGCCGCATCTTGTAGTGTCGAAGAATGTCAAAGCACTATTGATCGTAAATATCGCGTGATATTTCCAAGCTCTTCTCACCAACATATCAACATACACCTCCATATTGTGCCCTATAAGATCCTTGAAGATCTTATTCATAAGCGTTGATATGTTGCTCCAAAGATTTTTAGTCCAATGACATGACCGATAAGATAGTCCCTTATCTGCTTGGAAGGATGTTGCTTCCTCATCTGTTTGTTCATCCCGATTTGATTTGTAGTAATCCATGAAGCTCAAAGATTCGATCTCGATGTCGCATCAACTAGTTGGTCGATACGAGGAAGGGGAAGCTATCTTTGGGCATGCAAGGTGAGTCGATGCACATTCTCCGTGAACCGCTGGCTTCGACCACCACGTTAGCCAACCAGTGGGGTAGTAGACTTCTCGAATGAACTTCCGGTGATTTCTTGTTCTATGACAAATCGCTCGTGGCGAAGGTTCTTTCTTCTCAGATCACCGCTTGTAGGTGAGTCAACTTTGAGGAGTGCGTAATGACTTCGTCAATGCCCGTATCATATGCGCCGTGCAAAGATATCTTGATTTTACGTAAAAAATCTACGATTGATTTCGAGACGAAACGATCCCACCTTCACCTTTCGCGATGGATCAACTCGAGATAGAAGACAAATTACATCTTCAACGGAGAAGCCCTCATCCTCATCTCGTAGGTAAGTTCTCGATGTTGAGGGTTACCGACGTAAATGGTCTTTGTTTGATATAGCACGCCAGCTTATTCGTTGATTCCCACTTACCACGCCGATGCCGGTGTCGGGAATTTCATCTTGAGGTGAGGCACGATGCGGCCGAATAGAGAGAGGTCTCCCAAATATTGCATAGACTGACTTGACTACAAATTGTATCAAGTGGGTTGCGTGTCGGGAAATTCTCCAAGAGTTACGGAAGACTGATTGTCCCTTCCACTAATACCCGATTATCAAATCCATACGTTGGACCGTGGGTTGAAGCTTCTCTTCTATACCCATGCTAAGAAAGTGGAGTAAAAAAGAACATCAACCGAACTCCCATTGTCGATCAATATCCTTTTAATATTGAAGCATGGATCACCGACTGACTGATGACAAGGGATCTTGATGTGGGATGCGGCCTCTAGATCTAAATCATCAAAGGTGATAGAATGGTCAACCCGACTTCTTCTACCGCTCTAAGCGGCGACAATGAATATTTGCTGAGATCACCGCCTCCCGAATTGTTTCTATCTCCCACCGCTGGCGCCTTCAGCTAGTTGCCCCAAAGATTTGCTGGACGAGCTGGTTGGTTTTGTATAAACGGCCTAGATACCTCGACGATTAGTCTTCAATCTCCTCCTTCGCTGGCACTCTTCGCAGTGCCCCGCGGTGAAAGTGGCGTAATTTCTCTTGATTTCCAATTCCTGTGCTTTAAAGGTCACGGCCACTTGACGCCATCCTCTTCTGAATAGCCGGGGATGTTCGCATGACGCGTGTTGAGAGTCATATTTTCTCCGATTGAGTCATCCGAGGTCGCCGAGGAGGTTTTGGGGAGGTTCTTCTCTCTCTTTTCTCGAGATGTTTGAACATCACCTTTTGGGAACCTTCTTCCGCTTTGTGGTTCAAGCTGTATGAGCACCGATAGCCGCCGGAGATTTGTGCCTCTGGACCAGTCGATAGAATGGACGTCTCGCAATGATGAATAAGTATCCGTCGAGTCCTCCGAGAAGCACTCAAAAAAGTTCCGGATCTACTCTCCTCGGGCTTCGAGGAGAACCTGAAGTATTCTTTGAGGGACTCTCCATCGCTCGGCGGATTCTGAGAGATGTGATGAATCGATGATTCTCTTGTTCGCCGTGAACTGCTACATAAAATCCGGCGAGCTCTCCAAATGATCGAACGGACCCCTTAGCGAGCGAATAGAATCAAGTACGAGCCTTTGAGAGTCGGGGAATACCCCACAAGACAGAGTCATTTGACGAATGTGCATGCGCTAAAAGTGATCGATATGCTCGACGGACGGCTGTCGTAAGGGTCCATCGGGAAGCTTGAATCTCGCAACGGTATTGCGAGATGATCTCAAAGGGGACGAAGTTTTGGAAGAGGCGGCGAGAATGGATCATTCGAGATTTTTTCGGAACTCTTCACTGCCGCCGTAGTTCATCGCAGAGAGACGTGGAGTTTCACCATACGAGGTTATTGTGGTGGGAGAATCCGGCATCCGGTTCAAGATCTGGATGTGGTGCCAAGGGTTCTCTTTTGTGATCCGATTCCTGCAATCATTCTCGTGAAGAAAATTTGGATTATGCGAGGGCGCGGAACCTCGTGGCTCTTCCAGCGTGTTGGAACGCCGGCCCTCTCAGAGTCGAAGAATTTCGCTCTGGGAATCCTCCATCCTTGAACGATCTTCCAAAGAGGGGCTGACGGACCTCACCGGGGACGTAAGTCTGCTATGTAGAGAAGTGTTGGAGACTTGGCGTCCCTGATCCCGAGAGAATGAGGAGTTGCAAAACCCGCTTACCAACCATATTGGAGATATAGCAATGGGGAACTGTTATCTCACAGACGGCTAAACTGCATGCGTTAGAGAATTTTATTCCAGATGCGAGATCTTCGTCGTAGCCCAAAATTATCCAACACACAAGGGATATGAACACAGGTTATACGGAAAACCCGTTAAGGAAAACCACGGGCCCAGCCTCAGTAGAACTTTCACTATGTGTCAAAGATACGTCCCTCGTTAGTTCGGAGAAGAAGGTGTTTCTGGGCGAAACAATATTCCAGTGTAGGTACAATATCGGCCAACTCAACCCAAGGGAGAAGTTTCCCAAAAGCGGCAAGAACCGATCTTGGGAGCAACCTCTTAATCTTCGTGAGAAAGGAGCTGAACCGTCTTTTCTAGTCCGGGGCGATCTCCTGGGCGAGCTCGATCGTGCACCACTTGGTGGCACCTGGGTGGTGATAGATCATCGGCCAAGGTCGACCGGTGGTTCTCTCGTCTTCAAATCGATTCGGTCCCCTCTAAGGTGAGAATGAAGCTCTATTTATAGATTTTGGGAGTGGCGCCTTGTAAATTCATGAAAACTCCAACCACCAGGACGCCAGCATCCCGATCGACGACGGTGTATTTTGATGATCCGGGTGCCTTAATGATGTCTGAATTGGGTGATCTTGGATTCGTTGATCGCCTTGACGAGCCGCCGACCGACTATAAATATGTCAATTTTGGTGACCATTTGGCGGATCGATCCATTTTCATGCGATAGCTGATCGTCGATCGAGCTCTGATCAAACTATGCTTGATGTTTATGTTCGTCCTCATCGAGACGGTCAATTTGATGTAAGTTTTTGAAATCGGTGATTAGATCGAAGCATTTTGAAAATGCCTGAGATTCGCTTGATGATTAATTTTCGAGGATGTATCAACTATCATTCTTTTATCATTTCATCATCACAATTCTCATTTTAATCTTAAAGTATACTAATGAATTTATCCATAAAATTGAACATACTTTTCAAGATTTTATCTCTAACATCCATTCAGATTGACATTAACTTAAGTAATTCTTTTTTGTTGGCATCCTAAATATGCCATAAAAATAAAAGAAATTTCTCCCAACAATAAATATAAACGAATCAAGATAGAAATAAGAAGAATCATGAAAATCTTTACTAAAACCTTTAACAAACTTGATTTAATATAATTCTCTTTAAACAAAAGATTAAAAATTATGCCTCATGAATCAATGAAAGTCAATATGAATGAAATAAAATCATAAAAATATCAAACAAAATCATGAAAACTAGCAAAATAAATGCATACATGAAATTGAGAAAATTAACATCATTCCTTACAAAATTGTAAAGTAAATCTAAAAAAACTAACAAAATAAAGAAGGAAAAATAAATACGTAGTATATTGATGTCGAAAATAGTAGTTAAATAAAACTTCACATATGGGAAATCCAAGATGCACGTAGATAGTTCAAAAGATAATAAGAATATTTTACATAAAACCAGAATCAAAACCACAAGCTACCAAGAAAGATTTTTATATATCACTTAAGTACAAAATTTGAATCTATATAGATTACAAGATTTTATATGAGCAATGATAATAGAAATTTCAATTAGGTTATAAAGATATTGAATGGCAATATCGATGAATGGTCTGACGAATCAAACTTCTAAATTTCTTTTCTTCCAAGTTTTCTGGTTCCTCCTCCCTTCATGACAAGAATAAGATTCTATTTATAGGATTCCATTTTTCATTATAGCCAAAATCTCAAAATACTTCATCTGACGAGATATAGATCATTTGATCATAGATAATTTTTTGATTTGATCATTCAAATGACGTGATTGAAAGTGATCTTAGCTCATTTATCTGTCAAGTTTACATCTCGCCCCGATTCGATAAAGTATCAAATTTAAGTCATTTATCATTCATGTTTAAATTTCACATATAGCATTTGAGCTTTTTAAGCTCATTTGGACTGATACTGCTTTAAAGATTGTTACTTGTCTACCAAGTCATTTAATTTAATTGTATGTATGCTTTAAATTGAGATTCATGTTTAATTTATAAATTTTAGAATATATCATTTAGGATAATAAAATTTATTTTCCAAAAATATATTAAATTTTTTTAAATAAAATAACTTTACTTAGATTTATAATGATATGACATTCAAAATTCTGAAATAATCTTAAGAAAGTTCAAAGTATCAAGTCAAAATCAATCAAAAAAGACAAACAAAATTTTGAAACATAAATTAAAACCTCAATGATCATCAAATATAGAGTATTTATAGTCAAATCGTTGCTCGACGAAATAATCTAACATTTAGATTCACACCACCTCATTTGAGCATCCAAATGTTCAAATACATCAAATGATGGGAATCGCCAAATGTCATGGAGTGGTTTTTTTAGTATTTACAAAGAGCATCCTCCAATTATAAAAAATTCTCATTATAGGGACATATCTTTAAATTAATATATTAATTTATAAATTTTGAGAAATATATCAAATATAAATAGTATATTCTATAAATAGATAACAGGAAATTAATTTTACAACTAATCATAAGAGATAACATGAATGTTGAAAATGTCATTTTTTTAAACGATTCTTGAGTGAATGTTTAAAATTATTAATTTATGTTTAAAATTTTTTGAATGTGCACTACTATCGAGATACTAAATATGCCTGAGCTTTATTTTTGGCTAAATTTTTAAAATAAGCGTATTTAAAAATATAATTAATGATTAGATTAAAAAAATTTAAAATTAGTATTTTAACGACGGCTAGAAATTTTTTAAAAAAATTAATTTATTTTCGATTTGAGTTCTCGTTGTAATTGAGTTTGAGTTTCGTTGGAATCGCATGAAATTCTCCACGACTTTCATGTTGACCAAAAAGGTGATTTTGGCCATTTGAGTAATTTTAAGCGTGAAAAATGTCTGTTGTTTTGAAAAGCGATCATAGCAGATTTTTGATGAGTCGTCATGTCGAATTTAATGAAATTGATATCGTTGGAATAAGTACAAAATTCACGACTTTCATGTTGACCTAAAATGACGACGATTGTTTTATGTAGCAGATTTAATGCATGAAAAAAATCGGAGTTTAGAATTGTGCAACCGAATTTTTATCGAGTCCTCTCCATTATGGAATTTAGCGAGCTTGCATCATTGAATCGGTATGAAATTCCCCATGACTTTCTTGACCTAAAAGGCGATGATTTGTAGCAGATTTATAAAAAATAAGCTTTTGAATCGCGATCACCATTATTTGGCCATACCGAGTCGTCCGTTGTCAGAATTTAGCGAGCTTAGTATCGTTGGAATTGAAACAAAATTTTCCATGACTTTCATGTTGACCAAAAGACGATGGCTCATATGATAAATGTGCAAAAAAATGATTTTGAATCATGACCAACCGCGTATTTTGGCAGAGCCGCCCATTGTCGGAAATTAGCGAGCTTAGTATCGTTGGAATCAGCATGAAATTCATGACTTTTGTTGACCAAAGACAATTGTGGCTCATTGAGAAAGATTTCTCCAATGAAAATCAATTACGCTTTGAATTGTAAAATGTATTTTGGCCATTCGAGTCGTTGTCGAATTTATCTAGCTTGGTATCGTTGAATCGATAACGACTTTAACGTTAACCAAAAGATGTGATTTTGGATCATTGTGCAACAATTTTTGTGAATATGCGGATTCAAAATAATAGATTGATGAATCATTACAAAGAAAAAAAATAATAGATGTGGCAATCTCATTACAAAGTTTGTTTGAAAAATCTACTCAAAATTCATAGCTCTTATCTATTTCTCCAAAATTTCTAAATCTGACAATTCAATACCAACAAGATATCTCTAATATTCCGCAGACAAAAATGCAAATTACTTAGAATGAAAATATATAACATAGATAAATAGTGTCTTGATATGCAGTGTACATAGGAAATATAAAATATTGACAAAATAGTGTACATCAAGTTATCGATGATCTACAACTACAAACAACAACTGAGAACATCTAACGACGGCAGTGTCTGCGTGGTGAAAGTGCATCACTCTGAGTATCAGTAGATATCGCCGAGGACGGTCTCGCAAATGATACTGTGATGCTGCACTTTGTTCCAATGTCAATTTCTCGGATCATCGAGGGTGTAACATCGAGTATCTGTGATGGTCCTAGCCGAAGGGGACAATGGGGTATACCGGCAGAGGCAGCGGGTGAGGATACATAGAGGGTCGTCATGACGAAATGGATCGAACATAGCTTTCGATAAGAGTATGGTTTGTGCCAAATGAATCAGAACCATTATGGTATAGACGATGGACCTACATCAAATCATACAATATCTGGCTGAGAAGACGAAGGTCCTGTAGAAGAACTACTGGGTTCATCTGTATCCTTATACATGCCATCTGATATGTGCATATTTTTGCGTAGTTCCATGCATAACTCGTGTTGATTGAATCTGAAAATCGAAGTCTCTCCCAAAATAAGCGGAAAATATCTTGTGTGTCCAAGATATGTTCACGCACAAGCCTAAATAACATCATCGCGTCCCATCCATAAATCTGTTCAGCCACCCCAAACATCGAGTGTACGCCTCAAGAATGGTCGTCTGCATAAAATGAATTGATGATTTTATCAAAATGGCGCTAGGGTATGATAGTTTTGAGATAGTAAAACTTACTGATCCGGGTACCATTTGCCATGCAACGACGTAATGGGTGTACCTAGTGCTCCAGATTCTAATGGAGGCTCCTCGGTGTGGCATCTATGCCAACGCCTGCATGCTCCTTCTTCCTCGATGTCATTTCATATATAAAACAACCAAAATACATGTCAACACCAAAAAACATAAGCCATCAATATAACGAGAACATAAAATAACAGAGTAAACACACCTTGATAAGTAAACTATTCATGCATAGAACGATGTCTACATAAAACTTAAAAAATAGTCCGCTAATAAAAAACTAACGAGTTGGTTAGTAATAATACTAAACAAATTGTGTCAACTCATATTTGAATTTAAAATATGTATTAGAGATGAATTGAATATAATAATGTTAAATCCATCGATATAAGAACTATCTGCCAGACTCACTGTAAAGTAAAGACAACCAAAATGAACACCACCAAGAATTTCAAACCCCAAATCTTATTTTCCATTTTTTACCTCTAATCAATTCATTCACAACAAAAAACACATTCCTAAAGTCTATAATAAAATTCATATAATAATGTGTATCAATCTCCACTTAATACACATCCTATTTTTTACAAAAGAAAGCTCACATGAGTCATCTAAAACGAAAATAAATAAGTAATCCGCTTGACTTTGTAAAATAAATTGCATAGAACACATTATCATTGCATTTTAAAAGCTCTATCAAACTTCCGTGTATCAGTCATAAAGATAAGACCACCAATCACATATCAAAAGATCCCACAATCAACTCGCTCATACTAAATTCACATGTTCCTCATTTTTTACAAAATTTAGTTTTCCTAAATTATCAAATCCACCAACAAATGTAAATCCTAAAACTAGCTAATCACATGATAAACTAAATAATCAAATGTTAGAACACATGAAATCAACATTACATTTGCCTAAAATCAACATCACATAAAATCATAAATCAAACTTAAATAAAAGGAGTTCCAAAAAATACCTAAAATTCTTTCAAAAAAACTTAAATAACCAAACTTTACCTAAATTATAACACTTTAATCACATAATACACTAAGTAATAACATGATAAAACACAAAACTCAACATCACATTTGTATATTTTTCATTTTACAAAAAAAATAAAAAATAAAAAATACGCCAATGGGTGGTCAATCCGGCGGTGAAATGTCGGGTAATGAGCAACCGATTTCACGCAAATGGCAGGCATCTCTGAGCGAATCGAAGAAAGCGAGATCAATCGTCTCGTCTGTTTTTTAAAAAAATATTTTAAATAGTCTCATCGACGACTATTATAAACGCAATCATAAGTCAATTGTGCATAGTTAAAAAAAATTTAATAATTAATTTGTTAATTATATTTTTAAATCTGCTTATTTTAAAAATTTAGCGTTTATTTTTTAAAAACTATCCTTCATCATTACTCAAATACCCTCAATTTCTCAAAAAAATAATAAATAAATAAATAATAATAAAAATTAAAATTTAAAAATAAAACTCAAATACTAAAAACAGTAGTTGAATAGGACAGTCATGTTCCCCTTTCCAACCAACCCTTGACCTGGAAAGAATTGCCGTAGTCACGGGTCTTCCATTTTCCAGTCTGCATAGTCGGAAGAAGATTATGATAACTCTGACGCTGTGCCTGGTAGAGATTAATTCCCTCTAACCTATATTTTTTTAATGTAATATCTGAGTTTGAAAACTGTATGTTCTTTAACAAATCTGAATTCAATCCCATGGTCAAAGCTTACTCAGAACTCAAGAGCTGTTTGCATGTATTAGAAATGTAGAGTGAATTAACCATAATAGTTTTTAAAATTTTTAATTATTTAGTTGAAAGAAAAATAAATATAAATAAAGTTGTAAGAGATTTAAATTTTATATTAATTTATTTATTGAATCTCAAATTGTGAGTGATCTCACACCATTTAAATAGAAATTGTGAGAGTAAGAGAGAAATAACAAAAGAAAAAATATAAATGAAATGAATCTATGCCTTTCTTTAAGAACAATAAATTGCTAAAAAGTCTGTTAATTTGTAAGGTTTCTCTATTTCTCTTCTATTTATAGATTTGGATCCATGCTTGAGTAACATAATTGATTAAAAATTATTAAGTACAATCAAATAAATTTAATGAAGTAGACCACAAAATTACATAGTACATAATTATGTGGAGCGTCCCATGTCTTTATAATAGTTATGGTCTATTGTGCTTAGACCAAATTTTATTATGAGATAATTTGGTTGTCTGAAAAAGAATGCACTAAAGTGGATGTAATTTATTTAAATTATTTTAGATTATTTAATTGAAGATTTTATAAATATATGAGTTTATTTATTTTTTTTATTTTTGATAGAATTAATCTAATATAAGATATTTTTTTAGATGATTATCAATCGATAGTATGCTCTGGCGACGACCAATATTGTTGAGGTGAGCAAGACGAGATAGATATTTGAAATTCTAATTAATTTCAAATACAATAAAATTTATCTTCCTAAAGTATTCTAAATGTATCACATTATTTTGAAATTTTACTTTTTCTCATGCCAAATATAAAAAAATAAAAAAATTAAAATCTACTCTATTTATTTTAGTTTAAACTCAAAAGCAATCAAATCAAATAGCCCTTAAAATATTCTGATTAAACTGTAACTCTTATATTGAATCCAGGTGAAGGGGTTGAATCTTATCTCGTATTTGGTTTAAGAGATATTTGGTTAAACATTATTTTTGAATGTATTTTAAATTTATTTAAATTTGGTGATTTCAGAATTCTGAGGTAGAAGTATCCACTCCTTGCTGCTTGGATGATATAGAACTCTCTGTGGCTCTTTTATTGCCATGATAGAGAGATCCGCTTGCGTGATAAAGATATCATTTTCTTTCATAGCTGATGCTCGTAGCTTGCTTTCATCGGCTATTTTTATTTTTTAAAATGGGTATCCACCTAATATATTTTATGATATCGATGATTAATCACTAATGTAAGATTAAATAATAAGGACTGATTTTCACCATTACGATAGTCTCGCCAGAGGATTAACTGGTCGAAAGACCAAGATCAACCAGCTAAGAGAGTGGTCTTTCATGGGCTACTTACTAAGTGCCCTAGCAACCTACCCCCTCGCTGCCTCTCACAATCCTCACTTGTTGCATGCCCAAGGTATTTTATAGTAAATTCCAATTTTTTATTTTACTTATAATCATATATAAAGAAGTGATATTTAGGATTTATTTCACAGTTAATCTATCAATTTGTATATTTTTAAATATATTATATATATATATATATATATATATATATATAATATATATATATATATATATATATATATATATATATATATATCTGAAGAGGAAGAACTTAGACAGAAATATGTAATAAAATACACGAAACACTATTTTTTTAGTGCCTTTTCATTCCACTGTGACCCCATGCGGTCCAATTATGTTCAAATTCTCCTGCGAGGGACACTGTTGTTTTGTGACCTCTCTAAAAGGCTATGCCCTAGGGCATTAAATTAGCCCATCTGTCAGTGCATAAAGTCCAAATACGTACATAAAAATTTCTAGTTTATATATTTATTCCGAGTACAATTCACTCCAAGTCAACTTGCCACATATTAACATGAATCCAAATTTAATCGAAATTAAAAATTATTTTTGCTTTAAATTATGTTTGAGCTAAAATCTCCACAATGTTGTGGAAATGGATTGCTTCTGTTCTATTAAGCAGATTGAGTTGGTAATCGATTGCTAGACTTGATCTGATTTAATTAAACTTGTGTATTAAGAGAACTTCATCAATATATTTTTTTTCTTACGTTGTAATATATAGCAAAGTGTCAGAACATTCATTGGCAAAACGCAAAATCATTTAAAATACGTTTAAGTCTTAAAGTCTGCCTCCTCACATATAGAGGGAAACTAATATAACTCTTATTCGTATTTGACTCGTTTGAAATTTATTTTATTCGTGTTCGACTCATTTATATATCGAGAAATGTTGTGTGTTCACTTGTTCAGTGAAATTTAACACAAAGCTCAGAAATGAGCTTTTTTTATAGATATTTAATTGAATAATCTTTCAGATAACAAGTTTTAAACACTTTATGCTTATATTTGATATATAAATGTGTTTGTATGTATATATAATAATAATAATAGTAATAAATTATAGTAATAAAAATAATAAAATAATAATAATAATAATAATAATAATAGTAATAAATAAAAATAATAGTAATCAAATAATAATAATAATTGATATGACCGAAAATCTAAGAAGAAACTAATCTTGATCGAAAGTGATCGAAATTAAATTGATCGAGATCGCGACTTAAAATATCATCTAAACTTTGGGACATCGGTTAAATTCCTAAAAGCTCAAATATGGAGTGTTTATAGTCAAATCGAAGCGTTGACGTTCTAACAAGTCAAAGATCTTACTTAATCATTTGAGCATTCAAATACTCAAAATATATCAAATGATCAGATCATGTGAACCGTCCATGAAGTGGAGTGTGCGTATTTATAGATGCCACTCATCCAACCTATAATAAATTTACTCATATGAGGGAGGCAAAGCAAGAGAGAGGAGAGAGTTATAAAGATCCTCCGCCAGCCACTGTCAACCAACCACACCTGCCATTGATCCTCCGTCTAATCTCGTGCCTTCATCATGATGACTTACCGTAATTATTCTGCTTGATTGTTCCTTACATTTCGCAGTAATTATTCTGATTTCCACCGGTGATTGCTCCGCAGCCACCATCATTCGCATTACTATCAATCATACGATCGTTGTACATATGTTATTTCTTTCTCATATATCTGAATCCGATCTTAAAGATTTTGTAATTTTAAAAGTATATAGTGGAAGCTTTTACGGCAGTTGATTTTTCCTCTTCGGTTTTCACGTAAAAATTAGTTTATTTGCTCACACTCTTTAAATAGTTTGAATTTCACACAAAACCAAAGTAAATTTTCACTCTCGAATCGATTTTTTTAAGACGCAATAATAATATAATATAATATAATATAATATAATTTTTTATTTTGAGCTAAATCGAGTAGAATATGATCGAATAAATGATTATTCATGTTCGACTCACATATATATATATTGAGGTTGAAATGTTTATTCATATTTGACTCATTTAATTAATGAATGGGCTTAACATGAACTATATAAAGAGCTAAATATCAATTATTCACGAATAATAAAATTTTTTTTTTGACAGCCTTACTCGCGCAAGACTATACTATTTTTTTCGAATCTATTTTAGCCTTCTCGGATTCGCTCGCTGGAGTGCCGGTCACATGGGCTGTCAGCGGCTGCCCAAAATTTTGGCAGACAAAGCGACAAAACGTCACGGGGGAATCTCTGCCAGGCCACCAACCCTCGAGAGCGGCACTGTTATTAGTGGGTGACAGCCTGACAGTTCCACCTGCTTCGTCACTCGTGCCTCAACCTTCTTCGTAATCGCTAGGGCTAACAGTAGTGCGGAATTAGGGCTGGAGGCCACCGAGCCGTGCGCCAACGCATTGTTGGGAGGCTCTCTTTGGAAGCGTTATTTACTTATTCGTTGGTTTAGGAGGGACTGATAGCTTCAATCAGGTCGATTTCGAAGCCAAAATAAAAAATAAGAAAAAGAGGCGTGATTATAGCTTTCCTCGATATTTTACTTTGTATAGATATATGGCTGTCTTATATACTTTTAACTATTCGTTTAATTTTATATGTACAAAAGGATATTTGATTTATTAAAAAATAATGTAAGGTATTTGAAATACATCCATATAATAATTTAAATAATTTAATATTCAATTTAAAGAATTTGAAATGTAAATTTTAAATAATTATAAATTCACCTTATACTTTATTTTTGATGTAATTTATATATGATTGATTTTGATTTAATTTTTTTGAATATATCACTAGTTACTCATTGCATCGTCTGCTATACCCATATCGGTAGTCACCAACTAACTATCGATCGTCACTTATTACAGTCGCCCATTGGTGGTCCTTATTGTCCCTTGCTATTAGTTATTATCATTGCTATCTAATTTTGAATTTTACATTATTTTTTTTTTATATCAAATCAAATATAAAAAAAAATTCTTATATTTGTTTTATATCTACCCAAACAACTCGTGAAATTTTCAAATACTCTTCATTTCAATTAAATTTAATTCTTCTTACATTACATTATTTTTTCAACAAATTAAACACTCCCAATTCATGAAAAAAGTTTAAAAAATATGTGACTATCTAAATGCACATGGGCACCGCACTGACTTTTGACACATTTATTTTTAAAAATATTAGACACGAATATAATATTATAATAATAATTAAAAATAATATATATAAATTAAATAGATAAAATAATAAAAAATAAAATAAATTATTCAATTATAAAATTAAATTAATTACGTAAAGTAATATATATCTAATTTATTTTATTATGCTTTAATAGTTTTAATGAATAAAATTTATTATCAAGTCTAAAATTATAAATTTAATTATAATTTTTATAATTTTAATTATTTATAATAAAGATATATTATTATTATTTTTATCACTCAAATCTCATTCTCCAAATTCTCCAAATTATCTTTTATAATTTTAAATATAGCAAGCTATATTTAAAATATTTTTTAATATAATATTAATTCAATAATTTAGAATAGATCCTTTAAATTTTTGTATTATTTTAATGCGGTCTCTAACGCATTACATCATCCTATTAACCATTATCTAATTTTCAAAGTATAAGATATCATAGTGATCATCAGGTATTTTAAATAGAGAATTAAATGTATGTTTTTGAAATAATGCATCTTATATATCACTCAAAAAATCTAATTGATTAAGAATCTCACGTAACATATGTTTTGAAATATTTTGATTAAATTCATTATTTGATCTTTGAATTTAACAAATTTATAGTCAAGCTAAACATCTTGAGATGATCCCATTAAACTAAAAAAAGTAATTCAATTCAAGAAATGAGAATCAAGCCTGACCATTTAAAGTTTTAAAAGATAATTAATCAAAACAATCTTCAAATTTAATACTTATAATCAATGAGGGACAATATGAATCATGAGCTAAGATTACTCAAATATGTGATCAATATATATATATATAAAATAGCATATATATATATATATATATATATATATATATATATATATATATATATATATATATATATATATATATATATATATATATATATATATATATATATATGAATAAAGAAATTGACTGAATCATTTGATGGCGTGTTTTGAAATTTTAGCTAAATTTACCAAAATACTCTTCCAAAATTATCTAAATAAGACTATATTCTCAACATTAGGGAGAGCCAAGCTTAACTTGGAGAGCTTTAAAGGCCATCTATCTATCACCAACCATCAACATTAATTATTGCCACACATAATGCAAGCTTTAATTTTAAAATAAATGTTGTAATTAATATTTAATTGTGACCACATAAGTATTATACTAACTTTAAATTTAAAATATTTATTTTGCCAATAATTATATTAAATGATTAATTAAGTATGATAGGTTATTCCAATGTAATTGAGCTAATCTTAATGAGAAATTAGGATCTCAAAGCATTTAAAAAAATATATCACTTTCAAAAATTATTTAAGTGATTAAATAAGTTTTAAATTTGTAAATTTATAATCAAAATGATTATCTCAACATGATGATTTGCATCAAAATTTTCAAATGTCATACATGTTTAGGCTTTGAACAACAAATCAAACAAGTTGATTTGCCCAAAGGATCATAATAGTTCCTAAATCTAAACTTTCAATAATTCTTATCACTTTTGCAGAACTCAAATCCGTGGGTTGTTTATGACACTGTATTGCTCTAAACAAGATGAATATTTTATCTTAAAATTGATGATTCTAATCACTGTTTTAGGAAACAGTTAAACAGCTAACTCTTTTGAAGTTTTTATGATCTCTATGTAACTCTGATTCATAAATTTTTTGTGATGTTGGATTGCTCTTGGCAGCATAATTATTTTCACAACAAAAAAAATATTAATAATGGATCACTATTCAATTGTTTGCGTTTAGTTTAGTATATATTGCCTTAAAGGCTTATTATGTTGATATATTGTCCTAATTTATATCTAATATAAATGGTATTGTTTTAAGTCCATGTAAAATTTCTTTGAAAATGATTTTTTATGTATATGTTTGATGAAAATGAAGTTTTTTTAAGCATGAAATAATTTGATATTCAAAAAAATTTCACTAGAAGTAGAATCTTAATGTAAAACAATCTAATGGTAACTATGATCACTTAAAATATAATTCAAAAATTTTAAGATATCTAGATACCCAAATAGCTCATATGACAACACGATATTTAATTTGATTGAAAATCAAATTTTAAAGTCTTAGAAAGAAGATATTCTTCCTCGTAAGTTTGGTGGTTGACCAAGTTAAATGGTGTACAGAATTATATACAATTATATGTGTTGTTCAAAAAAATATAATGATGAGTTGAGTATCATTCTCATTAGGATCTATCAAAAAATCTTACTAAGTTAAATATTAATTTATTATTAACCTTATTTTTATCAAGCAAAGCTAACAATTATTTACTTAAATTATGAAGCTATTATTAAACTAATGTTTTATTTAATTTTTGAAAATATACTCAATTTTATGGTTCCTTAATTACTATACTATAAGTGAAGATAATTTTTTTTTATGAATTTGTCAATAAGGAGTAGTTTTCTTAGTCTCCATCAAGATCAAGAAGATATAAATATTTAATTAATTATATCACACTAGTAATTAAACAAAATGATTGCTCTTTATTCTTTTATGATTGGAAATCTCCCAAATGTATATCATATGCCAATGTATATTTGAAAAGATTTATTTGTTTCTCCCTAATTATTATTTCATGATTCTTTCGATATCTTTAGATCACACTTAATTTTAAGTTTGTAATTGATAAAAATACATCTAAATTAAGCATGTTAAAAACAAAACAAGTTAGGAGTTTATTACACAAGTTTTACTTTAAATTACATAATATATATTGACCTCACTTTTGGAGTGAGATCTCAACTTCTTCATCATAGATTTAGGACTCTTATAAACACTAAGAGTTCCTTAGTCTTAAGACATTTCTAGTGATTAGGTGAACACTTAACCTAACCCTAGAGACTTAGAGGAGTTAGCCATAAGAATAGGTTGTGCCCAAGGGATATCCCAAACCCAATCCTTGCTTCATTCTTTCAAACCAAACCTCAAATTTAAATTCAATTTCTAAAATCAAATCCAACTATCCAATGATTGAAATTCAATCCCAAATTCAAACTCCAAATCCTTCCTAAGCCCTTTGATTTTATCATGGACTTAGCCTTAACCAAATCCAAATCAACCCCAATCCAATTGATTTTCTCAATTATCAAATCACCTCAAATCAAATCAAATCAATTCTAAATTTCAAATGATTGAAACCCATGATTAACTCCAAATCCAAAATCTCTTCTAAGCCATATGAACCACCTTCATAGCTTAGCAAAACTCCTTCAAATCAACTCAAACTTGGTTGATTTCTTTATAAATAAATCATTCCTTTATCTATACTCATAAATATAAATGAAACCCACCCTCCAATGATCAAAAATAAATCAAACCAAATCAAAACCTAAATTATCCCTTTAATCTACATCCTTAAGCTTAATCAAATTTACTTATAAATCACTCCAAACTCAAGTGATTTTCTCATAACTCATTTATATCTTCATTTATACTCACAAATATAAATGAAATATAAATCCAAATGACCGAAACCAAACTCAAATCAAATCGAATTTTCAATTTTAGCCATTTTAGCTAAAATTTTGAACTTGGCTAAATGAAACCTAAATCAACTCAAAACTCATGGATTTCTTCATGATTCAATCACTGATCCAAATATAAAATATAAACTACCATTATCAAACCAAAACCAAGTCAAATCATCAAGCCTGTTGACCTTTTGACTTAAAATTGTCATATGATCCAAAACCCACTTGGCTCCAAACCAATTGTAATTGGATTTATATTTCAATCTTAAGCTCATGTGTGGCTTCAACTAAACTTGAATCAAACCTTGATCAAGCCAATTGACCCATTTAGGCTCACTTGACCTAAAGTGACCTAAAGAACTTTCTGAGCCAATTTCTAATTCAACCCAAATTGGATTGAACTAAGCCCATCTAAACCTCAATCATGATCAACAAACATCATGCGGTGATCAACCACCTTAAATTGGATCAAACCAAGTCAAACCTAGCCTTTGACTAAGTCAACATTTAGCCCAAATGAAACCCAAACTAGCCAAAATCTATCGTATGCCAAATTGATTGAAACAATTGACCTAAACCCATTCATAATCAATGATTGAACATGACCACACCATCAATTGAGCCAAATCAAGCCTAATTGTCCACTTGACCTAAGTTGACCCAAATTGGCCTAAAAGCCAAAAAAATAAGTCAAATCATGATTTAATCCAAATTGATTGTAAAACCAATGGCTCAAGTTCATTCCAAATCACTTGGTGAACTTGACCAAAGCCATGATTGAGCCCAAGTTGACCAATTGGTCAACTTGACCCAACCTAGCCCAAATTGACCTAAAAGGTCAAATTGACCAAAGTTCAAATTAATTCTAAATTAAACCAAAATGAATACCTACAATCATTTTCAATCAACCAATTGAACTTGACTAACACTTAACCTAATTTAAATTGATTAAATTGGTCAACTTGACCAATTTGACCCTTTGAATCCAAATGAGTCAAACCAAACCTAAGCCAAACCAATCCAAATTAGAACACCAAAACATTCCCAAATCATCATTTGACCAACTCAAGCCTTGGTTTGACCCAATTTGACCAATTAACCCAACCAAACCAAATGAACCTTTGCCAAATAACCAAATCTCACCCTATGGAACCTGGCTGATCAAACCCACTCACATTCATGCACATCAACCCAAACCCATTTAAATCCTGATTGACCAATGTGAAACCAATTGGATTTACCATAAAATCATTGCTATCTATAACCATCAAGGTGCTAAAGCATTCTAGAGCTTCCTAGCCCATTCTAACCCACTAGACTTTCATGGACCAAGGATCCACCTTCCCTCCATCATGCATGAACCCATGGACAAGGAAGAGAAATCCATCGCACTCTCCATATCTTCCTCAACTCCCCGCCCCGACCAACCAAGCGAGCCATGCACTAACGCTCATGACCTTTGATGATCTAAATGTACAATCAATGCATCCATCCGTCTTCATGATTAATTGAGGTATAATCAATTGAACACAACATTCTCAAGTCCAAGTCTATTTCAAACTCCTCGAGTGATTCCAAGGATCCCAACCTCCTCATCATTGCCACTCTCATGTGCAAAAAATAGACACCTTCCCTCAAGAGCAATACTCCTCTCACTAAATCAAATCCCAATTCCTTACACCCACACCATCCTCATACCCAATCGGCCAACCAAATCCAAGCTTCCCTTCCAACAGAGAGAGTTCATCGTTGGCTAAGCATGGATTGGTCACCGAGCACTCCAAATTGAGGACTTCAATGTGGCTTTGTCTCACTAGGCTACCTCATTGACCGCACCACGGCCATTAGCTTTGAGGTAATTTTCAAAATTATAGCTTAGCCTCTGTGTTTGTGAAAGAAAAATCTCCATGTCGGGATTTCAACCATTGATGTGATTGTATGCTCCTTTAGATGGTGTAGATCATTTGATCAATCAAGCTCGTGAGCTTGGATCAAATGAGAAAGATGACTGCTCATTTTTTATCGCTCATGAATGGGATAGATCATGAGCTATCCATCTCGCATGATTGATATGAACATCTCTGATCAAATCCCGTGGTAGATCCTTTAATTTCTCCTTTAACCCGTGGATTAAATCATGTTTGTCCGATCAGATCGACGACCACGAGAAAGCGTCCCACCACCAGGATGGATGTGACTACTTAAATAATCCAATCCGCATCGCCATGGAAAAGTGCACGTGGCCCGATGGGATTAAGGTTTAATTAGGCTAATTAATTGGTTTTAAATGAAACTTCCTAAAATCATAACTAATTGTAGAAAATCCAAAAAAAAAATACAAACTTATGCTCATTTTGAAGATATTTTAGATGAGAATCTAGAAAAATTATAATTAATTAATTTTGAACAATGAATTTGGCTTAATTAGGATTTTATCAAAAATCTAATTATCTTAATTACACCTTAATTAAGCAATCTTAAATTTCCTATGGATGTTTAGGGGGATGACCTCTTCCTCCCTTATTTTTTTTTGGGATTTTATTGATTGCTTAATTAGGGAAATCATTTGAGTAAGCCCTAATCACTCTCTTAATTAATTAATTATATGAATGAATGAACTTGATTAATCATTTAACATAATCATTAAACAAGAGATCACTTAGGGAATGTGATTGATATTTTCCTAATTTATTTCCTAAGTTCTTTATCTTTAAAAATCAAATTAATTAATGGTTAATGGAATGATTAATTGATTAATTAAGTGATTAATCTTCAAAATAAGGAAATCATACCTAATTGAATGTTTAAATGATTTAGGGATTGATTGAGCCTGCCTTGATCCTTTCCCCTAATTTAATTTCATCATTCAAATTAAAACATAATTAAATTTATCAATTAAAAACTTAATAATTAAATTAAAAAAAATCAATTCATCCACAAGTAATATTTAATTGATCTTGGTAGCTCCTTGGGTTCAATAACCCAAGGTGAGAGATATGAAATTATGATTGGCTCATATGTGTGAGAAAATCATAGAGTAATTAAGTGAGATCCCTTAAGCTTAATTAACTATTAATCATAAGCCAATTGCATTAGGCCCTTTCATTTCTTAGGAGCATTGAAAATTTACTTTTCATGGTTGCATATCATATTGGCTTATTATTAATTAGTTAATTAACTTAAGGTGATATAGGTAAGGGATTAATTCATTTAATTCATATTAACCTAATCAAAATATAAAATCAACTTAAAATTTTCTTCATTAAACCAAACTAATTCACACATGAGAATGGGTTAGATTAGCAAACCTCTCTCATATTTCTAAATCAAATCAAATTCAAAGATAAAAAAATCTTTAAAGAATTTTGGTTCATTTTAAATAGCCTTATTTAATATGATTGTCCTTGGGAATTAATTGGGGTGAACAAAATCATGTTTACATTCCTTTATTTCTTTCCAATCATGCTAAATATTATTTGCCATATGAAATCATGCATTTATTTCTTTTAAAATTAATTAAATAAAATATTTTTTTTATGTCAAATTGCATGTGTTGGCTTAAATTAATATGAGTGGCTATTATCACTATTAAATCAAAACTATTTTCAAAACCTATAAATCAATTATTACAAATGAAGTAATGTTAATTACAAATATTATAAGCTTGCATGTGATGATAATATAAGATATGTAATATGAAGTTCTCTTTCCTTCTTAACATGGATTTAGATTTGTGTATATTCATTTGAAAAGAACACAACACTTGCCTAAATCTATTCTATGCATCTATGTTAAGACTTAGAAGTTTTCATATACATATGTAAATCATACAACCAAATCAAACATAATTTCTTGCATGATTCCTTATCCATTTGGTTCTTTTTTGTACATTCATATGTATTTGAGAAAAGTGATATATTAGGACAACCCGGTCGCTTTAAGTAGCCCTAAGTAGGTCTTGTACCTTATGCTGTAAAATAATGGCACAGACTCACTTAAAACTCTTATACATATGCATGTGTGATGTGGCCAATGAATGAGAATAAAAATCAAATAAATAAAACATAACTTTGTACATGGATTTTATCCTTATAGTTATTCATACATTTACATGTATCTAAGAAAAGTGTATATTAGGACATCCGGTTGGGGCTTTAAGTAGCCCTAAGTAGTCTTGTATCTTATGCCCTAGTGTAGAAAATAATGCGCCATCTCACTTAAACTTTTATACATGTGAATGTGTATTTAGCTAATGAAAAAATCTCTTTTCTATTAACAAAGACATGCATTCATAATTCAATTAACAAATAAAATATTTAAATTTCAAAATACATTCTTTGCATTCATCATCAAAGTATGCTAAGATTTACATTGCATGTATATGCTTAAGATTATTCATATGCATGATATACATGGAAAGAAATAAATGAATGTGTTATGTGATAGTAATTCATCCTAATTAATCCTAAGATGCCTTTCTTATTGAATATGGAAATTTAGAATGAATATAAACTTAGGGTTAAGTAAAACACATAATAAACCATTCACTAAAGGAAATTCATCAATTAACTTACCTTAGAAATAACTTAAAGGATAAAAGAGAGACTCTCTCTCTCTTTCTTCTCTTTATAACACTTAGTTGATAAGTGTAATCTATATGAAACAAAAGAAAATAATATCTCAAATCACTAAACCACTTAAAGAGAAATCAACCTTTATAAATTAAATCTCACAGCAAATTATAACTCTAAAGCCTTAGACATACCACAAACTTTAACACATGCACATTAAGTAAGTCACCATTTCTAGCTTATATTAGCAGGTGCATGATTTGATGAGTGTTTAGTTTTGTGATGTATTATTTTAGACTAGATGTTAAGGTGTATGTGCATAATCTGAATGTAAGATTGACATTAGCCTAATCATATTTTATGCAGGGGGTTGAATTTAAGGGGCTGTTATAATAAAAAAATAATATAAATGTTTTTTGCTGTGTTGGTTGCTTAGCCCCTAAGCATAACCCAAGTTAGATTGTGGACTTGGTTACCCATGTGTGGGTGCTAAGTCCAAATTATTCTATAACCGCTTGAGTTGTATGGTGTGTTTAGCTAACATTTATTTTATATAGCTAGATTTACTTTCTTCCTTTAATATAATTTTGCATTAGGATTAGATAAGTGTTATAGGGATTAAGGATGAACATTGGTTATAAGACCAAGCATTATATACCACATGATGCCTTTGGAGCAAGCTACATCCCAATCAAGCCAAAAGGAAGAAAGAAATGGAGCAAATCAAAAATGAAGGAATGAAAGATGAAGAGTGAAGAATGGAGGATGAAGAATGAAGACCCCCATAACACTTATCATTTCATAATTGTTCTTTCATTATATTGGGATGTATAAAGGTAGAGCTCGATTATCCACATTTCATTTTAGAATGTACGGTGGTACCCGACCACATTGGCCTTTTCTTCTTTGCAATAGCTTTATAAAATTATTTGATATTTTGTTTAGCTTGTGCATTAGAAATATCATGCCTTTTCATAGTTTCTTTTTGATTGGTGATTGTGTGGCTGGATGATTAGGGATCCTAGGATTAAAATAAATTTTCTATCCCATTAACAACTCATAACAAAATTTTAAAATAATTCATAACCTCACATAAAAGCCTAGGAATTAAATCAAGATAATAAAATATTTAGCAACCCTTTAGCTGGATGATTGAATGTATAATATCATGCATGTCATATTCTTCCACTCTTGCTAAGAGAGGGCTTCCATCTGTGCCAGAGAATAAAGGCTTAACCTGTAAGAGCTTTTGATGGAAAAATACCTATTTCTCTTCTGATTTAGCCCATAATCAATTTTTCATGTGTTTAGGCATAGAAAATCCTATAGCCTTTATCAAAATAAAAAGTCCAAAAATCAAATAAAACTTGACAAAATTTGCATTAGAGTTAAGTCATTATTTATGCCCTTCATGATCTTGTCTCTTAGGGAGTGAGTTTAAGGACTTAGTTTTTTTCTAAGTAAATAATAGTCTAACCATCTTGCAAAGCATATGACTTGCCTACATGATTTAAAGTGTAGGAGGAGTTAGTGCCACCTGTGTATATAATTCCAGTGGTTTACTCTCTTATGGAGGTAAACCATATACCTATTTTCACCTTAGATTTAGGTCATGCTTTGGCCCTCATCAAATCTCCCTAGATTTAGGATCTAAGATTGTTATTTCTCTTAGCGGGCTACAAGCATAAATCCTGACCTCTTAGGCATTTTCACAATATTATATTGTGGAATTATAAGTCTTAGATTTTTAATAAAAATTCAACTCAAACAAATAAATCTTCTCAATTCAAATATAAAGCCCAACCATAGGATAGATTGGAGTGCTCACTAGATTCCTAGTATCATGAGCACTCCTACCCATCTCTGATTTGATAAGAACTCTTCTTTTGATCTCCCACTTGATCTTCAAAATACAACCATCCTTTGATAGCCCTATATTTAAATTCTTTTGAGATAATAATCATTTACACTAATCAGAGTATTCTTAAGAGATTCATTTTCTTAAGATAATTAACTGGCTTGCCTCCATAGAACTTAATGAACTCTTTAAATAAACCTGCTTTACTTTCCATAAAGTAGGGGAAAAATCTGTATATTCAAGACCCATCATGCCTTAGAGTCCTTATTAGGTGATTAGGTCCATTATAGGGTAGTGACTCCTATTTCTTGAGATGGTACATTATTCCTTAATGTCATTCCCGATCACCCTAATAAGTACATATGTGGATCTGCGTGGTGTCCCCTCACACAAAACACACCCAACACAAAAATAAACATCATAGATTTTTCTGGCAACTCCACTGGGTAGTTCCTCTCTCCATCTCTGGTAGACGACATTATCTCAAGCATCGTGGACTTGTAATTTATGAGCCTGAGACTATCTTTCTTTTCTTGGCACTTAGCTTATTTCATTCTTAAGCAAAGTGAGCCAACATCATTAGCTTATCTTTCTTTCTGTTGGCACTTAGCTTCTTGGTCTTGAAACCTCTGTTGGGTTCCCCAATAGGTGAAAACATAATTTATCAATGAAAGGGGATAATAAAAATTTAGAACCTCCTCACCAGCTTGGTGAGGCAAGGTTCATCATAAATTTAAAGAAAATAATTCCTTTCACAAAATTGACACTTTCCAAAAGCACCTTTCAAGATACTCACCAAATCACAAAATCAAAACCCCTCCATGATTGCTATATGGAGGTTCTTTTCAAAAGCAAATCATGCCATATTTGATTCTCACTTGACATATCCAAATCTATTAAGTGGGGATCTCTATTTAAATCAAACATTAAATTTGACTTTCACAACTCTATTCAATGGTTGAAATTCTCCCTTTCATGATGGGACTACTCAAAAGATTTCGCTGCAAGAAGGAATCAATTCAATATATAAAAGCCTACTTTCAAGTTCAATTTGTTAAGTGGGGGTCGCATTTTCAAAACATAAAATTTGACTTTCAATTAACATATTCAATTTGTTAAGTGGGGGTCTCATTTTCAAAACATAAATTAGACCTTCACCTAACATGGTCAATTTGTTAACTGGGTGTCTCATTTCCAAAAATATAAAATTTGACTTTCATTTAACAATTTTAATTTGTTAAGTGAGGGTCTATTTTCAAACATAAATTTGACTTTCACTTAATAATTCCAATTTGTTAAAGTGGGGGTCTCATTTTTAAAATTCAAATTTGACTTTCACTTAACAACTTCCATTTTTTTTAAGTGGGGGTCTCATTTCCAAAACATAAAATTTAACTTTCTCTTAACTATTTCAATTTGTTAAGAGAGGGTGTCACTTTCAAAGAAAAATATATTTAGGCTCTCACTTAGCATATTCAATATTTGCTAAGAGCCTCATTTTCTAAGCATATGTTTGGTTCTATCTAACACATCAAATTTGTTAAGTAAGAGTCACATAACCATGCCATATTAGATTCCCACTTAACATGCCAAATTGTTAAGTGAGAATCCCATTCTCAAGTCATATCATACTTTGATTTTCACTTAACACACCAAATTGTTAAGTGGGAATCCCATTTAAAAAAAAAAAAAAATCCAAATTGGTCAAGTGAGGGTCTCTTTTTAACACACATTTGATCCATATTTTAACATACCAAATTTGTTAAATAAGGATCCAATTTTTCATATCAACCACACTTGAGCTTCACTTAACATACCAAATTTGTTAAGTGAGAGTCTCATTTTCAAAGGAAAATAAACATATCTCAAACACATTTGGGACTTTCACTTAACATACCAAATTTGTTAAGTGGGACTCCCATCTTCAGTGAAAAGAAAATAAATCTATCTCACAAATCAAACACATATGGCCTCTACTTAACATACCAAATTTGTTAAGAAAGAAACCCCATTTTTCAAATTAAAATATCACACAATCAAATCTTCATAAGAAAAAATATCTCAAACACACAATCACAACCTCTTCTTAGCATACCCGAATTTGCTGAGTAGAGGTTCTTCCAAACTATCCATATTTTCAAACAAGAAATATAAAATGCAATCAATCTCCAAAAAGAAAAAAATCTCCCTCAAATTTTTGAACCCCACCCAACCCACCTAAATTGGTTGAGTGTGGGTTCTAAAATCAAAAATCAAATGGCAAAAGACTCTCCACCAAAACATCCAAATCTCTCCAATGAACCCCACTTAACACATTTGAATTGTTGAGTGTGGGTTCAAAACTCCAAACTCTACTTTCATGGAAACAAATATTAAGGTAAATCTAATACAAGTTATATTTTCAACATCTGATGAGTTAGTGCATCTGCGCCTTTCACACACATGGCCTCTCAGAATTTTGTTTTTACCTTTCCATTCGGGATGGATTTGGCCCTCGATCAGGCCAGCCTCCCTCAGACTGACTCCACCCATCTAGTGTTCTTTGGCAGAGGATTTGAGGGACCCCACATCACCTGTGAGAGTGCAACCCTCATAAGTGTTGGCTGGGATGATGTGGTTGGGCTGAAGCTAGTCATCCCAATCGACCTGCCTTCTAACACTAAGTATCCTTCCCTGTAAAGGAAGGCAGTTGAGGTTCCACCATTCAGTCCAACCCCTACTCAGTCAGTTGTTCCAACTGCTGCTCAGGTGCATGCTAGCACCTACTCATTGGTCCCTTCTAAGGGGAAGGCTATCCTGGCTTTGGAGATCTAGCTCTCACATCGCCTTGCTCAGCCATACACAACGTTGCACACATCGATGCAATAAGAGTCGCAAGATCAAGCAGCACCATGAGCGTGTCGCCTAGGAGATGGATGCCGCATCCCACATTGCAGAGGAGGGTTCACCATTGCTGACTAACAAACAGTTCCACCCCTTCTCGGCATCAGATGAAGAGGAGGACTATTAGAGGATAACTACATTGTCTCCACCTCCTACATACCATGAGGTTTCGATTAGGGATAGGAGGAAGTCCTATGCCAATCTATGGATGGTATTACGGGCAGTGGGCAGACATTTATAGTTTACATTTTTTTGACTTGAGGTGATCATCCCTGAGTGTTACCGTGCACATTCAGGTGATAGAGGCAATAGCAGTTAGGGAGAGAGGGAGCGAGAGTTGCTGCTAGCCTCCACTCTAATTGATTTTCTCCATCGCCACTGTGATAGATGATAACATAGTCGGGTACCACCAATCATAAGGGAGGTGAGGGAGAGTGTCTCCACCACATCGATCCACTCCTCACCCACCATCACTAATTCAGGTCCGACCATCCACCATGCCTACAAAGGCACAAAAGATAGTATTCAAGGAGAAGAAAGCCCCCTTGGTGATCCGGCTATGACCAAAGGATCCCACTTCATCTACTCCACTAATTGAGTGTGAGGAAGTTCCCCACCACCTCGCCTTCAATCTTGGTGAAGAAGGAGTGACCCCAAATGTGGTGTACCCACCACCACCACCACCATCGAGTAGTGATAATAGAAGAGAAGAGAAGGGGATAGTTTCCCCATGGTAGGATCTCCCGGACACCACACCCATGAGCTCATGAGCATATTTCTTCCAGCAGTCATGACCATCCCATAGCCAGCACTCTAGTGACAGGTAGTGTTAGGTGCATCTTTGTCAATGAGCACAGTCCTTCTACCGGTCAGTAGCGTGTATTTGTATCGGAATGGTTAGACCTTTTTCTAGATGATATTTTAGCATAGTACTTTACAAAGAGAGAAGTTCTAGGGAGTGACCGATTAGATTGTGAGGAGGGAAAGGTCAGCTTCAATCCATATGAGGATGATCTCCTTGAGGATTCAACCGAAGTTCATATGGTCTATACTATGGGGTACCTTCAGAGGGATCAACACAGTTAGGAAGGTATTATAGTTGAAGATGATGACACCATTCAACTCATCACCCCCTTCACCAGCTTAGGCAGAGGGATGATCATATTGATCAAATGGGAAATAAGATCAAGGAGTTGATGGCAATGGTGCCAGCATTGCAGAATTCAACTCCGATTTCATAGCCTTCTCCCATAGTGGCTGATAAAGCAAAGTTGCCACACACTTTAGATCATCCTAGATGCATTCCTGCAGAGGGAGACAGTGGTAGCTTGCATAGAAAAGTGGTGGATAACACCTCCATGCATGAAAAAGACATCAAACACATAGTGGAGCAACAGTGAGTGATGCGCAAGCCCAGGTGGCTCATCTATCCAAAGGGTAGACCTACCAGAGGAATTTGATGGTGTCCAATATCCTAAGGGGCTTTGTGCCTCCATCCTTCAAAATTTTGATGAAGAACCCCAGCACATACATAACATTTCGTGAGCCAAATGTTGTAATGCTAGTGGCAGTGATGCACTCTTATGTTGTCTCTTCGTTAGTAGCTTGATAGGCATCGCATTTGATTAGTACACTGAACTACCTAATGGTTTAGTAAATATATTTACTGAGTTGAAGGAGCTCTTTATTAAGATATTTGTTGGAGCTCAGCAAAAGGTAACTAGCATCTGTAGCTCAACAACACCCTGGTGAATCTCTTATTGATTACATTCTTAGATGGTGCAATTTAAGTATGAAATGCAAACCACACCTATCTGAATAACATGCCATTAAAATTCTATTCAAGAATATTCATGGTCCGGTCACTTTCATTCTTAAAGGATTCACCA
This sequence comes from Cymbidium sinense, assembly GCA_021442155.1. Classification (NCBI taxonomy): domain Eukaryota; kingdom Viridiplantae; phylum Streptophyta; class Magnoliopsida; order Asparagales; family Orchidaceae; genus Cymbidium; species Cymbidium sinense. Next base: position 74,778,189 of record CM038229.1, read on the forward strand.
TTAAGACATTTGAGAAATTAATCAACAAGGTAGCTAGCATTTAAAGAGAGGCCAAATAGTTACCTTTCCAAAATCAGTCAGCCAAGCCTCGACCGCAGAAGGCATTTAAGGAAAAGCTAGGGGCAATCACATTAGTTGATAAGGGGAAGCGGCTAGCCAAGGTTCAGTCGAACAGACCTTGAGCTCAATAGCCTCCTCTACCATCTTGTTTACCACCGCCCATCCCATATCCACCTTAGTACAATAATCTCACCACCACTTGCTCGAGTATCCTCATCCACAACATCAGTAGTATTCTTATCCACCACCGTAACTATAACTTACCTACTTTGTGATAAAATTGAATAAATCCTTATTCATTGAAAAGGGAGGTAGTCGAAGATCTTTAAGAATCTTAAAGAAGCCCATTTTTAGTTACTGAGCCTGGGAGAGGGAGAGGATGCCTCCACCACGCATGCCAGTCATGTCTTGAAGATTGCTACCTTTAAGGAATAGAGCATAGCTAAAAGTGGGTGCCATTATCATCCCTAAGGAATACCTATTAACAACCCTCTAGTTCTATTAGGATAATCCTTGAGATGATCTTCTCAAGATGAGAAAGGTTGGGATATCTCCTATCCCAACCTCCAAGAAAATAATTTCTAAGATCAAAGTTTTCCCCTTGCAGCTCAAACCTCCAACTCTAAGGAAGGTTTGCAAGTGCCAAGACAACTGAGGAAGATAGAAGCCCAGGTACTTACACTTGATATAGAAAACCATTGACTAAGTCCAATCCTTCCACGCAGAGCATAGCTTCCTTCACCCAATTCTTCTTCTAGCAAGTAGTATATCGGAGGGGTGCCAAATCCTCCCTCATTTTACTTGATTTCTATTTGTACCTTCATCCAAATCTAAGAAATCAATGAAGAAAAGACTGATTCACTTACATTCTCTACTTTTGATGATCTTGATGATTTCATTCCTATATAAAGCTCTCCAAGTACTAATAATTATAATAATTATGATCCACTCCTTTCTTATTTTGAAATGGATTATCCATTTCTAAATCACCCGAGTTTACCCATTGAGATTGAATTGGATTCATCTGACTTCGATGATCCTATAGGAGAGGCTGTAGGTGAATCTGATGAGTAGGTAGAACTTTCCACTAAATCATCTCATGAAGTAACTAATGTCAATCTTTGTAGTGGCAAAGTTCTACCTCCTAGGGGAGCAGCACAGGATAAGGGTAAACAAGTCATTGGTTCTAATAGTCAAGAATCCCTCCACAGGATGCTCCACCCATGGATATGCTTGTGGAGGACCAACCAGTTGACTACAATGTCCTCGCCACCTAAGGTTGTCAAAACTAAGCATATATGATGCCCTTGTCTTATCCAAAGAGATGAGGGAGTCATTAAGCTTCTTGATCCAAATATGCTTAGCTCACCACCATTGTTGGAGAGGAGGCATATTTTCAAGAGAAGCCTGGGAGTTACATTCACCGATGAAGACCTTATTGGGACAAGAGCACAACGCCCCTACATCACAAGATATGGGCGATTCAAACTCGTGGTGTTAGTTGATCAAGGTGCATCAATGAACATTATGAGTCTAAAAACTCTTGCCTACTTGAGGATTGACATATCTGAACTCTGAAGAGATCGGATGATGTTGAGAGGATTCAACGAACAAGGAGAGTGGGATTTAGGCTCCATAAAATTACTACTAGAGATAGATGATTGAAAGACAGAAGCCAAGTTCTACATAATGATTTAGATACATCTTTCATTTGCTTTGGTAGGCCTTGGATACATGCAAATAACATGGTTCCATCCTCTTTGCACGTGCATCAAATTCAAGAGGTGAATCGAGTATTGTGTCAAAGGAGACTTGAAGACATTCTTAGTTAAAGAGGTTGATATTTATGAAGATGCAGCCTACTATCTTCCTCCAAATCAAAAAAATCTATTCTCATGAACTTGGTGAAAGTTCAAAATCAAAAGAAAAAGAAACAAAAGAAAAATAAATTGAAAAAGAAAAAGAAAAGAAAAAGGAAAATAAAGCACAAGTGAGAAAGAATTAGATACCCAGGAAGAGGTAGAGCTAGATGATAGATTCCACCCATAGTTTATTCCTCCATATGAACACATGGGTAGGATGACTCAACCTCCACCAGGCAGAGGAAGAGGCAAATTCAGAGGCAGTTCTAGAGGTGGAAGACCTCATTGCTGGTGGCCAGCTGGTAGGAGCTATGTTCCAGCTCACATGAGTACCCCTGCTATCCACAAAGACTTAGAGTCCAACTCAGAGGATGAGTCTCATTTGATTAGCACGCTAACCAACCCCTCTCAGTGGGTCCCTTTGGAGGTGACATTCAAGCCAGACAGTGATGAAGACCAGGCCTCCAAGCAAAGCATGAATGTATCCAAATCATCATTATGTAAAACAGTTAGGCAACAGTTTGGAACATTAGCTATAACCTCACTTTCTTCTCAAAAAGTTAAAGGTTTGGTAGTTAAGGAGGCTGCCAAGTCATCCACAGATGTCAAGTTAAAGAGGTTTTTGTTGGGAGTATCATCCTCAAGTTAAGAAGCCAATGTACAACTTGAGAATGATTCATATAAAAATTTAATATAACTACCTCTTGATTGGTATTCACCTTGTGTTATTAACTTAACACAGAAGGGATTAATCCCACATACTTGGTCTAAACACATGTCAAAATACTTTGAAAAATTATGGGACAACTAAACCAGAAAGTCTCAATCAAGATCAGGACTAGGATTCAGACAAGAGTGGCCGATGATTACAACCATTGCATCACCACTCATTTGTTGATAGGTTCTTCTCAAATCATGCTAACTCTTATGATGAGGCATGTTTAGAAATTTCAGATGACCCAAATGAGCCTAAAGTCAAAGATGCATCACCATAGTTTGAAGAAGAAATCATATCAACCATTGACGAACTCAAAAAAATTAACTTGGGAATAAAAGAAGATCCATGCCTAACATACATCAGTTCCTTGTCGATTGAACAAGAAACCAATTACTTAGTTAGGCTATTAGCTGAGTTTAAGGATTGCTTTGCATGAAGTTATGCTTATCTCCTGACATACATAACAAACTAGCAATAGAACCCAATGCTAAAACCTATCAAGCAAGCTCCTAGACGCATGCGATTAGAAATTGAACAATAGGTCACTTCTGAAATCAAGAAATTGATTGATGCTGGCTTTATCAGGGAAGAAAAATATCCCACTTGGATAGGTAGTGTCATCCTAGTTAAGAAAAAGAATGGCCAAATTTGCATATGTGTCAATTTTAGGGATCTAAATAAGGCATGTCCTAAAGATGAATTTTTACTTCCTATACCAAAATTGATGGTAGACATTGCCTCATCTCATGTAGTATTCTTCTTTATGGATGGGTCACTGGCTACAACCAAATCAAGATGGCCCTCAAGGATGAAAGAAACTACTTTTGAACCCGATCAAATCTATTATTATAAGGTCATGCCTTTGGCCTTAAAATGGCTACATACCGTGATATGACTTGATCTTCAATGAACTCATTCATCATCAAGTTGAATGCAATGTTGATAATCTACTAGTCAAAAGTAAAAGGAAGACCACCTCTTCGACTTGAGAGTAGTTTTCGAATGATTAAGATAATTTAATCTCAAAATGAATCCCTTGAAGTGAGCATTCGGAGTAAATTCGGAAGATTCCTTAGGTTTTTTGTCTGGAATAGAGATCGACCCAGAGAAGATCAAGGTTATCTTAGAAATGCCATCCCCTAAAAGTCTAACTCAACTTAGATCATTCCAAGAGCAGTTGGCGTGTCTAAGATGCTTCATATCCTACTTATCAGGAAGATGCCAGCCATTCTCAACACTTATCAATAAAGGATGTTAAGTTCAAGTGGGATGACAAGTGCTAGCATGCCTTTGAAGACATCAAGCACTACCTAATGACGCATCCTTAGCGCCCCTTATGCAAGAAAGCTTGATCTCTACATCAGATTAGATGACTCCCTTCATGCTTTGTTGGCTCAAACTAATGATGAAGGGAAAAAAAATGCTCTCTACTACCTCAATTATCATCTAATTTCTGCTGAGACAAACTACCCACCTATTGAGAAGAATTGCCTAGCTTTAATCTTTACATCCCAAAAGCTATGACATTACATGCTTTCTCACAAGGTGAATCTGATATCTAGAATTAATCCACTGTAATATCTCATGACATGGCCAAAATTATTTGGATGACTGGCACGATGGTCCACAATTTTATCATAGTTTGACATCACATTTGTACTCCCCTGTGCTGTGAAAGGACAAGCACTAGCGAATTTCTTAGCAGCACATTCACTTCCTGTTGATTCTCCGCTTGGTGATGACCTCCCCAATAAACAAATCATGAACTTAGGGGATACAAGCATTCATAGTTGGGAGATGTATTTTGATGATGTGGCTTCCTCTTAAAAAGGAGAAGAATCATGATCTACTCATCTAGAGAAGGCAGGGGTAGGAATAGTTCTCTAACCACCAAGATGTGATGAGATTCTCATATCATCTGTCAATCCATGCACCTATAAAGTCAATATAAGGTTCGATTATCTCAGAGTTAGTCATTACATTATCCAGCATCAACATCTTTATGAATTCTCCCATCAACCAAATCATGGGTCCTACAAAGTTAAAGCTCCATCACCATAAATACACCAAGGAGTTGTTGGCTCAAATCCTAGAGTTCACTATCTATAAGATTTCTCAAGGAGATAATGATGTAGTAGATGCAATGGTAAAGATTTCCAAGGAGTTGGCATGCCTATAAGATGAGTCCATTTCGACAAGGGTTCCAAATAGACAAGTATTATCCATTATTGATGATGAACTCATCGAGATACTCTCTCTTGAAGGGGAGGTTGCCATTGCCAAAGAGGATGATGAGTCAGATTGGAGGCAACAATTCATGGATAACTTAAACATAAGTAAACTACCTCAAGAGAAGTCATTAGCCCATCAGGTGAAACAAAAAGCTCTCTCATATGCTCTTATGGATGGCACCTTGTATTGGCGATCTTTTGATCATATGTGGTGATGTTGTTTAGCCAAACATGAAACTCATAAGATTGTGACCAAGGGACATTCAGGTTTATGCGGAGCTCACTAGTCTATTTTGAAAATAATAACCAAGATCAAAAGACTAGGATACTACTAGCTGGATGATTAGAATGCATGGAAGCTAGAGATGACACCAATGTCAGGTGCATGGTGTGGTCCTGCATCAACCACCCAACATTCTATATCCTACATTAGCCTCGTGGCCATTTGAGTGTTGGGGGACATAGTGGGTCCAATCGATCTTCCTTCTTCTAAGGGTCACCGGTTCATTCTAGTTGCCACAAACTATATTTCCAAGTGGGTGGAGGCAATCCCACTTAGAGAGATCACAGCTCAACATGCGCTCCAATTTTTTAGGAACCATATCGTATATAAGTTTGGGATGCCTTGATAAATTATATCCGCTAATGGTTTTGTATTCAAGAGCACTAAAATCAACATCTTTGCCCAAACACACAACATAAATTGGAGATATTTCACCATTTACTACCCAAGGGAAAACAGTTTAGCAGAAGCATTCAACAAAACTCTCATCTAAATACTGAAGAAGGCACTCGACAAGAACAAGCAACATTGGCATGAGCATATTGAAGTATAGATATGAACTCCAACTCAATCTATCCCATTTTCTTTAGTGTATGGGTTCAAAGTATCTACCTTAAAGTCCAACTCCCATCACTTGATATATAATACCAAGACACTGAGAATGCCAAGCTATGGTTAGAAGGCCTTGAAGGTTTAGAGGAGAGATGCCTCAGGGCATGCCAAAACATTTAGTTGTACAAAGCCAAAATGATTCATGCACACAACAACTAGTTGAAGCCTTGTGGGCATACTACACCACATACGAACTCAACCCAATTCTCCTTAGTGTATCAAGCCATTATACCATTAGAAGTTTAGCTCCCATCACTAAAGATAATAATGGGTAGTAAAATCACTACATAGCGAATGCTAAGTTACGGAAGAGCTCAAAGGTTTGGAGGAGAGATGCCTACGGGCATGCTAAAACCTCGAGTTGCATAATGCCAAGATGATTCAAGCTCATAATAAGCCGGTCCACCCTAAAGCTTTTCAAGTAGGAGAGCTTGTTTTAGTTCTAAGGAGACCAATTTTGCCCGCCAAAGATGGGAGCAAGTTTGAACCCAGAAAGCTTTTTTCATAGAAAGGCCTACCAAGGAGGATCTTATCATCTCATAAACTATGAGGGAGAGTGTCGTATGCTTTCAATCAATGGGCTCTACTTAAAAAAATATTATCCATAAATCTTATTTGAAAATAATCATCAATAAAACTTCTTGTCATATGAAATTCCACCTCTTATGTGTTAGAAACATATTTTGCTTGTGAATCACATGTGTTTAGTATAGGTGCAAGAGAACCCACGCGACATCCTATCCCTTCACAACACAAACACAAATGACATTCAATCCTCTAGTGCTACTAGGATAGGTGTAAGAGAATCCAAGAGGCATTCTATTTTGACTAGTACAACTAAGTTAGGTGTAAGAGAACCCAAGTGGCATCCTTTCTTAGTGGAGTCATGTTCCTACGTGTTTAGGATAGGTGTAAGAGAACCATAGCGGCATCTTATTCCTTTTTCATAACATAAATAAATGTATATCTTTTATCTCGAGCTACTTTAATGTGGGAGCAAGCCCCTTGTGGCACTCACTCATTAGCTACTCCAGGTTAGGTTGATGTACTACCTTGCTAGTATATTAGCCCATTGGTCACTTGTCTAGCAGATGTGAGTTTTGCACTTTCTTCCTGACTTGACCACTGCAAACCAAAGAGCACCTTGTTAGTTAGGTAGATCTTATTTTGCAGTCAATAAGCTACCCCGTGTTGACTTCGTTTAAGAGGATGTAAGCCTACATGCTTTCTTCTAAAACAAGCCATCATGCACTAACTAAGTCGAGTATATTTGAGGCTTAGGATAAGTCCCCTATAGGCTCATTTCCTCTTGACTACTTCACCTTGGGTTTAGTCCTTACACAGACTCCAGTAGTTGCCATCGGATAGCCACCATCTCAAGATAGACTATATTGGTGATCAGCCCCACTTTGGAGATAAATCTACACTTCTTTCTGATATCACAAAATGGGCCTAAGTTGGTTTCTCATGTTGCGACCCACTTGGATACACTACTCTTGGTATGTGAGTCGGGCTTTCTCCTTGAGTTGGCCATCAATCTGTGGTGTTTTATTTGTTTGAAAATGTTTATTGGGACACCACATAGATCCACATATGTACTTATTATGGTGATCATGTATGACATTGAGAAATGATGCACTATCTCGAGAGACAGAAGTTATCATTCTACAATGGGCCTAATCACTTAATAAGGACTCCTAAGGATAATGAGTCTTCGAATGTACCAGAGATCTTTCTCCTACTTTACATGGAAAAGTAAAGTAGGGTTTATTTTAAACCAGGTTCGTTAAGTTCTTTATGGAGGCAAGCTCCCATAGTTAATTACATCCTAAGGAATGAGATTCCTTAAGAATACTATTAAGGTAAATGATCATTATCTCCAAAGATTTGAAAAGATTGGACTTAATCAATTGGTTATTTTGGAAAATCAAGTGGGATTGAAGGGGAGAGTTATTGAAACTAAAGGAGACAATAGGATGCTCATAAGAAACCTAATGAGCATCCCAAACTATCCTATGGTTGGGATTTATATTTTTGACATTTGAAGAGGATTATATATTTAAGTTAAATTTTTATTAGAAATCTAGGGCTTACAAGTCCACAACACAAGATCGTGGAAAAGCCTAAGAGGTGAGGATTTATGCTTGTAACTGTGAAGAGAAATAGCAATCTCAGATCCTAAATCTAGGGATATTTGGCGAGGGCCAAAGCACGACCTAAATCTAAGGTGAAAAATGGGCATATAGTTTACCTCAACAAGAGAGAATAAATCACCCGACTATTAGACTTACAACCTGTGGGGTAACCAACTCTCCTACAATTTTACATACATGTAGGAAATTTTTATGCTTTGCAAGATGGCTAAGTTGTTGTTTATTTAGAAAAGAGACTAAGTCCTTAAACTTATTCTTTAAGAGACACGATCATGAAGGGCATGAATAAAGACTTAATCTAATGCAAATTTTGTTAAGTTTTATTTTGAGTTTTGGACATTCTTATTTGACACATGCTATGGGATTTTATATGCCGAATGCATGAGAAGATTTATTTTGGGCCAAAATCAGGAAGAAGGAGGTGTGTTTCCACCATGGCTCTCAAAGGTCAAGCCATTTTCTTTGACAAAGGTGGAAGCCCTCCAATAGCAAGAGTGAAGCAATATGATTTATGCAAGATGTGAGACATACAACATCCAGCTAAAGGGTTGCTAAATCTTTTATTATCTTGATTTATATACTAGGCTTTAGGTGAGGTTATGAGTTATTTAATTTAATTTTGAATTGATTAATTAGATAAGAAATTTATTTTTTCCTAAGAGCTTATTCGCATCCAGGCCATTCATCAAAGAATGAATAAATTAGAAAGATAATGACATCCTAATTGCACAATCATAAAAAAAAACATCAATCAATTTATAAAATTAGTAAAAGAATAAGAGGTCGATGTGGTCGGGCTCCACCACATAAACCCAAAAAAAGAAAATGGATAGCCGAGCTTTACCCTTATACAACCCAAATTACAAATGAATAATTACAATTAAAAGGAATTCATGTTATGGGGATCATCATTCTTCATTCTTCATTCTTCATTTTGTTTTGCTTCTTTTCTTTCTTCTTTTTGGCTTGATTGGAATATGGTTACAAAAGACACATGGTGCATAAGACTTGGTCTTATGACCAATGTTCATCTTAATCTCCCATAACATTCATTCCAAATCTTAATTGCAAAATTTACATCAAAATGGGAAAGGTAAATCTAACTAAACCTGCAAAATAAATGTTAGCTAAACATACTACACAACCCAAATAGTTATGTGAATAAGTTGGACTTAGCACCCCACACATGGGTAACCAAGCCAACCTGTCCTAGTTTAGATTATGCTTAGGGGTATAAGCAACCTGTATAATAAAAATATTTATAGTTTTATTACAACGCCCCTTAAACATAATCCCCTACAGAAGACATGATTGGACTAAGATCATCTTTCGTTCACGCATATTACCCATAACATCCAAATCTAAAATATTACATCACAAAATAAAATCAGCATCAAACCATGCATCGCCTAACATAGAGCTAGAAATTGTGACTTAGCCTAATGTGTGTGCCATTTAAGTCTTGTGTGGCATGTCTTAGCTAGGCTTTAAGGTTGGAATTTCTAAAGTGTGAAAGATTCAATTTAGAGGGTGGTTCCATTTCAAGTGATATAGTTGATTTGTTAATTTTTAGTTGGTGATTTGATTTGGTTTGAATGAACCTACACTTAGCAACTAAATATTATGAAGAGAAGAAAAGAGAGGAGAACTCTCTTTCATCCCTACCTTAAGTATTTCTAAGGTAGATTCATTAATGAATTTTCTTTAGTGAATGATTTATTATGTATTTAATTAACCATAAGTTTATATTCTCTAAATATCCTATTCAATAAGAAAGGCCTCTTAGGATTAGTTAGGTGGATTACTATCACATAACACACACCCATTTATTTCTTTCACCATGTATACCATGCATATGAATAATCCTAAACATAGCTATACATGCAATTCAAATCTTAGTACACCTTGATGATGAATGCAAAGCCATACAGTTTGAAATTTGGATATTCCATGAATGCATGTATTTGTTATGTAAAAAAGAGGGATTTCTCATCCATTAATTAAATGCACATCCACATGTATAAAAGATATAAGTGAGCACGATGCCATTATTTTCTACGCTAGGGGCGTAAGGTACAAGACCTACTTAGAGCTACGTAAAGTCTCACATCCCCGAGATGTCTAGACTAATATATCACTTTTCTTAAATACATGTAAATATACAAAAAGAAATAAATGGATGAAGAATCATGCAAAATATTATGTTTGATTTGGTTGTATAATTTACATGTATAAATGTAAATATCCTTCTTAAGTCATAACATAGAAATGCATATGAAGTGATTTAAGCAAGTGTTGTGTTCTTTTTAAATGAACTATACACTTTGCAAATCTTATAAATCCATGTTAAGAGAAGAAAGAAACATAATACACATCTTATATAATCACATGCAAGCTTATAAGTATTTATATAAGTAGCATCACTTCATCATAATCTTTGATTTATAGGTTTTCAAAATAATTTTTTGATTAATAGTGATAATAGCCACTCATATTCTTAATTTTAACCAACACATGCAATTTCACATAAATGGGACATTTTTTTTAATTAAGTTTTTAAAATAAATGAATGCTTGATCTCATATGGAAAATAATATTTAGCATGACTAGAAAGAAATAAAAAAAATGTAAGCACATGACTTCATTCACCCTAATTAATTCCTAAGACAATCCTATAAATAATATCATTTAAAATGAATCAAAATTCTTGAGATTTTGAATTTGATTTGACTTAGAAATGTGAAAAGGTTTGCTGATCCTAACCCATTCCCATGTGTGAATTGGTTTAGTTTAATTTAGAATAATTAGTTAATTTTATATTTTGATTATTAAGGTATGAATTAAATCATTAATTACCTTACCTATACCACTTTAACATAATTATCCAAGTAATTATGAGCCAACATATGATATGCAACCATGAAATTAAATCAAGAATGCACCTAAGAAATAAAGGGTCTAATGCAATTGGCTCACAATTATTGATTAATTAAGCTAAAGGGTTTAATTAAGTACTTCTATAACCCTCTTACACATGTAGTTTGATTATAATTTTCTTTGAAAATCTCTTAGGTTATTGAACACCTAAGAATCTACCCAAGAATTGAATAATTAAGTTTTAGAATGATTTGGTTTGAGTTTGATTAATTGGATTAAATAATGAACCATAATTAATTTAATTTAAGAGTTTTCAAATGAAATAACTTAAGGAAAAGATTATAATCTCATTCCTAAGTCCATTCACATTTTATGATGAGCAATTTAATTAATAAATTTATCACTATTTAGCATGCTAATTAACCATTTAATTAATTAATAAATGATTAGGAATGAAATAAGCAATTTTCCTAATTAGCTAAGCAATAAATTCCAAGAAAATCATGAGAGGCAGAGGTCATCCCACTAATTAACCTCAGAAAGTTTGGAGTTAATTGCTTGATTAATTAGAGAGTAATTAGCTTAAGTACATTTCCAATAAAACCTAAATTGAGTTTAAAATCACTATTTAAAATTAATTAATTTTAATTTTCTATTATTTTTCTTTGAATTATGTTTAAAATGAACTTGAGTTTGTATTTTTTGGAGTTTTCCATAATTAGTTATGAATTTTGGAAATTTCAGGATTAAAATTGAATTAATTAGGCTTAATTAACCTCCTAATCTTGTGGCCATGTGATGGCAAGGCGATGCACTCACTTTCCAATGCGTGATGGGATATGTTATTTAAGTTGTCACATCTACCTACGCCGTAATTTTTCCACGGGCCATCCGATCAAGAGATCAAGATTAATTTCATGATTTAAGCTTAAATCAAAGTATCTAATCACAGCCGTCCATTCCAATCACGGGGAATGGATGACATGTGATCCTTCTCCTTCACAAGCGATGAGAGACGGACACCGTTCGTCTCTCCCCATTCATTTCGAGCTCACCCAAGCTTGAATTGGGATCAAAATGACCCACACCTTCGGAAGGAGGGGGGATGCACATCCAACGATCAAGATCCAAAGGGGTGACACTTTTCTTCAAAAGGACCAAGCATTTTCTAAGGCTATGAAGCAATTACCTCACCGGAGGCTATCGGTGCTTCCAACGAGGAGGTAGCTTCTGTCAGAGATGAAGCCATTGAATTGGATCTTGGTTTGAAGTGTGGATTGCTCAATGACCAAGCTCCCTTCAATGGTGATCATCCTTGATCAAGGTGATGCTTCCCATGGCTTGGAGACTTGGGAAAACTTGGTTTGAGCTGACGTCCATTGATGGTGTGCAAGGTTAATTTAGTTTTCATGGATGATGAGTTGGATTGGATTGATCCCATTTTTCAACTTTGAGCAAAACCTAAAAGGAGAAATGGGGAGCTTGAATGGCTTGCAAGGCTTAAAGAAGCTTCGTTTCAACCTCCTGTTAAAATCAATGCCTTTGTTTGAGAATGAGGGGGAGTATATCTCCCTCCTTGGATCGGATGGTGAATGAATTGCCATTTTGATCAATGGCAAGGATTGGGTTCATGGTTTGAGTTGCAAAACACCCCATGTGGGTCTTTTTGAGTAGTTGAGGGAAGAAGAGTCAATGCCCATGTGCTAGGTGAGTGCATTTGGTGATCTAAGTGTCCAATTTCTATTTGAAGGGTCAATTTGGCCTTGGCTTAGGTCATGGCTGACCCAAGCTCATTGGGTGATGTTCACCACCTCCCTTGGTGCCCATGTGGACCAATAGGAGGATGCCAAGTGGCCTTGAAAAAGAAATGACCAAATTCTAGGTGAATTTGGTCATAAGATACCCATTGACCTAAAGTCAAAATGGTCATTTGGCTATGATTTTAAATTGGGCAAATTTGAAATGATTTGAAAATGGGTTGGGCCAAATTTTAAGTGATTTGGAATTCATTTGATTTAATTTGGTTCAATTTGATCCATTTAGGTTGAGTTGGGTTAAATTGGGTTATTTTGACCAATTCATCAAATTGGGTCAAATAACGGGTTATGTCAAGTTCAAATGATCATTTGGAGCTTATGGGTTTCATTGGTTTGGTTCAATTTAGTTTATATTTGGTTTTGGTTCATTTAGGTTTATTTAGGTCAAATGGGTTGACCAATTTGACCATTTGACCCAATTAATAGGTCATGGGATGGTTTGGGCTTGGTTGATCATTTGAAATGTATTACAAGCTTTAGTTTCAATTTTGATTTAGTTTGATTTCAAGTTGATTTGACCTTTAAAGTTAAGGTTCATGGTCAATTAGGTTGGTCTTGGTCAATTGAAGCTTTGGTCAAGTTCAACAAGTGATTTGGAATGAGTTGCAATTAAGTTAGCTTAGATCAAGATTTAACCCATTTTGATTTTTTAGGTCAATTTGGGTCAACATAGGTCAAGTGGCCAATTAGGCTTGGTTTGGCTCAATTGATGGCTTCATCATGTTCAATCATTTATTATGGATTGATTTAGATCAATGGTTTCAATCAGTTTGGCTTATAGTAAATTTTGGCTTATTTAGATTTCATTTGGGCTAAATGTTGACTTGGTCAAAGGCTAGGTTTGACTTAGTTTGATCGAATTTGAGTGATTGATCATCTTAGGATGATTATTGCTCACAATGTGAGGCTTAGATGGGCTTAGTTCAATCCAATTTGGGTTGGATTAGAATTTGGCTCAGAAAGGTCCTTTAGGTCACTTTGGGTCAAGTGAGCCAAAAGGGATTAATTGGCTTGATCAAGGCTTGATTTAAGTTTGGTTGAACTCACATATGGACTTATGATGGAAATATAAATCCAATTGCAAGTGATTTGGAGTCAAATGAGTTTTGATTCTTTTGATAATTTTAAGTCAAAAGGATGAACATGAGTTTGACTTGGGTTAGTTTGATTTTGATTTGGTGATTATAGTTCATGTTTATATTTGGGCATGTGATTGAAGTAGTGATTGTTTGAAGAGAAAATCCAAAGGTTTGGATTGATTTGAGAATGATTTCGCTAAGTTCAAGAATTTGACTTGAAAGAGTGTAAATTAGATTTTGGTTTGATTTGAATATAAGTTTTGAATTGATTTTAGTTATTTGAATTTATATTTCATTTATATTTGTGAATATAAATGAGAATATAAATGGGTTATGCAAAAATATTTTGAGTTTTGGGTGATTTGGATTTGATTTGAGCTAAGTCCATAAGATGAAATCAAATGGCTTAGGAAAGATTTTAGGATTTGAATTCAATCATGGGTTTCAATCATTTGATTTGGAATTGATTCATAATTTGGATTTTAGAATTGATTCGATGATTTGAGAAAAATAGATTGGGTTGGATTTGATTTAAGATTTGATTAAGATTAGTTTGAAAGAGAGAAGCAAGGATTTGGTTCAAGCTATAGGATGGACAAATCTTCCTAATACCCCTAAGGCATAACATATTCCCATGACTAACTCTTTTAAGTCTCTAGGTTAGGTTAAGTGTTCACATAATCACTAGAAATGTCTTAAGACTAAGAAACTCTTAGTGTCTAAAGGAGTCCTATGTCTAAGATGTAGAAGTTGAAAGCTCACTGCAAAAGTGAGGCCAACAAAGGGCACCCAATAGGTGTAGTGTGACTAACAAGGCATACCTCACATATTATTGTTGACCAAGATGATCAACAATGCTCGAACGATCACAAACACTAATAGAAATGATCTACTCCCAAACTTGAGGTGTAGAAGGAATCAAGAGCTTAGTGCAATGCAGCTCTACTTATGTCAAATACATAACAGAGTGATGGAGGAATCCACTAGGGATTGAGCATATGAGCCTTCCACTGGGGGAAAAGGTTCAAGTTATCCACTGGGGATAAAGGGTGGTAAAATCTACCAGGGATTTGAATTTGTAATCCAATGGGGATAGAAGTATGAACCCTCCACTAGGGGAGCAAGTTCAGGTTAGATTAAATTGATTTCACTAGGGGAAATGAAAAGATTTGCATCTCACTAGGGAGAAGCTGATTGATTTGATTATTTAGTTGACTCCATTGGGAGGTTGGTTGATTTTGTTTCATATTTTAAATTTTGAATTTTGAGATGGACCCTGTTGGTTTACAATGGACCATACTGAGTAGGGGCCATGTTGGTCTTGACCTACTTCAGATTTATAGATCTAAAGTGGTAGTCTACCTACCACATAGTAGGACTATCCAACCAAAGGAGTTTTGGTGCGTGCATTTGTAGAAGAAAGCATGAAGACTTACATCTTCCAAAGTAGGGATCGGTTAGTGATGGGTTAGAGAATCAACCCAACCTAGGTGAATTGTCAATGAATGCCATTGGGGTACTTAAATCAGCTCAAAGATAGTCAAAATTAATTTCATTTTAAATTATATTTGATGGATCCTATCAATTTGCGATGGACCGCATAGTAGGTGTATCCTTGGCCTAACTTGCATTTAAAGGGAGTCAACGGGGATAACTATCTAACCAAAGGGGTGTCTTTCGATTTGCAGCGGCCAATTTTAGGGAAGAAAGCTTGGGGACTCAAACCTTCCTGAACAAAATACCACTGGGGTGTCATATTAGTAAGATAACATGTCAAACTGACCTAGGGCTACCTGTTAATTTGTAACAATCATGCTAGAAAGAAAGTGTAGTAAAATTACAACTTCCATAATGAAATGATCATGTGGTAACTTTTAAAATAGATTGAACCATCTAAGGAAGATTACTGAGATGATCAGGACTTATCCCCACTCAAGAGTAGTCTAAATTCTGGGAGTTCTACTAACTCCAAAGATGGATGCCCGCTTGGGAAAGGCCGGGGTTTGAATTCCTAATTCACAAGTGAATAAATTTGTTTATTTATTTGTTTATTTATTTATCGTGGACCTGGTTGGTTTACGAGGGATCAAACTTAGAATGAGCTTATATTATCCTAGACATATCTCAGATTTACTGAACCAAGGGAGAATTTATGCATCTACTGAATAAATTCTCCAACCATAGGGGTGGCTACTAAGAAATGACATGCCCAATGGAGTAGCACGGGTATCTAAATGGGGTCACAAAAAGCGTGATCCAAGTAGAGTGAAAAGAGATTAAGGGCTTTATCCAAAATAGAAGATCATAGATTATGGCCAACTCAGGAGAAAGTACAAGTGACTATATCGCCAAGAGTGGTGTATCCACCGTTAATATAGTGAACATCTATAAGGTGAGTTCTCTAACGCCTCTAAAGATAGGATGCCTGCTTGGGAAAGTGGCTGCTGAAGGCTTGAATTCCTAATCCACAAATGAATAAATTTGTTTGTTTGTTTGTTTGTTTGTTTGTCGTGGACCCTGTTAATTTGTGAAGGATCAAACTGAAAATGAGCTTATATCAGCCTAGACCTATCTTAGATTTATGAACCAAGGGAGAATTCGTGCATCTGCTGAACAAATTCTCCAACCACAGGGGTGGCTACTAGGAAAGGGCGAATGTCTTATCCAAGAGTAGCCCGGGTAGTGTCTAAATGGGGTCACAAAGGACGTGATCCAAGTAGAGTGCCCGCAGAGGAGGGGCCACTAAGGGCTTCATCCAAAACCCTAGAGAAGATAATGTCTATAAGTATTCGGTGGCCAACTTAAGGAGAAAGTGTAGAGACTCATATCTGCCAAGAGTGGTGTATCCACCGGGTGAGTCGCTGTCTGCATAACAAACATCAACCAACCTAAGGTGCCCATCAGTTTGTGATAATCAGCTTAGGAAGAAAGCATCGAGGACTGACATCTTTCTACAGTGGAATTGATTGCCAAGATAGTATGTATTCGGCTCGATGAGTGCTATCTGACCTAGGGCAACTACTAAGTGAATGCCACTAGAGGACTTATATCAACTTAAATATTGTCAAGAGGAAAGAAGCCACTAGGGGACTTATCCTAAGCCTCAAATATACTTAACCTAGTCAGTGCATGATGGCTAGTTCAAGAAGAAAGCATGTAGGCTTTCATCCTCTTAAATAGAGTCAACATGAGGTAGCTTACTAGCTGCACAGTGAGGTCTACCAAACTAACAAAGTGCTTGTCAGTTTGCAATGGTCAAGTTAAGAAGAAAGCATAGGGACTCACATCCAGGACAGTGACAATTAGGGTGACATACCAAGCATGGTAGCATGTCACCTGAGAAGGTAATGTGAGTGCTTGCTCCCACACCAAAATAGCCCGAGATAAAGAATATGTGTCTATTTTTGTGCTTTTGTTAGAGGGAATAAGATGCCTCTCAAGTTCTCTCACACTTATCCTAAAACATGCTTAAGAGTTAATGAAATGGTGCCAGGAATGGCAGTTGTGATTCCACCAAGGAAGGATGCCGCTTGGGTTCTCTTATACCTAACTTAGTTGTGCTAGTCGAAATAGGATGCCTCTTAGGTTCTCTCACACCTATTCTAGTAGCGCTGGGGAATCATGTTTAACTTGTGTTCTTATTGTGAAAGAAGGATAAGATGCCTCTTAGGTTCTCTTACACCTACCCTAAACACGTCGTGGTGGATTCACAAATAAGTAAATAATGCTTCGAAAGAAGAGAATATTTTCAAGAATTAGAATGAAATTTTTGAAGATAATTTTTTTTCAAACATGATTTTATGGGTAGTATTTCTTCAAATAGATCCCATTAACTAGAAGCATCAGGTGTTCCCCTTTATAATCAATAAGTTGATAAGATCCTCCTTGGTAGGCTTTCTCTATGACAAAAGGGCCTTCCCAAGTGGGTTCAAACTTGCCTCCCATCTTTTGATGGGTAATAATTGGTCTACTTAAAACTAGAACAAGCTCTCCTACTTAAAAAGCTCTAGGGTGGACCAGCTTGTTGTGAGCTTGAATCATCTTGCCTTTATGCAACTTGAGGTTATAGCATGCCCGTAGGCATCTCTCCTCCAAACCTTCGAGCTCTTCCAACCATAACTTAGCATTCTGCTATGTAGTGATTTAACTACCCATTGCTATCCTTAGTGATGGAAACTAAACTTCTAATGGTATGATAGCTTTAGACCCATACACTAAGGAGAATGAGGTAGATTGAGTTGGAGTTCTGTATGTGGTGTAGTATGCCCACAAGGCTTCAACTAGCTGCCCATGCCATTGTCATTTATTATCGTCGAGTATTTTTTTTTTAGTATATGAATGAGAGTTTTGTTGAATGCTTCTGCTAAGCCATTCTCCCTAGGATAGTAGATAGTGGAGTATCTCCAATCTATGTCGTGTCTTCTAGTGAAGCTGTTGATTTTTGTGCTTTTGAATGTAGTACCATTATCAAATATAATTCATCGAGGCACCTCAAACTTATATATGACATAGTTCATGAAAAGTTGGAGCACATGATGAGCTATTACCTCTCTAAGTGGGATCTCCTTCGCCTACTTGGGAAAGTAGTCGGTGGCAGCTAGGATGAACCGGTGACCCTTGGAAGAAGGAGGATCGATCGGACCCATTATGTCAGTACCCCAACACTCAAATGGCCATGAGGCCAATGTAAGATGTAGAATGTTGGGTGGTTGATGTAGGACTACACCGTATGCCTGACATTGGTGGCATATCTTATCTACGTTCATATAGTCTGAATCATCAAGGCGTAGTATCCTAGTCACTTGATCTTTGCTTTCATCTTGACTGATTGATGCTCGCATAGACCAAATGTACATCACATGATCTTATGCTTCGTGTTTGTATAACAAATAACCACATTTGATCAAATGATTGATAAGGTGCCATCCACGAGAGCATAGGAGAGAGCTCTCTACTTCATCTGATGGGCTTGAGTTTTCTCTTGAGGTAGTTTGCCTCACTCAAGTAATCTGTGAATGGTTTCCTCCAATCCAGCTCCTTATCCTTTTCAGCAATGACAACCTCCCCTTCAAGAGAAAGTCTCTCAACAAGTTCAGTGTCAATAAAAGATAGGAGTTGTCTATTTTGGACCTTTATTGGAATGAACTCATCTTCCAGACATGCCAATTCCTTGGTGAGTTTGGCCAAATTATCTGCTACTGCATTCTCTCCTCGAGGAACCTTATAGATGGTGACCTCAGGGACTTGGGCCAAAAACTTCAAGGTGAACTCGTGGTAGAGATGAAGCTTAGGTTTTAGAACCTTATAGGACCCAATAATCTGGTTGATAACTAGCAGAGAATCCCAGTAGATGTTGATGCTCTTGACACACATTGTATAGCTAACTCTAGATAGGCAATCAAAGCATCATACTTAGTTTCATTATTGTTGTAGGGATTGGAGAGATAGTATGAGAATCTCATCACATCGCAGTCTGGAGTTAGAAGGATGATTCCTACCCTTAGCTTTCATAGAAGAGTAGATCGTGGTTCTTCTCATTTTTGAAAGGAAGCCACACCATCAAAATGCATCTCCCAGTGGTGATTGTAAACCTCCCATAGGTGCATGATTTGTTCATCGGGGAGATCATCACTAAGCAGAGAATCAGCTAGAAGTGGGTGTGCTGTTAAAAAATCTGCTAATTCCTGTCCTTTCATCGCACGGAGAGGTATGAATGTAATGTCGAACTATAAGAGAATCATAGACTAACGTGCCAATCATTCAGATAATGTCTGTCATGTCATGAGATACCGCAGTGGATTGATTCTTGAAAGTAAGTTTACCTTACGAGAAAGGATGTAGTGTCGTAGCTTTTGGGATGCAAAGATTAAAGCTAGGCAATATTTCTCAATAGGTGGGTAGTTTACTTCAATAGGGATCAGACGATGGCTGAGGTAGTAGAGAGCATTCTCCATCCCTTCGTCATTAGTTTGAGCCAACAAAGTGCTGAGGGAGTCATCCAATGAGGCGGTGTAGTGGATTAACAGCTTGCTTGGGATAGGGGCTCCTATAACTGGCGGCTTCACCAAATATTATTTGATGTCTTCAAAAGCATGTTGGAACTTATCATTCCACTTGAACTTAGCATCCTTTTTGACAAGTGCTAAAAATAGTTTTCATCTCCGTAATAGATTGGAGTTAAAGCGCCTTAGATATGCCAATCGACACTAGAAAGATCTGAGTTGAGCTAGACTTTTAGGGGGTGGAATTTCTAAGATGGCTTTGACCTTTTTTGGGTCTATCTCTATTCCCTAGTGTCAGACAATTAACCCAAAGAACTTTCCTGAAGCTACTCTAAATGCACACTTCAGGGGATTCAGTTTGAGATTGAATTATCTTAACTATTTGAAAACTACTCTTAAGTTAAAGAGATGGTCTTCCTTTTCTTTGATTTTGACTACTAGATCATCAACATAATATTCAACTTGATGATGAATGAGTTTGTTAAAGATCTGAGTCATGGCCCACTGGTATGTAGCACCGACATTTTTAATGCCGAAAGGCATGACCTTATAATAATAGAATCCGATCGGGGTTCGAAAAATAATGTTTCTTTCATCCTCAGGGGCCATCTTGATTTGGTTGTAGTTATATCACCCATCCATAAAGAAGAATACTACATGAGATGAGGCGATGTCCACCATTAATTCTGGTATAGGAAGTGAAAATTCATCCTTTGGACATGCCTTAAGTCCCAAGTCAACGTGTATAATTTGGCCATTCTTTTTATTAACTAGTATGACATTGGCTAACTAGGTAGGGTATTTTTCTTCTCTAATAAAACTAGCATCAATCAATTTCTTGACTTCATAAATGATCTATTTTTTTATTACTAATCGCATGCATCTAGGGACTTGCTTGATAGGACTAGCGTTAGGGTATATTGCTAGTTTGTAGACTACTACATCAGAAGATAATCTGGGCATCTATTCATAGCTCCATGCTAAGCAGTCCTTAAATTAAGTCAATAGCCCAACTAAGTCATTGGTTTTTTCTTCATTCTGAAACGATGTATGTGCGTGATCTTGTCGAGGTTGATTTCTTTGAGCTTGTCGATGGTTGAATTGATTTCTTCTTCAAATTTTGGAGGTACATCTTTGATTGAAAGATCATTAGGATTATTTAAAGTTTCTAAACACACTTCCTCATAAGGGTTAGTATGGTTTAAGAAGATCCTATTGGACTCTAGATAATTGGTGATAACTAAGTAGTGACCATCGTCATCGACAGGATGCACTGTACCAAATCCTAGTCCTGGTCTTGATTGTGTATCCCTACCTTTGTTGTCCCATAACTTCTCGAAGTATTCTAACCTGTGCCTGGACCATGTGTAAGGAATCAAACCTTTCTTTACCAGAATATAAACATAAGGAAAGTACCAATCAAAAGGTAGTTCCATTAAATATTTATATGAATTATCCTCAAGTTCTACATCTGCTTCTAGACTTGAGGATGATGATCCCAATAGGAATCTCTTTGTCTTAACAACCATGGAAGTTCTAGGAGCTTCCTTAACTACTAAACCTTCAATTTTTTAAGAAAAAATTGAGGTTAGAGGTAAAGTTCTCAACTGTTGTCTAATGCTTTTACATAATCTTAATTCAAATACATTCATGCATTACTTGGATGCCTGGTCTTCATCACTGTTTGGCTCGAGTGTCACATCTAATGAAACCTGAGGGGTTGGTGGTGTACTAATCACATGAGACTCATCCTCTGGATTTAGTCTATGTGAATATCGAGTACTCCTGTGACATACCCTTGTTTGCAGCCCCAGGGGTCTTCCACTAGAATTGTATCTACCTCTACCTCTAGGTGGAGGTAGTCATCACCATATATGCGTATGATGGAATAAACTATGAGCGAAATGTAACATGTAGCTCTGCTTCTTTGTCGGTGTCCCCTTCTCGATCACTTGTACTTTCTTTCTTCTTTTCTTTTTCTTTTTCTTTTTCTTTTTCTTCTTTTTATTTTTCTTTTGTATTTGAATTTTAACCAAGCTCGCAAGAATAGGCATTTTGATTTTGATGAAGATAGTAGGTTGCATCCTCATATATCTCGACCTCTCTAATTGAAAATGACTTTTCATCTTCTTTGACATAGTATTCGATTCCATCTCTTTGAAACTTGATGTACTAATGAAGGGAGGATGGAATCATCTTATTTTGGTGTATCCAATGGCTACCAAGCAAAGCAATTAATGATGTATTTGAATCAAGTCTTATGCACCATGTGATGTCCTTGGAGCAACCATATTCCAACCAAGCCAAAAGATGGAAAGAAATGAAGAAAGGAAGAAATGAAGAAAGGAAGGAATGAAGAAAAGAAGAATGAAGACCCCCATAATATAAATTTTTTCTAAAATGTAATTATTTATTTGTAATCTGGGTTGTATAAGGGTAGAGCTCATCTACCCATTTCTTTTTGGGTTTGTGTGATGGAGCTTGACCACATAGGCCTCTTATTCTTTTGCGTTAATTTATAGATTGATTGATGTTTTGTTTATGATTGTCCAATTAGGATGACATGATTTTTCTAGTTTTTTTGTTGATTGATGAATGGCCTGAATGCGATTAGGCTCATAGAAAAATAAATTTTTTATCAAATTAATCAACTCAAAATTAAATTAAACAACTCATAACCTCACCTAAAGCCTGGGACATAAATCAAGATAATAAAATATTTAGCAACCCATTAGCTAGATGTTGTATGTCTCACATCATGCATAAAAATATATTACTTTCATTCTTGCTAATGGAGGGCTTCCTCCTTTGCCAGAGAAAATGGCTTGACTTTTGAGAGCCATGGTAAAAATACACCTCATTCTTTTTGATTTTGGCCCATAACCAATTTCTCATGCATTAGGCATATGAAATCTCATAGCCCGTGTCGAATAAAAATGTCCAAAAATTAAAATAAAACTTAACAAATTTTGCATTAGATTAAGTAATTATTCATGTCTATCATGATCTAGTCTCTTAGGGAGTGTGTTTAAGAATTTAATATCCTTTCTAAATAAATAACATCCTAGCAATCTTGCGAAGCATAAGACTTGCCTACGTGTATTTAAATTCGTAGGAGGAGTTAGTTGGCGACCACCCCCAGGTGGTTGTAAGTCCAATAGTCGGATGGTTTATTCTCTCTCATCGAGATAAATCATATACCCATTTTTGCCTTAAATTTAGGTCGTGATTTTGCCCTCACCAAAGCTCCCTAGATTTATGATCTGAGGTTATTATTTTCCTCCGTGGGCTACAAGCTTAAACTCTCACCTCTTAGGCATTTTCATGATCTTGTATTATGGAATTGTAAGCCCTAGATTTCTAGTAAAAATTCAACTCAAATATATAATTCTTCTCAAATTTCAAAAATAGAAAGCCCAACCATAGGAAAGTTTGGGATTCTTACTAGATTTTCTAGTATCATGAGCATCCCCTACTCATCTCCTTTTAGTTTCGATAATAACTCTCTTATTTTGATCAATCTCACTTGATTTTCTAAAAATAACCAATTTGTTGATAGTCCTATCTTTGAAATCTTTGGTGACAATGATCATTTATCTTAATCGAGAATATTCTTAAGGAATCTCATTCCATAAAATGTAATTAACTATGGGGGCTTACCTCCATAAGGAACTTAATGAACTTAGTTTAAAATAAACCCTAATTTACTTTTCCATGTAAAGTAGGGGAAGAATCTCTGGTACATTCGAAGACCCATCATCTTTAGAGTCCTTTAAGATTAGGTTCATTGTAGGATGGTGACTTTTTTGTCTCGAGATAGTACATCATTCTTAATACTTTTGATCACTAATGGGTACATGATTTATCTCCACAAGAGAGAATAAACCACCTGACTATTGGACTTAAAACCACCTGAGGATGGTCGACAACTAACTCCTCCTATGATTTTAAATACATGTATACAAGTCTTATGCTTCGCAAGATAGCTAAGATGTTGTTTATTTAGAAAGAAGACTATGTCCTTAAACACAATCCCTAAGAGACTAGACCATGTAGGGCATGAATAATGACCTAACTCTAATGCAAATTTTGTTAAGTTTTATTTTGATTTTTGGACAATTTATTTGACACAGGCCATGGGATTTCCTATGCCTAATGCATGAGAAATTGGTTATGAGCCAAAATCAGAAAGAAGGAGATGTGGTTCCACCATTAGTCTCAAAGATCAAGCCATTTTCTTTGGCAATGATGGAATCCCTCCATTAGCAAGAGTGAAATAATATGATTTATGGATGATATGAGACATACAACATCTAGCTAAGGGGTTGCAAAATCTTTTATTATCTTGATTTAGGTCTTAGGATTTAGGTGAGGGTATGAGTTTTTTAATTTAATTTTGAGTTGATTAATTGAATACAAAAATTATTTTTTCCTAAGAGCCTAATTGCATCCAGGCCATTCATTAAATATTGAAGAAACTAGAAAAATTATGCCATCCTAATAGCACAATTATAAATAAAACATCAATCAATTTATAAATTAGCACAAAAGAATAAAGAGATGTCTCCACAACAAAACTTGAAGAAATGGGTAGAAGCTACCCTTATACAACCTGGATTACAAATGAATAATTATAACTCAGAAAGAAATTTATGATATGGGGGCCTTCATTCTTCATTTATTCATTTCTTCCTTTCTTCATTTCTTCATTTCTCTCTCTCTCCATTTCTTTCCTTCTTTTGGCTTGGTTGGAATATGGTAGCTCCAAGGACATCACATGGTGCATAAGATTTGATCGTATGACCAATGTTCATCATAATCTCCCAAAACACTCATTCTAAATCTTAATTGCAAAAATTACATCAAAATGTAAAAAGGTAAATCTAATTAAACCTGCAAGATAGAGATTAGCTAAATATACCACACAACCCAAAGTTATATGAATAAATTGGACTTAGCACCCACATGGGTAACAAGTCATGTCTGTTTGGGACATGCTTGGGGTATAGAAACAGCAACAAAGTATTTATTTTTATTACAACACCCCTTAAGCACAATCCCTGCATAAGACATGATTTGAGATGTCTATCATCCAATCTACACACATTGACCCTAACATCCAGTCAAAAAATATTACATCATAAAATAAAATCTGGCATCAAACCATGCATCACCCTAACATAGAGCTAGAAATGGTGACTTAACCTAATGTGTGTGTCATTTAAGGATTATGTGGTATGTCTTAGCTAAGCTTTAAGGTTGGAATTTTCTAAGTGTGAAGGGTTCAACTTAGAGGGTAGCTTCATTTTAAGTGATTTAGTTGATTTGTCAATTTTATTTGATGATTTGATTTGATTTGAATGAACCTACATTTAATTACTAAATGTTGTAAAGAGAAGAAAAGATAAGAGAACTTCTCTTTCATTCCTACCTTAAGTAATTTCTAAGGTAGATTCATTAATGATTTTTAGTGGATATTTTATTATGTATTTTAATTAACCCTAAGTTTAGAATTGCACTAAATAAACCTATTCAATAAGAAAGACATCTTAGGATTAGTTAAGGTAAATTACTATCACATAACACACAATCATTTATTTCTTTTCCACCATGTATATCATGCATATGAATAATCCTAAGCATACATATACATGTAATACAAATTTTATCACACCTTGATGATTAATGCAACGGGATGTTGCTTAAGAAAATTTAGATATTTCATAAGTGCATGTATTTATTATGTAAAAAAGAGAGAATTTTTTATCCATTGATTAAATGCACATTCATATGTATAAAAAATATAAGTGAGTATGACACCATTATTTTTAACACCAGGGGTGTAAGGTACAAGACCTACTTAGGGCTACTTAAAACCCCACAACCCCAGGATGTCCAGACTAATATACCACTTTTCTCAAATACATGTGAATGTACAAAAGAAAAAAATGGATGAAAATTCATGCAAAAGATTTTTTTTTGATTTGGTTGTGTAATTTACATGTGTAAATATGGAGATCCTTCTTAAGTCATAACATAAAAAATGCGTAGGAATAGATTTCAGGAAGTTTTATGTTTTTTTCAAATGACCTATATACTTTCCAAATCCTATTCAAATCCATGTTAAGAGAAGAGAAGAAAATCACATAAAATACATCTTATACTATAATCACATGCAGGCTTATAAGTTTTTATAAGTAGCATCACTTCATTTATAATATTTGATTTATAGGTTTTGAAAATAATTTTTGGTTTAATAGTAATATTAGTCACTCATATTCTTAATTTTAGCCAAAATATGCAATTTGACATAAAGGAAAATATTTTATTTAATTGATTTTTTTTCAAAATAAATGAATACATGATTTCATATTGCAAACAAAGTTTAGCATGCTTGGAAAGAAATAAAGTGATGTAAGCATATGACTTCATTTACCATAATTAATTCCTAAAGGCAATCCAATAAAATAAGATCATTTAACGTGAATTAAAATTCCATAAGAAGATTTTTATTTTTGGATTTGATTTTACTTATGACATGTGAAAAGAGTTTGCTAGTCTTAACCCACTTCCCACATGTATGAATTGGTTTAGTTTAATTACTAGCATAATTAGGTTGATTTTATGTTTTATTTAGGTTAATGTGTGAATTAAATCCATTAATTACCCCTTACCTACGCCACTTTAATATAATTAAACAAGTAATTATGAGCCAACATATAATATGCTACCACATGGAATTTAAATCATAATGCACCTAAGAAATAAAGGGGCCTAATACAATTGGCTCATAATTATTGATTAGTAAAGCTAAAGGGTTTAATTAAGTAATTTCATAATCATTTTACACATGTAGTTTGATATAATTTCCTTTGAAGCCTCTTAGGTTATTGAACACCTAAGAATCTATCCAAGATTAAGTGATTAAGTTCTGGATTAATTTGATTTTGAGTTTAGTTAATTAAGCCATCTTATGAAGTGATTAATTCATTAATCAATTTACAAATTAATTAAGTGTTTACCCAAATGAAATAAACTTAGGTGAAAAGATTTGGAAAAGAAATCATAATCTCATTCCCTAAGTCCATTCACTATTTAATGATGATTAGCAAGCTTAATTAATGGATTTATCACTATTTAATAGGTTAATTGATCATTTAATTCATTAAGAGAGTGATTAAGGGTGAATCAAGCAATTCCCCTAATTAATCCAACAATTAATTCTAAGAAAATCATGGAAGGTAGAGGTCATCCTACTAATCAACCCTAAGAAGTTTGGAATTAATTGTTAGAGTAATTAAGGAATAATTAACCTAATTATATTTCCAATTAAACCCAAATTGAGTGAAAGTTACTGCTCAAAATCAATTAAACTTAATTTAATATTATTCTCCTTTGAATTATCTTTAAAATGAGTCCTCATTTATATTTTTTTTTATTTTTCTACATTTAATTATGATTTTATGAATTTTCTATGACTAATGGATAATTAAAATATCCTAATTAATTAACTAATTCACGGTAGGTGGATTGCGCGTGCTTTCACGTGACGCAATGGGATTGGTTGTTCAAGTTGTCACATCGTGCACCGCATTAGTTGGAGGCGGATGCACTTTCTCCACTGGTCGTCCGATCTAAGATCGAATGGCCACGATTAATCCCATGATTTAGGCTAAAATTAAAGGAGATCTAATGTGATTAAATCACAACTATCTGTTCCAATCATGTGGAACAGATGGTGTATGATTTTTCTTCTCCTGAGCGGTGAGAGATAGATGATGTCCGTTGATCGTGCTCAATCCACGTTCACGCGAGATCGGATGGATTATAAACTCAAACCACACCTTTGGAGAAGCACAAGCAAGAGATACAATGGCTAAGATCTAATGTGATTAGAATTCCCTTCACAAAGGACCAAGCATTTTTAGTCCTAAGATCGGTTTTGAACAATACTTCACCAGAGGCTATCACCGATGCTTTCAATGGAGGAGGTAGCTTAGTCTAGTAGAGACGAAGCCTTGTCGAAGGTATCAAGCTTTGATTTGAAGTGAATTGTTTGGTTGACCAAGCTCCCCTTTAATGGAAATCGTCTTTGATCGAGGTGAGGCTTCCCGTTGCTTGGAGACTTGGGAATGACCTTGGTTGAACTCGATGAAATTCCTCGATGGTTCTTGCAAGTTTAATTTAGGTTTAGTGGAGAATTGGATGAGTTGGAGTTAATTTTGATCTCCCCTATTTCAGTTTTGAAGAAGACTGAGAATGAGAAATTGAGGAGGCTTCTAAATGGCTTTGGGAAGTTTGGAGAAGCTTGCTTTCGATTCCTAGAGCTCAATCGAATGCAATGTCCCTAGTTTGAGTGGGAATGAGGGGGAGTATATTTCCCCCTCCTTGGATCAAATGGTCGAGACTAACTTTACAATTTTTGATCAATTGCTCTGATTGATTGACCAGTTTGGGTTGTTAGGTACTCAATGTGGTTCATTTTAGGAAGAGGAGTGGAGGAGAGGGAGTGACCATGTGCTAGGTGAGTGTATGAGGTGATCCAAGTGTCTAATTTGCTTTGAAAGGGTCGATTTGTCCTTAGGTTGGGTCATAAGTGATTGGGTCATGTTCACCACCCTCCTTGGTGTCCATGGGGACCACTAAGAAGATTCCAAGTGGGCATGAGAAATAATTGGCCAAATTCCAAGTGAATTTGGCCATAAGATACCCTTTGACCTAGGGACAAAATGGTTAATTTGCCTTGATTTTGATTTGGTCAGATTTGAAATGATTCCAAAATTGGTTGGGCCAAATTTCAAGTGATTTGGGGTTCATTTGGTTTGAGTTGGTTCAATTTGGGTTAGATTGACCAATTGGTCAAATTGGGTCAAACCATGGGTTAGGTTAAGTTTAAATGATCATTTGGAGCCTATGGGTATCATTGGTTTGGTTCAATTTGATTTATATTTGGTTTTGGTTCATTTAGGTTTATTTAGGTCAAATGGGTTAACTTGACCAATTTGACCTACTTTACCCAATTGGGTTAGTTCATGGGTTGGTTTAGGCTTGGTTGATCATTTGAAATGTATTGCAAGCTTTGGTTTAAATCAATTTTTGGCTGATCCTCCAGAAGCATATCCTATGGAGGGGCTTCTTGCTCATTAGTACCAATGACTTTTTTTTCTCTTATCTTGAGGTGTTGCCTTAGGAGGTAGAACTTTGCCACTACGAAGGTTAACTTCGGTGATCCCTTCTAGCAATTTAGTGGAAGATTATACTTGCTCATCGGGCTTACCTACAGCTTCTCCTATAGGACCGTCGGAATTAGATGATTCCAAGTCTATCTCGAGGTGAACATAGTATTGAAGGAAAGTTCATTTTGAATCGAAAGAGGATGAGTTGTTATAATTATTTAGACTTGAAGAGTTTTCTATAAGAGTAGAATTAGACAACCCATCAGAAGTGACATAAACGTAATTCAAACTAGCTTTATTTCTCGATTTCTAAGATTTAAAAAGAGGTATATAGTATAAATCTAGTAAAGTAAGTGGGGTGAGGGATTTGAAGCCCTCATCCACCGATACAAGATGTCTACTAGAAGAAGAGCTAGCTGAAGTATAAGTGTTGGCTAAAGTAGTAGCTGCAATAGTGGAATGGAGGCTGGGCTTGGTTGGTGGTTGCACTACTTGGCTATCCCGGGTAGGTATGGGCTACTTCTACTACTACTGAGCTCCAGTTTCCCCAAGTTGTCTTTGACAACTTGCGAACCTTCCTTGATGTTGGAGGTTCGAGCTACCTCAGACACTTGAAAGAAAAGTTTTTTGATTTTTGAAACAATCTTTTTAGAGGTTTGCAATAAGGAGATATCCCAACCTTCTTTTATTTTAAGAGGATCACATGTATCCCCAAGGATTACCCTAATAGAATTGGATG
The DNA here is from genome assembly GCA_021442155.1 of Cymbidium sinense. NCBI lineage: Eukaryota > Viridiplantae > Streptophyta > Magnoliopsida > Asparagales > Orchidaceae > Cymbidium > Cymbidium sinense. Next base: position 74,807,798 of record CM038229.1, read on the forward strand.
GTTGTTCCACTAGGTATTCCTTTGGGATAGCTATAGTGCGTGACTTGTAGCTATACTCAAGCTAGTCCATAAATGTAAAGAAATCCTCCAAAATATGGCCTAGCATGCGGTGGTAGGGGCAAAAATTAGGATCATTGCTCCTGCCCACTTCCTTCGGCTTCCTAGGCTTGGGTAGCTGAAAATCAGGTTTCTTTAAGAGATTCTTAAAGACTTTTCTGACTACCTTCCTCTTAAATGAATAAGGTTTGTTTAATTTATCCAAAAGAGTAGGTGGATAAAATTGGAGGAGATATTTTGAGATCATTTGAGTTAGAACCCACATTCAACAAATTTATGTATGTTGAATGGATTCAAAATATTTTGGAGAGACATTTGATGCTTCCATTGGTTTGTATTTGAATTTGACTTTATATTTGGGGACCCTTTATTTAACAAATTTAAGTATGTTAAATAGAGGGTCAATTTATTTTGTTTGGGATTACTCATTTAGAAAATTTGGGTATGCTAAATGAGATGTTTGAAAATAATTTTCTTTTTGTTTGTTTGCCTATGATGTATATTATGTGTGAATTTAAAAATGGAATCTTTACTTAGCAATTTTGTGTATGCTAAATAAAAACCAAATTTAATCTTTATTTTGATTTTGAAAATGGGATCTTTACTTAGCAAATTTTTGTATGCTAAAAAAAGCCCAAATGTGTTTGATTCTTGTGTTTGAGTTTGAAAATGGGAACTTTACTTAGCAAATTTGGGTATGCTAAATAAAGTCCAAATGTGTTTGATTCTTGTGTTTGATTTTGAAAATGGGATATTTACTTAGCAAATTTATGTATGCTAAACAAAGTTCAAATGTGTTTGATTTTTGTGTTTTGATTTTGAAAATGAGATCTTTACTTAGCAAATTTGGGTATGCTAGATAAAGTCCAAATGTGTTTGATTTTTGTGTTTTGATTTTGAAAATGGGATCTTTACTTAGCAAATTTGTGTATGCTAGATAGTCCAAATGTGTTTGATTTTTGTATTTTGATTTTAAAAATAGGATCTTTACTTAGCAAATTTAAGTATGCTAAATAAAGTCCAAATGAGTTTGATTTTGAAAATGGAAACTTTACTTAGCAAATTTGTGTATGCTAAATAAAAAAATATAAATTAGAATCTAATTTATTTTCAATTTTCTTTTTGAAAAAAAATGAAACTCTCATTTGACAAATTTGAGTATGTCAAATGGAATTCCAATGTATTTTGATTTTCATGATTTTTACAAAGGAGATTTCTATTTAACAAGTTTGTGTATGAAAAATGGAAGTCAATCATGTTTTATGTTTCAAAGATGAAATTTTTGTGTGTGATTATTGCTTTTTGAAAAGATGAAAATTCCAACTTTACACATGTGGAATGTCGAGAGGAGTTTCAAATGGTGTGATTTTTTTTTTTGAAGACAAAGCCTCATTCAACAAGTTTGGTTATATTGAATGAAGAGGCTTATCTTCAATTTTTTTGAAAGGAAGAAACTCCAACTTCAACATATGTAAGATATATTAAAATAGAGTTTCAATTTTATGATATGATTTTATTTGGAAATGAAATCTTCATTCAATAAATTTGGGTCTATTGATTGAGGATGTTCATTTTCAAATATGTGCTTTTTGAAAAGGTGATTTTGATCTTGGTTTTGAAAAGAAAATCTTCATCGAATAAATTAGGGTATATTGAATGAGGATATTCATTTTCAAATATACGCTTTTTTTAAAGATGATTTTGATTTTATTTGGAAATGAAATCTTCATTCAAAAAATTTGGGTATATTGAATGAGGATGTTCATATATGCTTTTTGAAAGATGATTTTTATTTTATTTGGAAATGAAATCTCCATTCAATAAATTTGGGTATATTGAATGAGGATGTTCATATGTGCTTTTTGAAAGATGATTTTGATTTTGTTTGGAAATGAAATCTTCATTCAATAAATTTAGGTATATTGAATGAGGATGTTCATATGTGCTTTTTGAAAGATGATTTTGATTTTATTTGGAAATAAAATTTTCATTCAATAAATTTAGGTATATTGAATAAGGATGTTCATATATGCTTTTTGAAATAGGATTTTGATTTTATTTGGAAATGAAATCTTCATTCAATAAATTTTGGTGTAATGAATGAGGATGTTCGTATGTGATTTTTTAAAGATGATTTTGATTTTATTTAAAAATGAAATTTTTATTCAATAAATTTGGGTATATTGAATGATGATGTTCATATGTGCTTTTAGAAATATGATTTTGATTTTATTTGAAAATAAAATTTTCATTCAATAAATTTGGGTATATTGAATGAGGGTGTTCATATGTGCTTTTTAAACGATGATTTTGATTTTATTTGGAAATGAAATCTTCATTCACTAAATTTAGGCATATTGAACAAGGATATTCATATGTGCCTTTTGAAAGATGATTTTGATTTTGTTTGGAAATGAGATCTTCATTCAATAAATTTGGGTATATTGAATGAGGATGTTCATATGTGTTTTTTTAAGGATGATTTTGCTTTTGTTTGGAAATGAAATCTTCATTCAATAAATTTGAGTATATTGAATGAGGATGTTCATATGTGCTTTTGAAAGATGATTTTGATTTTATTTGGAAATGAAACCTTCATTCAATAATTTTGGGTACATTGAATGAAGATGTTCATAAGTGCTTTTTAAAAGATGATTTTGATTTTATTTGAAAATAAAATATTCATTCAATAAATTTTGGTACGTTGAATGAGGATGTTCATATGTGTTTTTTCTTTGAAAGATGATTTTGATTTTGTTTGGAAATGAAATCATCATTCAATAAATTTGGGTATATTGAATGAGGATGTTCATATGTGTTTTCTTTTAAAAGATGAGTTTGATTTTGTTTGGAAATGAAATCTTCATTCAATAAATTTGAGTATATTGAATGAGAATGTTCATATGTGCCTTTTAAAAGATGATTTTGATTTTATTTGGAAATAAAATCTCATTCAATAAATTTGGGTATACTGAATGTGGATGTTCATATATGCTTTTTGAAAGATGATTTTGATTTTGTTTGAAAATGAAATTTTCATTCCATAAATTTGGGTATATTGAATGAGGATGCTCATATGTGTTTTTTTTTAAAAGATGATTAGATTTTGTTTGGAGATGAAATCTTCATTCAATAAATTTGGATATATATAATGAGAATGTTCATATGTGCTTTTTGAAAGATGATTTTGATTTTAGTTTTGAAAAAACCTACATATAACATTCCTGAGGATTGTTAGATGGGGTTGAGTTATGAAAATTTTTGTGCAAATATTTTATTATGTGAACTTTTGGAAGTGCTTTTGAAAAGTGATATTTTTATAAAGGATTTATTTTTCTTTATTTTTGGAATGAACTTTACCTTACCATAGGGATGGTAACAAAAAGGTCTTTAGTCATCTCTTTTTATTAAATTTTATTTTCACCTATTGGGGAACCCAACAGAGGTTTTAAGACCTACATGGAGTGAGGTCCTAAAATCTAAAGGATGTTGGCTAGCTTAGCTTAAGAATGAAATGAGCTAAGTGCCAGCGGAAAAGAAGGATAGTCGTGAAATCATATAAAATACAAATCCACTATCGATACTTTGAGATAACGATCATTTACCAAAGATGGAGAGAGGAACCATCCCCATAAGAGTCGCCAAAAATATGCTATGGTATTTTATATTTTTGTTTGAATGAAAATATTTGTTGGGACACCACGTAGATCTGTAGATGTACTTATCAGAGTGATCAGGTATGATATTATGGAATGATGTACTATCTTGAGATATAGAAGTCATCATCCTACAATATACCTAATCACCTAATAAAGACTCCTAAGGACAATGGGTTTTTGAATGTACCACAGATCTGTCCCCTACTTTACATGGAAAAGTAAAGTAGGGTTTATTTTAAATCAGGTTCCTTAAGTTCTCTATGGAGGCAAGCCCCCATTGTTAATTACATCATAAGGAATGAGATTCTTTAGGAATATTCTTGATTAGGTAAATAAATTTGTCTCCAAAGATTTCAAGATAGGACTATCCAAATTGGTTATTTTTGAAAATCCAAGTGGGATTGAGCAAAAGAAGAGAGTTATTATCGAAACCAAAGGAAGATGAATAGGGGATGCTCATGATACTAGAAAAGTTGGTGAGCATCCTAAACTATCTTATGGTTGAGCTTTATATTTTTGACATTTGAAGAGGATTATATGTTTGAGTTGAATTTTTATTGGAAATCTAGGGCGTACAAGTCCACAACACAAGATTGTGGAAAAGCCTAAGAGGTGAGGCTTTATGCTTGTATCTCGTGAAGGGAAACAACGACCTCATATCCTAAATCTAGGGAGCTTTGACGATGGCCAATGTACGACCTAAATCTAAGGTGAAAAATGAGTATATGGTTTACCTCCACAAGAGAGAATAAACCACCCGACAGTTGGACTTACAACCGCCTAAGGGTGACCGCCAACTAATTTCTCCTATGATTTTAAATACATATAGGCAAGTCTTATGCTTTACAAGATGGCTAAGTTATTATTTATTTAGAAAGGAGACTAAGTCCTTAAACTCACTCCTTAAGAGACTAGATCATGAAGGGTATGAATAATGACTTAATCTAATACAAATTTTGTTAAGTTTTATTTTAATTTTTAGACATTGTTATTTGACACAGGCTATGGGATTTCATATGCCTAATGCATGAGAGGATTGGCTATGGGCCAAAATCAGAAAGAAAGAGTTGTGTTTCCACCATGGCTCTCAAAGATCAAGCCATTTTCTCTGACAAAGGTGGAAGCCCTCTATTAACAAGAGTGAAGCATAAAGATTTATGCATGATATAAGACATATAACATCCAACTAAGGGGTTGTTAAATCTTTTATTATCTTGATTTATATTCTATGCTTTAGGTGAGGTTATGAGTTATTTAATTAATTTTTAGTTGATTAATTGGATATGAAATTTATTTTTTTCTAAGAGCCTAATTGCATTCAGGCCATTCATCAAATAATGAAGAAACTAAGAAAATCATGCCATCCTAATTGCACAATCATAAACAAAAAATTAATCAATTTATAAAATTAATGTAAAATAATATGAGGCCGATGTGGTCGAGCTCCACCATACAAACCTGAAAATGCAATAGGTAGTCGAGCTCTACCCTTATACAACCTGGATTACAAATGAATAAATATAATTAAAAGGAATTCATGTTATGGGGGTCGTCATTCTTCCTTCTTCATTTTTATTTGCTTCTTTTCTTTCTTCTTTTTGGCTCGATTGGAATATGGTTTCTCCAAAGACATCACATGGTGCATAAGACTTGGTCTTATAAATAATGTTCATACTAATCCCCCATAACATTCATTCTAAATCTTAATTGCAAAATTTACATCAAAATGGGAAAAGTAAATCTAACTAAACCTGTAAAAAAAAAAGGTTAGCTAAATATACCACACAACCCAAGTAGTTATATGAATAAGTTAAACCTAGCACTCCACACATGGGTAACCAAACCCCACATTTTATGCAGAGGGGTATAAGCAACTGCATATACATAATTATATTTTTATTATAGCTCTCCTTAAGCACAATCCACTACAAAAGAAATGATTAGACTAAGATCGCCCTATCATTCAGTTTACGCATATACACCTTAACATCTAGTCTAAAATATTACATCACAAAATAAAATCAGGCATCAACCATGCATCATCCTAACATAGAGCTAGAAATGATGACTTAGCCTAATGTGTGTACCATTTAAGGCTTATGTGACATGTATTAGCTAGACTTTAAGATTAGAATTTTCAAAGTGTGAAAGATTTAATTTAGAGGGTGGTTCCATTTCAAGTGATTTAGTTGATTTGTCAAATTTTAGTTAGTGTTTTGATTTGTTTTGAATGAACCTACACTTATCAACTAAATATTATGAAGAGAAGAAAAGAGAGGAGAACACTCTTTCATCCCTACCTTAAAGTATTTCTACGATAGATTCATTAATGAATTTTCTTTAGTGAATGATTTATTAGGTATTTTTAATTAACCCTCAGTTTAGATTCTTTCTAAATAGTCCTATTCAATAAGAAATGCCTCTTAAGATTAATTAGGGTGGATTACTATCACATAACACACACCCATTTATTTCTTTCCACCATGTATACCATGCATGTGAATAATCCTAAACATAGCTATACATGTAATGCAAATCTTAGCACACCTTGATGATGAATGCAAAGAGATATGGTTTGAAAATTTGGATATTCCATGAATGCATGTCTTTGTTATGTAGAAAAGAGGGATTTCTCATCCGTTAATTAAATGCATATCCACATGTATAAAAGATATAAGTGAGTATGGTGCCATTATTTTCTACACCAAGGGCGTAAGGTATAATACCTAGTTATGGCTACTTAAAGCCTTGCAGCCCCGAGATGTCCAGACTAATATATCACTTTTCTTAAATACATGTAAATATACAAAAAGAAACAAATGGATGAATAATCATGCAAAAGATTATGTTTGATTTGGTTGTATAATTTACATGAGTAAATGTGAAGATCCTTCTTAAGTCATAATATAGAAATGTATAGGAATAGATTTGAACAAGTGTTGTGTTCATTTCAAATGAACTATACACTTTACCAATCCTATTGAAATCCATGTTAAGAGAAGAAAAAAATAACATAATACACATCTTATGCCATAATCACATGCAAGCTTATAAGTACTTATAAGCAGTATCACTTCATTCATAATCTTTGATTTATAGGTTTTGAAAATAATTTTTGATTTAATAGTGATAATAGCCACTCATATTCTTAATTTTAGCCAACACATGCAATTTGACATAAAGGATACATTTTCTCTAATTAATTTTTTAAAAGAAATGAATGCATGATTTCATATGGAAAGTAATATTTAGCATGATTGGAAAGAAATAAAAGAATGTAAGCACATGACTTGATTCACCCTAATTAATTCCTAAGGACAATCCTATGAAAACTAAACCCTTGACCTAACCCAATTAGGTCAAATGGGTCAAATTGGTCAACTTCACCCATTTGACTTAAATGAACTCAAATGAACCAAAACCAAATATAAACCAAATTGAATCAAACTAAGGATACCCGTAGGCTCCAAATGATCATTTGAACCTGACCTAACCCATGGTTTGACCAAATTTGACCAATTAGTCAACCTAACCCAAATTGACCCAACTTGACCTAAATAGGTCAAATTGAACCAATTCAAACCAAATGAACTCCAAATCAATTGAAATTTGGCCCGACCCACTTTTGAATCATTTCAAATTAGCCCAAATAAAAATCAAAGTCAAATGACTATTTTACCTCTAGGTCAATGGGTAACCTATGGCCAAATCCACTTGGAATTTGGTCAATTCCTTTCATGGCCACTTGACATCCTCCTAGTGGACTACATGAACACCAAGGAGGGTGGTGAACATGACCCAATGGGTTTGGGTCAGCCATGACCCAATCCAAGGCCAAACTGACCCCTCCAATAGGAATTCTTCACTTAGATCACTCCATACAATCACCTAGCACATGTGCACTCCCTCTCCTCCACTCCTTTGCCAAAATTGAACCATATGGAATCCCTAATAGCCTAAACAACCCATTCAATCCAAGCAATTGAAGGAAAATGACAAGATGGCTCTCAACCATCCTATCCAAGTAGGGGGAGATATACTCCCCCTCATTCCCACTCAAAGCACACACTCTGAATTCGATAGAGCCCTAGGAACTAACACCAACCTTTTCCAAGCCTTGGCAAGCATTCCCAAACTCATTTGAATTTCTCCTTCTCGATTTTCTTCAAAGCTGAAATAGGGGAGGCCTAAGTAAATTCCAACTTGCTCAATTCTCCACCAAACCTAAATTCACTTTGCAAGCACCATCAAGGGAGCTAGTTTAGCTCACCCAAAGTATTTCCCAAGCCTTCAAGCCATGGGAAGGGGGATTTCGATCAAAACAAGCCATTGAGAGAACTTGGTCAATAGCAATCCACTTCAAATCAAGGCACAAACTTTGAACAAAGCTTCATCCACTAAATGAAACTTTCCTCATTTGAAGCACCTTGGGTGATAGCCTCCTGAGGTATGACTCAAAATGATCCTCCATTGAAAAATGCTTGGTCCTTTGTGAGAATTGTAATCCCATTCCTAGCCATTGGATGATCTTCCCACCTCTTGATAGTGTGGGTTGAATCCAGCCTAATCTGAGCTTAGGGAGCTCGGATCAAGCCATGGAGGATGGATGGCCTCGTCTCTACTTAGCGGTTGAAACATGGGTCGTTCATCCCGTGTATTTAGATGGATGACCCTGATTAAATATCTCTAGATCTCTGATTTAAACCCTTTAAAACCACGGGATTAATCTTGGTCGTCTGATCCTTGATGGTACGAGGAAAAAAGTGCGCGTCGCATGACGCGATGTGACAACTTAATAATAATCACATCGCGTCGTAGAAGTGCGCCGCAGTCCATGTTGCCGGAATTAGTTAACTAATTATGCTATTTAATTCCCCCTTAATCATAAAAACTTCATAAAATCATAATTAAATGAAGAAAATTCCAAAAAATATAAATGATGGCTCATTTTAAAGATATTTCAGAGGGAAATCTAATAAAATTATTTTTAATTGATTTTGAATAATGAATTCTCCTTAATTAGGGGTTGATTAAAAATTGATATACCTTAATTACTCCCTAATTACTTCATTATTTAATTCCAAAATTTTCAGACATGTTTAGTGGGATGACTTCGGCCTCCCTTAATTTTCTTGAGATTTATTAATGAATTAATTATAAAAATTAATTAATGAACCCCTAATCACCCCTTTTATGTAATTAAGGGTAATTAAGCATGTGAACAGTGGTTTAATCCTTTAATTGAGATAATTAAACATTGTTTAAGTAAAGGGGAGGTTTATGGAATGAGTTTTCGATATTTTTCTTAAGTTATTTCCCTTTCTTTTAATCCAAACACAATTAAAGATTAATGTTGATATACTTAGTAATTAATCAAACTTTCAAAATCAATTTGGAATTAATCAATCTCTTAATCTTGGGTAGATTCTTAGGTGTTCAATAACTTAAGAGGCTTCAAAGGAAATTTTATCCAACTCACATGTGAGAGAAGGTTATGAAAATACTTAATGAAAATTCTTTAGCTTAATTAATCAATAATTATGAGCTAATTACATTAGACCCCTTTATTTCTTAGGTGCATTGCTGATTTAAATTTCATGTGATTGCATATCATATGTTGGCTCATAATTACTTGAATAATTATGTTAAAGTGGTGTAGGTAAGGGGTAATTAATGGATTTAATTCACACCTTAACCTAAACAAAATATAAAATCAATCTAATTATTATAAAACTAAACTAAACTAACTCACACATAGGGGAAATGGGTTAGGACCAGCAAACTCTTTTCACATTTTCTAAATCAAATCAAATTCAAAAATAAATATCTCTTTAAAGAATTTTGATTCACTCTAAATGATATTATCTTGTAGGATTATCTTTATGAATTAATTAGGGTGAATGAAGTCATATGCTTACATCACTTTATTTCTTTCCAAGCATGCTAAATATTATTTTCCAAATGAAACCATGCATTCATCTCTTTTGAAAAATTAATTAAATGAAATGTTTTTCCTTTTATGTCAAATTGCATGTTTTGGCTAAAGTTAAGAATATGAGTGGCTATTATCATTATTAAACCAAAAAAGTATTTTCAAAACCTATAAATCAAAGATTATAAATGAAGTGATGCTACTTATAACTATTTATAAGCTTGCATGTGATTATAACATAAAATGTGTATTATGTGATTTTCTTCTCTCCTCTTAATATTGATTTGAATAGGATTTGTAAAGTGTATAGTTCATTTGAAAAGAACATAACACTTGCTTAAATCTATTCCTATCTACTTCTATATTATGAATTAAGAAGAATCTTCACATTTACACATGTAAATTGCACAACCAAACCAAATTAAAAATCTCTTGCATGACTCTTCTTCCATTTATTTCTTTTTGTACATGCACATATATTTAAGAAAAGTGATATATTAGTGTGGACATCTTGGGGTTGTGAGTCTTTAAGTAGCCCCAAGTAGGTCTTGTGCTCACTTATATCTTTTATACATGTAAATGTGCATTTGATTAGTGGATAAAAGAGTCCCTCTTTTCTACTTAATAAAAATATGCATTCATGGAATATCAAAATTTTCTTAAACAACATCTCTTTGCATCTATCACTAAAGTGTGCTGAGATTTGTATTACATGTGTAGTTATGCTTAAGATCATTCAATGCATGATATACATGTTGGAAAGAAATAAGGGGTTGTGTGTTATGTGATAGTAATTCACCTAAATTAATCATAAGATGCTTTTCTTACTTAAATAGGGCTATTTAGAGAAAATTTAAACTTAGGGTTAATTAAAACACATGATAAAACATTCACTAAAGAAAAATCACTAATGAATTTACCCTAGAAATTACTTAAGGTAGGGATGAAAGAGAAGTTCTCTTCTCTTTCCTTCTCTTTACAACATTTAATAACAAAATGTAGGTTCATCCAAACCAAATAAGATCATCAAATAAAATTGACAAATCAACTAATTCACTTAAAATAAAACCATCCTTCTAAATTAAATCTCTCACACTTAGAAAATCCCAACCTTAAAGCCTAGCTAAGACATGCCACATAAGCCTTAAATGGCACACACATTAGGCTAAGTCACCATTTCTAGCTCTATGTTAGGGTGATGCATGGTTTGATGCTTGATTTTATTTTGTGATGTAATATTTTAGAATGGATGTTATGTTTGTGCAAGATGATAGGCGATCTTAGCTAATCATGCTTATAGAATTGTACTTAAGGGCACTATAATAAAAATATAAATACTTTTTGTGCAGGTTGCTTATACCCCTAAGCATAATCCACATTAGGACAGGTGGACTTGGTTACCAATGTGTGGGGTGCTAAGTCCAACTTATTCATATAACTGCTTGGGATGTGTAGTATGTTTAGCTAATCTCTATTTTGCAGATTTAGTTAGATTTATTTTTTCCATTTTTAATGTAAATTTTATAATTAAGATTTGAAATGATTGTTATGGGGGATTAGGATGAACATTGGTCATAGGACTAAGTCTTATGTATTATGTGAAGCCTTGGAGCAAACTATATCCCCATAACAAGAATTCATTTTAAGAAGTGAAGAAAATAAAGGAAGAAAGAAATGAAGAAATGAAGAAAGAATAATGAAGAATGAAGACCCCCATAACATGAATTCATTTTAATTATAATTATTCATTTATGATCCGGGTTGTATAAGGGTGGACCTCAGCTACCCATTTTTCTTTTCGAGTTTGTGCGGTGGAGCCCCACCACATCGACCTCTTATTCTTTTACGCTAACTTTATAAAATTATTTGATGTTTGTTTAGCATGTGCGTTAGGATGGCATGATTTTCCAAGTTTCTTCATTGATTGATGAATGGCTTGGATGCGATTAGGCTCTTAAAGAAAAATAAATTTTATACCCAATTAATCAACTCAAAATTAAAATTAAATAACTCATAACCTCACCTAAAGCCTAGGAAATAAATCATGATAATAAAAAATTTAGCAACCCCTTAGCTGGATGTTGTATGTCTCAGATCATGCATAAAATCATCTTGCTTCACTCTTGCTTATGGAGGGTTTCCACCTTTGCTAGAGAAAATGCTTGACCTTTGAGAGGCATGGTAGAAACACACCTGCTTATTTCTAATTTTGGCCCATAACTAATTTCTCATGCATTAGGTATATGAATCCCATAGCCTGTGTCAAATAAATTGTCCAAAAAATCAAAATAAAACTTAATGATATTTGTGTTAGATTAAGTCATTATTCATGCCCTACATGATCTAACCTCTTAGGGAGTGTGTTTAAGGATTTAGTCTCCTTTTCTAAATAATCAACAACTTAGCTATCTTGGAAAGCATAACACTTGCCTACATATATTTAAAATCATAGGAGGAGTTAGTTGGCGGCCACCTCTAAGCGATTGTAAGTTCAACAATCAGGTTGTTTATCCTCTCTTATTGAGATAAATTATATACCCATTTTCATCTTAAACTTAGGTCATGCTTCGACCCTCACCAAAGCTCCTTAGATTTTGAAATTATTTTTTCTTCTTCAAGCATAAATCCTCACTCTTAGGCATTTCCATAATCCTGTATTATGGAATTGTAAGCGTTAGATTTTTAATAAAAATTCAACTCAAACTTATAAATCACCTCAATTTCAAAAATGCAAAAGCCTAACCATAGTATAGTTTGGGATGCTCACTAGGCTTCCTAGTATCATAAGCATCTCCTACTCATCTCCCTTTAGATTCAATAATAATTTCATCTTTTTGATCAATCCCACTTGATTTTTCTAAAAAATAACCAATTTGTTGATAGTCCTATCTTTGAAATCTTTGAAGATAATGACCATTTACCTTAATTGAGAGTATTCTTAAGGGATCTCATTCCTTATAATGTAATTAACTATGGGGTATTTCCTCCATATGAAACTTAACGAGCACAATTTAAAATAAACCCTACTTTACTTTTCCATGTAAAGTAGGGGAAGAATCTTTGGTACATTAAAAGACCCACTGTCCTTAGGAGTCCTTATTAGGTGATTAGGTCCATTGTAGGATGATGACTTCTTTCTGTCGAGATATACATCATCACTCATATCAATCAATAATAAGTTCCTATGATCTACGTGGAATCCAAAATAGAGTATTCTATTTTCATTTACTTCAAGCGATAGATGAAAATAAAAATTCACCACGGGCTTAAATAAAAGTGGATCTAGCATGATCTAATCACAACCATCCATTCCAATCATGCAGAATGGACGATGTGTGATCCTTCTCCTTCACGAACGATGAGCGACAGACACCTTTCGTCTCTCCCCATTCAATTCAAACTCACCTGAGCTTGAATTGGGATCAAAATGATCCCACACCTTTGGAAGGTGGGGGGATGCACATCCAACGATCAAGATCCAATGGTGTGGCACTTTTCTTCAAAAAGGACCAAGCAAAATTTCCTAAGGCTACAGTTTCAAGCAATTGCCTCGCCAGAGGCTATCACCGGTGCTTCCAACGGAGGAGGTAGCTTATTTCTAGAAGGCGAAGCCTGCAAGAATTGGATCTTGGTTTGAGTGGATCCCCTTCAATGGCGATCAGCCTTGATCAAGGTGATGCTTCTCGTGGCTTGGAGACTTGGGAAATGACTTGGTTGAGCTCGATGAAGTCCACTGATGGTGTGTGCAAGGTTAATTTGGTTTTAATGGAGAATTGAGTGAGTTGAGATTATTGACCTCCCTTTTAGAAATGAGAAGAATTTGGGAATGGCTTGCAAGGGCTTGGAGAAGCTTCGTTTCAACCTCTTTAGCTCTGTTAAAATCAATGCCTTCTGGTTTGAGTGAGAATGAGGGGAAGTATATCTCCCCTCCTTGGATTGGATGGTGAAGGCCTTAATTATTATTTTTGATCAATGGCAAAGATTGGGTTCACGATTTAAGATGCAAAATACTCTATGTGGGTTATTTTGAGTAGTGGAGGGAAGGAGAGTGAGTGCCCATGTGCTAGGTGAGTGCATTTGGTGATCCAGCTGTCTAATTTCCATTGGAGGGGTCAGTTTGGCCTTGGCTTGTGTCATGGCTGACCTAAGCTCATTGGGTGATCTTCACCACCTCCCTTGGTGCCCATGTGGACTAATGGGAGGATGTCAAGTGGTCTTAAGAAAGAAATGACCAAATTTCAAGTGAATTTGGTCATATGATACCATTTAACCTAAGGGAAAAATGTTCATTTGGCCATGATTTTGATTTGGGCAAATTTGAAATGATTTAAAAATAGGTTGGGCCAAATTTTAAGTGATTTGGAGTTCATTTGATTTGATTTGGTTCAATTTGATTTATTCAGGTTAAGTTGGGTCAAATTGGGTTAGGTTGACCAATTGGTCAAATTAGGTTAAACTACGGGTTAGGTCAAGTTCAAATGATCATTTGGAGCCTATGGGTGTCATTGGTTTGGTTCAATTTAGTTTAGATTTGGTTTTAGTTCATTTAGGTTCATTTGAAAATGATTTGAAAATGGGTTGGGCCAAATTTCAAGTCAGTTGGAGTTCATTTGATTTGATTTGGTTCAATTTGATCCATTTAGGTCAAGTTGGGTCAAATTGGGTTATGTTGACTAATTGGTCAAATTGGGTTAAACCATGGGTTAGGTCAAGTTCAAATGATCATTTGGAGCCTATGGGTGTCATTGGTTTGGTTCAATTTAGTTTAGATTTGGTTTTAGTTCATTTAGGTTCATTTAGGTCAAATGGGTAAAGTTGACCAATTTGACCCAACTGGGTTAGGTCATGGGTTAGTTTAGGATTGGTTGATCAATTGAATTGTGTTGCAAACTTTGGTTTCAATCAATATTGATTTGGTTTGATTTCAAGTTAATTTGACCTTTTAGGTCAAGTTGGGTTCATGGTTAATTGGGCTAGGTTGGGTCTAATTGGTCAATTGAAGCTTTGGTTAAGTTCAATAAGTGAGTTGGAATGAATTAGACCCATTTGTTGCAATCAATTTGGCTTAGATCAATTTTGACTTTTTTAGGTCAATTTGGGTCAACTTAGGTCAAGTGGCCAATTAGGCTTGGTTTGGCTCAATTGATGGCTTAATCACGTTCAATCATTGATTATGGATTGGTTTAGATCAATGGTTTCAATCAATTTGCTTATAGTGAATATTAGCTTGTTTAGGGTTCATTTGGGCTAAATGTTGACTTGGTCAAAGACTAGGTTTGACTTGGTTTGACCCAATTTGAGTGATTGATCATCCTAGGATGATTGTTGCTCACAATGTGAGGCTTAGATGGGCTTAGTTCAATCCAATTTGGGTTGGATTAAAATTTAGCTCAAAAAGGTCCTTTAGGTCACTTTGGGTTAAGTGAGCCTAAAGAGGTTAATTGGCTAGATCAATGTTTTATTTAAGTTAGGTTGAACTCACATATGGACTTATGATGGAAATATAAATCCAATTGCAAGTGATTTGGAGTCAAATAAGTTTTGATTCATTTCATAACTTCAAGTCAAAAGGTTGAACATGGGTTTGACTTGGGTTAGTTTGACTTTGGTTTGGTGATTGTAGTTCATGTTTACATTTTGGCATGTGATTAAAGGAGTGATTGTTTGAAGAGAAAATCCAAAGGTTTGGATTGATTTGAGAATGATTTGGCTAAGTTCAAGAATTTGACTTGAAAGAGTGTAAATTGGATTTTAGTTTGATTTGAATTTGAGTTGAATTGATTTTGGTTATTTGAATTTATATTTCATTTATATTTATGAATATAAATAAGAATATAAATGGGTTATGAGAAAATCTTTTGAGCTTGGGGTGATTTGGATTTGATTTGAGCTAAGTTCATAAGATGAAATCAAATAACTTAGGAAATATTTTGGGATTTGGATTCAATCATGGGTTTCAGTCATTTGATTTGGAATTGATTTGATGATTTGAGAAAAATCAATTGAGTTATAATTGATTTAATATTTGATTAAGATTGGTTTGAAGGAGAGAAGCAAGGATTAGGTTCAAGCTATAGGGTAGGAAAATCTTCCTAATACTCTGAAGGCATAACCTATTCTTATGGCTAACTCTTCTAAGTCTCTAGGATTAGATTAAGTGTTCACCTAATCACTAGAAGTCTCTTAAGACTAAGGAACTTTTAGTAATTAGAGGAGTCCTATGTCTAAGATGGAGAAGTTGAAAGCTCACTCCAAAAGTGAGGTCAACAAATACCTACGGGCTTTCTTTTATAGGATTTTGGATAACGGCCCCCAGCGACACCTCCCCTGTGGGCACTCTATTTGGATCACATCCTTAGTGACCCCATTTAGATACTACCCCGATTCTCTTGGATTGGACAGTCCCCCTTTCCTAATAGCCACCCCTATGGTTGGAGAATTTTTTCAGTAGATGCACAGATTCTCCCTTGGTCCAATAAGTCTGAGATAGGATTAGGCTGATATAAGCTTCTTCTCAGTGTGGTCCCTCGCATACCAACAGGGTTCACACAAAACATAAAATAAGCAAAATATATCTTTCTCTTGTGGATTAGGAATTCAAGCCCTTAGTGACCCCTTTCGAGACATCCCATCTTTAGGGGTGTCAAAACTCCTAGGAATTGCCTGACTACTTTGAGTTGAGTTAAGTCCCCGAGTAGGCACTCTCTCAGTAGTCACCCTTAGGTCAAGTTCAACTTGTTGTGCCACCAACAAGTTACCCCGACGATCATCTTTGCTTTGAAAGATATAAGTCTATTACGCATTCTTTCTAGATGGCGTTCTGGACCGACTTAGGTCGTTTGGTTTATCGCTGTCGATGCTCCAGTGGTTGATTGTGTAGGAGGATGTGAGTCCCAAAGCTTTCTTCCTAACTTGACCACTGCAAACAGAAAGGCACCCTCTATGTTGGTTAGTCTTACCTTACGGTCGGTATACTATCCATTTGGATTTGTAAATCTAAGACAGGTCTAGGCTGATAGTAGCCCCTTCTTAGTGGATCCATTGTAATTTGACGGGATTCATCGAATTGAAATAGATTAAATTAAAATAAATGTAATTCAATCAAATGACATTATCTTGACTACTTCTGAATTGATATGAGTCCCCTAGAGGCATTCATTCAGTAGTTGCCTCAAGTTCGGTTTGATTTGTTGTGTCCAACAAATCACCCCAGCAGTTGTCCCTCACTTTTGGAGATATAAGTCTACTACACTTTCTCCCTAGCACAGTCATTGTATACCATAGGGAAACCCATTAGGTTGGTTTATTCTACTATGTTGCTGGCAGATTACCCCTTTGAATTGGAAAATCTGAGATAGGCTAAGGCCGACATAGCCCCTTCTCAGTGTGATCGATCACAAACTAACGGGGTACATCTTAAAATCCAAAACTTACATAAATAATCAATCAATTTCTCCCTAGTGAGACATCCAATTGAACTTGTATTCCCCAACGAGTGCACCCTTAAAAGAAACCCAAACCCTCCTTATCCCTAATGGATAACCTAAACCTGTTTCCTTAGTGGAAGGTTCATGTATCTATCCCTGGTGGGTTATACATCCTAATCCCCAGCGGATACTCTACCCAAATCATACCTTATATCCAAATCCAAACTTCTTATCCCTAGTGGATAACTTGAACCTACTTCCCTAGTGAAAGGATCTAATGCTTGATCCCTTGGTGGATCCCTTCTTCCTTACTTATGCCCCTGGCATGACTGGAGTTGCATTCCACTAAGATATTGATTCTTTTTACATCTCGGGTTTAAGAGTAGATCATTTCTATTAATGCTTATGATCCTTCGGACATTGTTGATCTTCTCGGTCTGCCGTGTCGTGTGCACACACCTGGGCACCAGTTGACCTCACTTTCAGTGAGCTCTCAACTTCCTCTTCTATGACTCATATAAATACTAAGAGTTTCTTAGTCTTAAGATACTTCTAGTGATTAGGTGAGTGCTTAACCTAACCCCAGAGACTTAGAACTTAGAATAGGAATAGCCCTAGGATTTAGGAAGACTTGCCACATAGCCCAAACCCAATCCTTGTTTCCTTCTTTCAAACAAAACCTCAAATTCTAAATTCAAATCCAACTATCTAATTATTGAAATTCAATCCCAAAATTCAAACTCCAAATCCCTTCCTCCCGATTTTATCTTATGGACTTAGCCTTAACAAATCCAAATCAATCCAACCCAATTGATTTTCTCAATTATCAAATCCAACCTTAAATCAAATTCCAAATCGTAAATCAATTTCAAATTCCAAATTATTGAAACCCATGATTAACTCCAAATTCCAAAAAAAAAAAATCTCTTCCTAAGCCATATAAACCACCTTCATGTGCTTAGCCAAAACTCCATCAAATCAACTCAAACTTGGTTGACTTCTTTATAAATAAATCATTCCTTCATTTATACTCATAAATATAAATGAAATCCACCCTCCAATGACCAAAAATAAATCAAACTAAATCAAAACCTAAATTAGCCCGTTTAATCTACATCCCTAAGCTTAATCAAATTTGCTTCCAAATCACTCCAAACTCAAGTGATTTTCTCATAACACATTTATATCTTCATTTATAATCACAAATATAAATATAAAACAAATGACCAAAACCAAACTAAAATCAAATCAATTTCCAATTTTAGATCTTTTAGCCAAATTTTGAACTTGCTAAATGAAATCCAAATCAACTCAAAACTCATGGATTTCTTCATGATTCAATCATTCCTTCAATCATTGATCCAAATATAAACATAAACCACCATTATCAAACCAAAACTAAGTCAAACCTTGATCAAGCCCAAGTTGACCCTTTTGACTTGAAATTATCATATAAACCAAAACCCACTTGGCTCCAAACCAATTGCAATTAGATTTATATTTCAATCCTATGCTTATATGTGGGTTCAACCAAACTTGAATCAAACATTGATCAAGCCAATTAACTCATTTAGGGTCATTTGACCTAAAGTGACCTAAAAGATCTTTTTGAGCTAATTTATAATCCAACCCAAATTGGATTGAACTAAGCTCATCTAAACCTCAATCATGATCAATAATCATGATGGGGTGATCAACCACCTTGAATTGGGTCTAACCAAGTCAAACTTGACCAAGTCAACATTTAGCCCAAAAGAAACTAGCGAAAATCTATCATATGCCAAATTGAATGAAACCATTGACCAAAACCCTTTCATAATCAATGATTGAACATAACCAAACCATCAATTGAGCCAAACCAAGCCTAATTGGCCACTTGACCTAAGTTTACCCAAATTGGCCTAAAAAGCCAAAAATAAGTTAAATCATGATTTAATTCAAATTGATTGCAACCAATGGCTCAAGTTCATTCCAAATCACTTGTTGAACTTGACCAAAGCCATGATTAAGCCCAAGTTGACCAATTGGTCAACTTGACCCAACTAACAAATTGACCTAAAAGGTCAAATTTATCAAATTCAAATTAATCCCAAATTAAACCAAACCAAAGCCTACCATCATTTTCAATCAACCAATTGAAGTTGACTTAACACCTAAGCCAACTTAATTTGGTCAAATTGGTCAACTTAACTAATTTGACCCTTTCAAATCCAAATAAGTCAAAATCAAACCTAAGCTAAATCATATCAAATTAGTCACACCAAAACATTCCAAATCATGATTTAGACCTAACCCAAGCCTTAGTTTGACCCAATTTGGCTAATTGGTCAACCTAACCTAATATGAACCCAATTGAACCCTTTTGCCCAAATTAGGCTAAACCACTTCAAGCCACCCTATAGAACCCCTTTGGCTGATCAAACCCACTCCACATTAGCCCCAAAGCACCCTCAAATCTACTTAAACTCATTTGAAATCAAGCAAAAGGAAATTGACCAATGTGCAAAGCCATTTGCATTGGATCCTTACCATTAGTGGCAAAGTCAACTTTGCTATGACCATAACAACCATCAAGATGCCAAATGAAGCATTCCTAAAGCTTCCTAGCCCACTCTAAACCCCCCTAGCATTTGCCATGGACCAAAGGATCCATGCTTCTTCCCTCTCATCCATGGTCGATCCCATGGACACAAGGAAGAGCAATCCCAGCCCACCACTCCATATCTTCCCTAGGCCCTTTCAACGGGTGAGCCAGTGGCAGCATTACACCTCCGATGGCTGAAATCAATGATTTGTGAATTGATCAGTCATCCATTGGCAATTGAGGGTATACTCTCAATTCGGCGAAGAAAATCACATTCTCACGTCCCAAGTCCATTTCGAGCTCCTTCAAAGTGATTCCAAGGATCCCCAACCTCTCCTCAATTGGCCATTGTCACTCCCATGTGCAAACTGAAATAGGACACTCTTCCCTCAAGAAATACTCCCTCTCTACTAAATCAAATCCCAATTCCATGCACCCACACCATCCTCATACTCAATCGAAGCCAACCAAACCATTTCTAAGCCTTCCAAAACACCAGAGATTGGAGTTCAATTGAAGCCGAGGCATGCGCGTGCGTGGATTGGTCGATCAAGCACCCTAGGCCAAATTAAGCTTGAACTTCTTTAGTAGGGCTTCGTCTGTACTAGACGAAGCTACCTACGTTGATCCCAACCGTCGATCTTATCTCCGGCAAGGTAATTTCTCAAAACCATAGCATTAGGCCTCTATGCATTAGTCTTTTGTGAAAGAAATCTCCATGTCGAGGGATTTTAATAGTTGGATGTGATTGTATGCTCCTTTAGATGGTGTAGGATCCATTTGATCCCAATCCGAGCTTGGGTGAGCTTAGATCAAACGAAGAAAGATGGACGGTGCTCATCTTTCATCGTTCGTAAATGGGATAGATCACGAGCCGTCCATCTCGCGTGATCGAGATGAATGGCTCTGATCAAGTTTCACGTTAGATCCTTTGATTTCTTCTTTAACGTGCGAATTAAATGATGGTCATCGATCGACAACATGGAAAAGCGCCATCACCGAAGTCGTGCGGTGATGTGACTACTTAAATAGCCAATCCGCCACATGAAAAGCACCTTGTCGGGCAATCGGATTAAAGCTTTAATTAGGGCTAATTAATTAGTTTTTAATCTTGAAACTTTCTAAAATCATAACTAAATGTAGAAAAATCCAAAAAATACAAACTTAGGATTATTTTGAAGATATATCATAGGAGAATATAGAAAAATTATAATTAATTAATTTTGAATAGTGATTTTGGCTTAATTATGGTTTTATTAAAACTCTAATTAGCTTAATTACACCTTAATGAAGCACTCAATTAATCTCAATTTTTTTGTGAATGTTTAGGGGGATGACCTCTGCCTCCCTTATTTTTTTGAGATTTTATTGATTGCTTAATTAGGGAATTCATTTAAGTAAGCCCTAATCGCTCTCTCTTAATCCAATTAATTATAATTAAGGAATGAACAGAACTTGATTAATCATTTGAACATAATTATCCTTGTTAGGTAAGATAACTGGGAATGTGATTGGGGATATTTTTCCTAATTCATTTTCTAAGTCTTATTTTTCTTTAAAAATCAAATTAATTAATGGGTTCATGGAATGATTAATTGATTAATTAAGCGATTAATCTTTAAAATAAGGAAATTAAAACTTATTTGAATGTTTAAATGATTTAAAGATTAGGATTGAGGCCTTGCCCTTGATCCTTTCCCCTAAGTTAATTTCATCATTCAAATTAAAACATAACCAAAATGTTTAGTCAATTCATTCAAAACTTAATGGAATTAAAATTAAAAAATCAATTCATCCTCACCTAAGCAGCCTTTAATTAATCTTGGGTAGCTTCATGGGTGTTCAAAACTCAAGGTGAGAGATAATAAAATTATGATTAGCTTGCATGTGTGAGAAAATTATAAGAGTAATTAAGTGAGATCCATTAAGCTTAATTAACTATTAATCATAAGCTAATTGCATTAGTCCCCATTCATTTCTTAGGAGCATTGCAAATTTACTTTTCATATGGTTGCATATCATATTGGCTTATTATTAATTAGTTAGTTAACTTAAGGTGATATAGGTAAGGGAAAATTAATTCATTTAATTCATACATTAACCTAATCAAAACATAAAATCAGCTTAAATTTTTCTCATTAAACCAAACTAATTCACACATGGGAAAATGGGTTAGGATTAGCAAACCTCTCTCACATTTCTTAAATCAAATCAAATTCAAGGATAAAAGAAAAATGCATTTAAAGAATTTTGGTTCATTTTTAATAACCTTATTTAATATGATTGTCCTTAGGAATTAATTGGGGTGAATGAAATCATATGTTTACATTCTTTTATTTCTTTCCGATCATGCTAAATATTGTTTGCCATATGAAATCATGCATCATTTATTTAAAAAATTAATTAAATATAATGTTTTTCTATGTCAAATTGCATAAAATTAAGAATTAAGAATATGAGTGGTTATTATCACTATTAAATAAAAAACTATTTTAGAACCTATAAATCAATTATTACAAATGAAGTAATGTTAATTACAAATACTTATAAGCTTGCATGTGATGATAGTATAATATGAAGTTCTCTTTCCTTCTCTTAGCATAGATTCCTATAGGATTTGCAAGTGTATAGTTCATTTGAAAAGAAGATAACACTTGCCAAAATCTATTCCTATGCATTTCTATGTTAAGACTTACGAAGGGTTTCCATATTACACATGTAACTCATACAACCAAATCAAATATAATTTCTTGCATGATTTCTTATCCATTTGGTTCTTTTTGTACATTCATATGTATTTGAGAAAAATGGTATATTAGACATCCGGAGAGGTTTTAAGTAGCCCTAAGTAGGTCTTGTACCTTGCCCCTATGTAGAAAATAATGCATACTCTCACTTAAAACTCTTATACATATGCATGTGATGTGGCCAATGAATGAGAATGAAAAATCAAATAAATAAAATATTTTTTGCATGGATTTTCTATCCTTATAGTCATACATTTACATGTATCTAAGAAAAGTGGTATATTAGTCCGGACATCTCTGGAACTTTAAGTAGCCTAAGTAGGTCTTGTACCTATGCTGTAGAAAAAAAATAATGGCAATACTCACTTATAACTTTGATACATGTGCATGTGTATTTAGCTAATGGATGAAAAATCCCTCTTTTCTACATAACAAAGGCATGCATTCATAATTCAATTAATAAATGAAATATTCAAATTTCAAAATACATTCCTTTGCATTCATCATCAAAGTATGCTAAGATTTATATTGCATGTATATGTATGCTTAAGATTATTCATATGCATGATATACATGATGGAAAGAAATGGATGAGTGTGTGTTATGTGATAATAATCCATCATAATTAATCCTAATATGCCTTTCTTATTAAATAGGGCAATTTAGAATGAATCTAAACTTAAGATTAATTAAAACACATAATAAACTATTCACTAAAGGAAATTCATTAATTAACTTACCTTAGAAATAACTTAAAGTAGGGATAAAGAGAGACTCTCTCTCTCTCTCTCTCTCTCTCTCTTTCTTCTCTTTATAACACTTAGTTGCTAAGTGTAAGCTATATGAAACAAAAGAAAATGCTAAGTAAAACCTCCAAATCAACTAAATCACTTAAAGAGAAATCAACCCTTTATAAATTAAATCTCTTAGACTTAGCAAATCGTAACTCTAAAGCCTAGCTAGGACATACCACATAAGCTTTAACACATGCACATTAAGTCTAATTTATTTTAGCCTTATGTTAGCGAATTGTTTGATGAATATTTTAGTTTTATGATGTATTATTTTAGACTAGTATGTGTCTGATTTGGGTTTATAATATATAATTTAATCATATATGTGGGATTTTGCTTAATATATAATAAAAATATATATAAATAATTTTTGCTGTGCAAATTGCTTAGCCCCTAACCATAATCCAAGTTAGGATAGGTAGACTTGGTTACCCATGTGTGGGATGTTAAGTCTAAATTATTCCTATAACTGATTGGGTTGTATAGTGTGTTTAGCTAACATTTATTTTGTAGTTGTAGCTAGATTTACATTCCTTTCTTTTAATATAATTTTTGCATTAGGATTAGGATAAGTGTTATGGGGATTAAGGATGAACATTAATTATAAGACTAAGTCTTATATATCACGTGATTCCTTTGGAGCAAGCTACATCCCAATCAAGCTAAAAGGAAGAAAGAAATGGAGCAAATTAAAAATGAAGGAATGAATGATGAAGAGTGAAGAATGGAGGACAAAGAATGAAGGCCCTCATAACACTTATCATTTCATAATTGTAATTATTCTTTCATTATACAGGGATGTATAAGGATAGAGCTCTACCACATTTCTTTTTTGGGTCAGCAAATGGTACCGATCGACCTTTTATTCTTTTGTGATAGCTTTATAAAATTATTTGATATTTTATTTAGCTTGTGCATTAAAAATAGCATGTCTTTTCATAGTTTCTATATGATTGGTGATTGTTGTGTGGCCTAGATGTGATTAGGTTCCTAGGATAAAAATAAATTTTCTATCCCATTAATAACTCATAACTAAAATTTAAAATAAATCATAACCTCACATAAAAGCCTAGGAATTAAATTAAGATAATAAAATATTTAGCAACTCCTTAGTTGGATGATTGAATGTATAATATCATGCATATCATATTCTTCCACTCTTGCTAAGTGAGGGATTCCATCTCTCAGAGAATAAAGGCATAACATGTAAGAGCCTTTGATGAAAAATACATCTTTCTCTTTTGATTTAGCCCATAATCAATTTATCATGCATTTAGGCATACAAAATCCTATAGCATGTGTCAAAATAGAAAGTCCAAAAATCAAATAAAACTTGACAAAATTTGCATTAGAGTTAAGACATTATTCATGTCCTTCATGATCTAGTCTCTTAGGGAATGAGTTTAAGGACTTAGTTTCTTTCATAAGTAAATAAGTCTAACCATCTTACAAAGCATATGACTTTCCTACATGGATTTAAAGCATAGAAGGAGTTAGCTGGTTGTCACCCCAAGCGATAATAAGCCCAACAGTCAGGCGGTTTACTCTCTCTTGTGGAGGTAAACCATATACTCATTTTTGTCTTAGATTTAGTGTGCTGGCTCGCCAATGCTCCCTAGGTTTAGGATCTGAGGTTGATGTTTCCCTTTGCGGGCTACAAGCATAAATTCTCACCTCCTAAGTATTTCCACAATCTTGTATTGTGAAATTATAAGTCCTATATTTTAAATAAAAATTCAACTCAAACAAATAAATCTTCTCGAATTCAAATATATAAATCCCAACCATAGGATAGATTGTAGTGCTCACTAGGCTTCCTAGTATCATGAGTACTCCCTACCCATCTCCCTTGGTTTCGATAAAAACTCTTCCCTTTTGATCCCTCCCTCTTGATCTTCAAAAATACAACTAATCCTTTAATAACCCTATCTTTGAATTCTTTGGAGACAACAATCGCCTACTTTAATCAAGAGTATTCTTAAGGGATTCATTTTCCTTAAGATGTAATTAACTAAGGAGGCTTGCCTCCATAGGAAACTTAACAAATCCGGTTTAAATAAACCCTACTTTATTTTTTCATGTAAAGTAGGAGAAAAATCTCTGGAATATTCGAAGACCCATCATGCCTTAGGAGTTCTTATTAGTTTAGGTTCATTATAGGGTTGTGACTCCTATCTCTCGAGATAGTACACTATTCTTTAATATCATACCAGATCACCCTAATAAGTACATCTATGGATCTGTGTAGTGACCCCTCACACAAAACACACCCAACACAAAAATATACACCACAATATATTATCTGTAAATAATGATATAAGGTTCCACAAATTCAGAGTACAACATAATTAGCTATTTATTGAGAAATAAAGAATATATTGGCATAGATGAACATTGAAAATGCTAATATAAGACAATTCAAGAGTAAGGAAAGAATGAACTATGATGTCATCCTCTAATTATAACATAATAACCAACTAATTCTATAAATAATTTTCTACGTGTGATTTGTGAGTGAAAATTTTTAACTTATTAGAAATTATTAGTTCATATAAAAATTATTTGTTGATAGTTAAAGTTATAATTAATGATTTAATAACTTTTAATGCAAGTCTTATTTTTCAAATTGAAATATTATTTAATTTATTCAATTCAAAGTTTTACTTCACCAAATGCACATTCAAATTTTAGAAAATAACAGCTTGAATAAGAAAAGTAATAAAGTTAGTTTTTTAACACATAAAACTTCAGTCAAATAACATTGCCTTGCATTGCACACAAAAATGATAATCTTGCACAAAATAAAATAAACACTTATAGACCTCCAGCAAACTAATTTGTTACAATAAATAAGTAAATGAAAAAATATATAAAAAAATTAAGAGACATTCAAAATAATACAAAACAAAATAAACTCCTCATTCATCATCTTCCTACTCTTCTTCTACAACGTCTTTGTAATTTTTTTTTAGGGTCATAGGAACCTCTAACTACACAACATAATTTTAAAAAAAAAAATAGATTTTCACACAAGATGCAATAATAACTCACAATTAAAAATCAAACAATCACACACCAAATTAAATATATATTTGGCTATCTCTCAAGCAACACTTAGCATATAGTCATCACAACTATGCCAAGTATTCCTAATTTTAGGGGACCCAAGTTAATAGGTACGTTATCTTTATAATCATCCATTCAACATCTTTCTAATGATCCTTAAGATTATCATTCACTTTTTATAAATAAAATGATTAGACAATGCTTTCAACTTTAAGGTAGGTGTTTCTTCAACTAAGGATCTTGATACTTGTGCTAAAGATGATTTTTTATATATTCTTACTTGCCACCAAATCAATCCTTAAATATTCTATAGTAAAATTACTAGTGAAGTGTTGATCTAAAATTTTAAAAGTGATTTTTTTGTCCTAAACTTTCATTCTCAATTTCCCTTTCTAAATATCAATCATTGCTCTTCCCACTGCTAAGAAAGATCTTCTTAAGATACTATGAATATCCTTATCTTCCTCCATGTCTAACATAATTAAATTTGTAGGAAATATGGATTTTTCAACTTTAATTAACATATTCTTTATAATCCCTTTAGGATAAGGCAAAGATCTGTCAACTAGTTGAAGGGTCACATTAGTAGTGTGGTGTTTTATTTCGAAGCGTCGGGTGGACACCACTCAGATCTTAGGGGGTACTTATTGAAGTGATTGGGTATGACATTAAGACATGATGTACCATCTCAAAAGATAGAAATATCAACCTACAATGGACCTAATCACCTAATAAGGACTCCTAAGGCATAATGGGTTTTCATTTATACCAGAGATTGTTTCCCTACTTTACATAAAAAATTAAAGTAGGGTTTATTTTATATCGGGTTCTTTAGTTCCCTATGGAGGCAAGCTTCCATAGTTAATTACATCCTAAGAAATGAGATTTCCTAAGAATACTCTTGATTAAAGTAGTCAATCAATTATCTCCAAAAATTTCAAGGTAAAGACAATCAAAGGATCGGTGTTTTTGGAAAATCAAATGTGATTGTTCAATTGGAAGACTTATTTTAGAATCCAAAGAAAGATAAGTAGGGAGCTCTTATGATACTGAGAAGCCTAGTGAGTACTTTGACTTATCCTATGATAAGGCTTTATATATTTGAAAGAGAGAGTTTGTTTTTATTTGAATTGAAATTTTATTAGAATACTATGACTTATAATCCATCAACACAAGATTGTGGAAATGCCTAAGAAATGAAGATTTACACTCGTATCCCAAAGGAACAAGTAACCTCATATCTTAAATCAAGGAAGCTTTAGCACAAGCTAGAAGCATGACTTAAATCTATTCGGAAAGGGAACATGAGGGTTGACCTCCACAAGAAAGGATAAACCCGTCCAACTCTTCTGGACATACAACCGCCTGGAGTGGCCGCCAGCTAACACCTCCTACATTTTAAATCCATGAAGACTGATTTTATGTAATTGCAAGATGGCTTAAGCTATTATTTAATTTGAAAGGTACTAGAGTCCTAAACTCACTCCCTAAGAGACTAGATCATGTTTGGCATGAGCATATGACTTAATCTAAATGAAATTTTTTTTCAAATTTTATGTTATTTTGACACAATATTTTTGGACAAGGCTTGGAATATTTTATGCCTAAATGCATAATGAAATTTGGTTATTGGTCAAATCAAGAGAAAAGAGGGTGAATCCATCATAAGGTTCCTCTCATAGGTCAAGCAATCCTAAAGTGCAAGAATGGAGGTCCTCATTTTGCAAGAGTAGTATAATATGATATGCATGATGTTAGACATACATCATTCAACTAAGGGGCTACTAAATCTTTTAGTTATCTTGATTACAACCTAAGCTTTAGAGTGAGGTTGAAAGTTGTTTTAAATCTTAATTATGAGTTATTAATTAGGTCAAAAAATTAATTTTTTTCTAAGAGCCTACCGCATCTAGGCCACACATTCAAACATCAATCATGAAGAAACTATGAAAATCATGATGTTCTAGTACACAAGCTAAACACAACAATAATCATTTTATAGACAATCATGAAAGAATAGAAGGGTGCGTGGGAACTGCACTGAAAAGAGAGAATTGAGTAGTCGAGCTCTACCCTTATACAACCCAGATTATAAAAGAATATTACAATTAAATTAAATTAGATGCTATGTGGGTCTTCATTCCTTGCTTTGTCTTCTTCATATTTTCTTTCTTCTTGATTTAAGTGTGATCCAAGGCTATACAGGGCCTCCTAAGACAAAACCTTCTAGCCACTACTTATCCTAAACCCCATAGCACTAATCCTATTTTTTATTGCAAAATTATATTTTATGAAAAAGTAAATCTAACTACACCTACAAAATAGATGTTAGCTAAACATTCATACATTCCAAACCAGTTATATTTTATAATTTGGACTTAGCACCCTACACATGGGTAACCAAGCTCACCTATCATAATCATGGATTATGCAAAAGGATATAAGCAACCTGCAAGTAGAAGCATTTATATTTATTTTAGTGACCCCATTAATATAATTCCCTGTAAAAAATAATATTAGGCTAAGAACAGTCTAACATCTAGTATACAAACAACAATCCTAAGATCTAGTCTAAAATATTACATCATAAAATAAAACACAATATCATTATATACACTGTCCTAACATAGAGCTAGAAGTGGTGACTTAACATTCTAATGTGTGTGTATGTTTAGGTTTAGTGTGGTATGTCTTAGTTGGGCTTTTAAATTATGATTGCCTAAAATTTGGAATTATTTAACTTAAACATTAATAGCAATTTCATTTCAAGTTATTTTGAGAATTTATGAATTTTAATTTATAATTTCTTTTATTTCATTTGATTTACACTTAACATCTAAGTGTTGTAAAGGGAAGAATGAGACTTAACCTTTTTCATCCCTACCTTAAGTTATATTCTAAAGTATATTATTATCACTTGGTTTCTTTTAGTGAATTATTTATTAAATGTGTTATTAGTCTTAAGTTTAGGTTAATCTTAAAGGATCCTATTCAACATGAAAGGCATCTTAAGATTAATATGGTTGAATTACTATCACATAGAACATGTTACACCATTCATTTTCATCACCCATAACATACATATGATTTAACACTTAGCATTCCTATACATGCAATATACTTTAGCATGCTTAGATGATTATGAATGCATATGTTTTTAGTAGAAAAGAAGATCTTCATTTCTTTAATCAAATACACACACACACATGTATAAAAAGACTTGTCATTGTTTAAACCAGGGAAGTGAGATAATCAAATGACCCCCTTGGGGCTACTTAAAGCCTCGTATTCTGAAGATGCCTGTACTATATACTTGTTATCTTAAATACATATGAAAGTACACATAACTATAAGAATGAAGATCATGCAAAAGATTATATTTTTGGTCTAATTATTTATACATGTAAAGTAAAGCTCTATCCAAATTCCAATATAAATATACATATGAAAGAAATTAAAAAAGTATGTGCCTTTGTTAACTAGAAAAATGAGATAATCAAATGACCTCCTTAGGGCAACTTAAAGCCTCATATTCTCGGGATGTACATACTATATACTTATTATCATTCAAACACATGTAAATCCATACATGAATGTAGGAAAGAGAGTAAAACTTTAACATGCTTAGGCTATAAATACATGCAAATCCTATACATACATTCATAACTAGTATTACTCCAAAATTTTATTATCAATTTATAATTTAAAAATTAATTTTAAAATTTATTAGTGGTAATAGCCATACATATAATAAATTTAAGCTAACACATGCAACTTAACATAAGTAAATTTCATTTGATTATTTGATTTTAAAAGCATGAATGCATGATATCATATGACATACAATATTTATGGTGATTGAAAAGGAATAATAAAATATAGCCACATAATTCATTCAACTACATTAACTTCAAAGGACAATCACATCAAATAAAATCGCTTAAAGGAAACCAAAGCTTCCTATTAAATTTGATATTGGATTTTGATTAAACTTAATGTGGAGGAAATATTTGCTATTTTTGTCCAAACCCATGTTGATGATTTAATGTATTTAAGGAGAGGTGATTAGATGAATTTTATGAATTAATTAAATAAGATTCATTAGGCAATCTAGTTAATTACCCTTTCTATGCTTCTTTAATTTAATTAATCACTCATTCATGATCCTCAAATGATATGAAAAGGGATATTAAAATTACAATGCTCCTAAAGGACCTAATGCGATAAGCTCATGCTTAAGTGTTAATTAGAGTAAGGAATCTAATTAAGTACTTTTATGATTTTCCCGTCCCTGTAGGTTAATCATAATTTTCTTAAGGGTCTTAATGTTATTCAACACAGAAAGAGAAACTCATGATTTGAAATTAAATTATCTAAAGTGATTACCATTTTAATTTGGTTTAATTTCATTACCAATTGTGTAATTAATCTTTTAATTAAATCATAAGTTAATTAAACCCTCCATGGAGAGACAATTAGGCAAATGACTAAGGAAGAAGCCTTAATTATTTACCCTAATCAATCTCACTGTTAGTAGTAGCTATTTATTATTAATCACTGAAATTTCAATATTTAATAATTTTAATTAGGATTAATTTGAGTAAGGAGGGTGATTAAGCTTAAGATTTTAAATTCTCCTAATTACCTAGCTAATAAATCCAAAAAAAAAAATATATGGGAGGCAGAGGATATCCCAAAGAATCAACATGCCAAGTTTAGGATTAATTGCCCCAGTAATTAAGACTTAATTAAGCTAATTAAAAGAATATTCAAACCCTAATTTAGTCTTAATCACTATTCAAAATTTAATGAATTTTTTTTATTAAATTATCTTCTATTTAAACTTTTCAAAATGAGTTTATTTATTTTTTCCTGACTTTTCTATAATTAGTTGTAATTTTTTTAAAGTTTAAGAGAAATTAATGATATTTTTAAGCCTAATTAATCTCTAATCCCGTTGATGCCACACGGGAGCTAATGTGGCAGTGCTTTCCATGTGGAATCGTGAGATTGACCACTTAAACTATTCGATGCGACATGCTGAGTTAGTGGCAGCGGACGCGCTTTTGTGCCCGCCTTCCAATCTCAGATTGGACAGTGGGGATTAATCCTTTGGTTACTATAGGATTAAATCAAATAAATCTAATCGGATTAATCACGTCCATCCATTTCAATCACATGGAATAAATGACAGATGATCCTTCATCCCCCTGAGCGATGAAAGATGACACTGTCCACCCTCCTCTATTTGATCTAAGCTCACTAGAGCTTGTGAGGCTTTGGGATTGACTCCAAAAGCTTCAAGGAGAAGATCTAGAGGGATTCTATGGTTGGAATCACACTAAATCAAGATTTCCTTCACAAATAAAAATTAGATTTTCTATGCTTTGCCTAAATTTATCTCGCAGAGCTCAGGACAGTCGATCTATCGACCGAGATAGCTTTATCTTGAAGAGACAAAGCCCTGCTGAGAAGCTCGCACCTTGCCTCATCGTCGGTGGCTCTGTGGATGAAATGCTACTGGAATCCTTGTTAGAGTTGGTCTTGGAAGGGTCTCTGGTATTTGAATCGATCGAGAATCAATTCGTTCTTGATTGTTGGAGCTTGGTGAAGATGTGGGTAAAGTTAATTTGAGTTTGGTGAAGTTTGGGTGGGGTTGGATGGAGTGGAGGCTCTATCCTGTTTCAGATTTGGTGTTTCCGGTGAAGGGGAGGCCAAGGGAACTCAGGGAAGTGCTCGGGAGACTTATCTCAACTCACCCTTGCTCTGAGAATGCCTTGGTTCTGTGTAAGAATGGAATGGGGAGGAGTATACTCTCTTCCCCTTCAAATACGACTACTCAAATTAGCTCTGCCATGGGAAGACGTTCGACTAACGCAAGCAGTCGAGGACATCACAGAGGGGTCGAGGTGGCTCGGTTTGAGTGGGTGAGGGTTTGAGGTGGTCTTCCATAACTTGTTCTTGCTTCCTATGGTGAGCCAATGAAAGGAGGTGGGTTATCTCACCTCCCTTGACCTATGATTGACCCAACTAGCTTTAATCGTTAGCCATAGGTCAAGGGTCCAAACTAAGCGTGGTGCTGGATGCAAAGGGGGGGTTGACCACCCAAAAGGTGGTTTGTCCCATGTGGAGTGTGCACCAATGGGTAATGGGTCAATTTGGGTTTGGGTTTGGGTTTGATTTGACACCCAAGGATGGGTCATGCCAAGTTTGAATGAGTTTTGGCTTGATTTGAGTGGGTTTAGCTCAAATTGACCAATGTAGGTCAAATTGGGCTAGGTTGGGTTAAGTTGACCAATTGGTCAAATTAGATGAAACCATGGATTGTGAGAAATTCAAATGATGATTTGGTTCAACTGGTTTGGCTTGATTTGGATTAGATTTGAATTTGACCATTATGGGTTCATATGAGTCAAATGAGCTAAGTTGACTAATTTAGTCAAATTGGCCAATTTGGCTTGGGCTATGTGTTGGTTTAGGTTCAACAGATAATTTGAAGATGATTGTAGGTGTTGATTTATACCAATTTGACCCTTTAGGTCAATTTAGGCTAAATGGGTCAATTTAGTTAACTTGGTCAAATTAGGTTCAACCAAGGTTTGATCATGTTCAATAATCAACTGATGGATTTGAGCAATTGGTTTCAATCAATATGGATTGTGATTTGGCCAATTTGGCCTTTTAGGTCAAATTGGGTCAAAACAATTGGACTTGGTTTCCCAATTGATGGTCAAGTCATATTCAAGGATTAATTTAGAGTTGGAAAAAATCATCATTGGTTTCAATTGATTTGAATTAGAATGAGAGTTGGTTCATTTTGGTTCATGTAGGCTAATTCAACTTGGGTCAAGTGATCAAATTAGCTTGGTTTGGTCCAATTGATTGCAGTTGGACCATCAAGGATGATCAATAATCATAGTGGAAGAGATTGGATAGGTTGGCTCAATCCAATTTAGGTTGGATTGGAGTTTGGTTCAAATGGATCCTTTAGGTCATTTTGGGTCAAGTGAACATAATGGGTCAATTGAATGGACTTTGGGTTGAATTATGTTGAGTTGAGTTTGATGATTGATTTAGGATTAATTGATATCTTTGATTGTAATTGATTTGAGTTTAATTGGATTTGGCTCATTTTGAATTGATTTGATCAATTGATTTGATTGAGGGTTTTAGAAGGGTTTGGAATGATGATTTGAAGAGTTAGAGTGCTTTTGTAAGAATCAATTGGCTTTGGTTTGATTGAAGGAGCTTTGGGTTGAGTCTATAGAATTGGATCATGGGATTAAAATAAGTTTGAGTTCAAATCATTTTGGCTTGGAGCTTGGATATGATTCAATTGGGTTTGATTAAATTGATTTGAGGTTTAATTTGGTTAAAGGGGATAAGCATAGGTTTGGTTTAGGCCATAAGGTAGGTAGGTCTCTTTAATCCTAAGGCATATCATAAACCCATGATATACCATCTTAAGTCTCTAGGCTTAGGTTTAGTGTTCACCTAACTACCAGAAGTATCATATAACTAGGGAAGTTCTAGTGTCTAGAAGACTCCTAAGTCTAAGATAGGATGAGTCAATCCTCACTCTAAAAGTGAGGTCAACAAGTAGGTTGGACTTTTCCTAATCCTAACTTCTTAAAAATAAATAATGATATTATATTAACACTTGCTCTAAGATTACACAATACTTCCAAGAAAAATTATCTCCTATAGTGCATGGTATAATAAAACTATTAGGATCTTTCAGATTTTCAAGTAATTTTCTTTGAATTATAACACTATATTCATCAATTAATGCCACAATCTCATTTTCTCCTAGTTTTCTCTTTTTTATATAAGATATCTTTTATGAATATTACATTTGTTGCTATATGTTCTAGGAATTCTGTAAATAAAATATTAATTAATAATTTCTTAAACACATAAAATTTTTGAAATTATTTATCAACATTTTATTTTTGGATTCTTAGAGGAAATGGTGGTAGTCACCTCACTCTCTCATTTTTAAAGTCTTCTTTCTTAACTTTTGTTTCTCAATTTCAAATTTTCTCTTTTTTCTAAATCCTCATATTTATCTTCTAATTTTTCTACATTATTCTTCACTTCTCCTAGCTCTTTTCCACTTCTTAATTTTATAGGCTTATATTACTCTTTTCCTTAAGATTTACTTTGGTCTCATTATATAAACAATCTGAGGATCTAATTAAATTTTAAATGTGTAATAAAGACTTTTAACTTTGTAATTGGGTGTCCCCATCTGTAACACTAAATCTTCAAGTGATGGCTTCTTTTCTTAGGTTGGTTTTAAGGAGGATACCCTACTAACACTATTGGTTGATAATTTTAATTTTTATTTAAATTTCTAATATTCTTATTCTGATTAAGATTTACATTATTGTTTCATAAAAAATTAAGGTGATTCCTTCAGCTTAAGTTGCATGTTTAAAAATGGATCAACTGGGTCCATTAACTACCAAATAAGTATTTCTACACTTTGATTACTAATCTTCTAACATGAATGCTTCATTACTTTCATCATTATGATTGCTAGGGCTAAAACTATAACTAGTTCATAAGCTATTAATTTTCTTAAACAATACTACTACCTAAGAAGTTAATATGGAGATTGCATCAGAGTTATGCACACTAGTGACTTTCTTAAGGTTTAGATTATTAAATTATCAATGAAAGTTATTAGTAGCCATTTTTAATTAAAGCATATGCTTTCTCAAAAGATTTAGACATTAGAATATCCCCTACTACATCTATATAATCATACAAAGTGATATTACCAAGTTATTATAGAATAATTGAATAATTAACTAATCAGGCAAGGAATGATGTGGACATTTTCTCAATAATTTTTTGTTTCTCTTTCAAGCCTCATTTAATTCATTATCTTTTTGAATAAAAGATGTGATGCCATTTCAAAGCATAATAGTCTTAGAAGGTGGAAAAAACCTAGCTTAAATTTTTTGAGCTAAATCATTTCAAGTAGTGATAGATCCTTATGGTAATGAATCTAGCCACATATTAGCGTTATCTTTATGTGAGGATGGGAATAACTTATGTCTAATGATAGCATCACTAACTATTATACTTAAAAGTATGTGAGGATGGGAATAACTTATGTCTAATGATAGCATCATTAACTATTATACTTAAAAGTGGCACACATTTCTAAAAATTAAGTTATGTGCAAGTTAAGATCTTTTATTAGCGAATCTCCAAATTAAGAATTTTAAATCATTTGAATTATTGAAAATTTAAATTCAAAATTATTCACTTGAATTGTAGGTTTATTAATATTTTGATGTACTCCATCTACTAAAGGTGTATCATAATCTCTAAATGGTTTAGAATGTTTAGCCTAACACAACAATATTACCACTTTCCGTCTCTCCCCGTAAGTGTTCGTTTCTTCCCAACACGACGCGGTTCGCCTCCGTTACGAAGCGGTCTTCCCTCGAGCTCCCGTAACAGCACGCGAAGCTCGTCTTGTCCGACACAGCGCGCGAAGGGGATTTACATCTTCGGTTCTTCCCGCCATCAGCGATCTTCTTCACGCGACACAGCGCGCGAAGGGTAGCAGCTTTTGGAGCCCTGAAACACAGGAAACAAAAAGACGTTCAAATCAACGGGCGCGTGAAGGGAGATTAACATCTTCGGCTCTTCCCGCATTTTCCCCGTAGCCATCAGCTATCTTCTTCACGCGAAGCTCATCCTGTTCGACACAGCGCGCAAAGGGAAAATGGGGGATTGCAAGGTAATAATCGAGTACTCTGGCTCAACCCATGTAATACATTTTCTGGGCTTGATTTCACTTTCGAAAAGCCTGGAATTGAAACTTCAAAGATGCAACTCATGTAATCACTACTTCCCGTGTTTTCCTTTTAGCCATCGGTGCTCTTCTTCTTGCAATATTTATCGTCGAAGGTCGGAGTCACCTCGAACTCATCTCATCTCCTCACGCTTCTTTAACTTCTATCATCTACCATTACGAATTAGTAGGCTGAGATTTTCTTGAAGGTAAGTTTCAAAAACCCTCATTTTTAGTATAATTAGTTTTGAATAGTTTTATTGCATAAACAGAAATGAATGTCTTTTCAAAGTGGTAATTGTGAATGGGTTGTATTTTTCATGAATTGGAAACTCTTTTAACTTTCATGTATTTGCTAAGAATTTTATTGATTGGTTCATTTATTAGCCTCTTTTGTTAAAAATTAGTGATACTTATGTGTCAACTATAGCCTCAACACTTAGCACTAGTTCTATACATGATAAGATGCCCTTTATTTTATAAAAATTAGTCATAACTAAAATGTGTAGGAACTATGATTGCTCCTGATATTGTGATATTAAGAAGTAGAAGCACTTGTTCATAATTCCAGGAACTGAAAATTAATTATACTTTATTTAATGCTATACTTTAATATATGAATTGACTAAAACATTTTTTCAATAATATCAGGAATGAGCTCGAGTCAATCGTCAATAATAGGGAATGTGCTCCAAAATAATCAAGTGAGATGCAAGTGTAACTTACCATGTATTATATACACTACTCATAAAGGACCGAATACTGGAAAAAAATTTTATCGATGCTCTCGGAACAGAACACAAGATGATTGCAGTTTTTTCAATTGGGTAGATGAAGTTGAACCTTCAATACATGATGTGCTTCGTCTGTTAAGAGCTCATGATGAGATGGTCAGAATGAAGTTCGAGCTCATATTAACTCTTATGAATTTTTTGTTGAGTTGTTATTCTGCATCAGACTTTTGGTTGTTTATCGTAATATGTGTGAAGTGTGTGGTACTAAGAAGTGTCAATAAGTATGAGCCGATGTGCGAAGTGATGTCGTCATTGTACCCCTAAATTTATGTTAATAGTGCATTTGCTTTATTATTTTGCAAGGTGTGAACTTAGGTGTGACCTTATAGTTTGTAAACTATCATTGTTTTATTATTTTGCAATAAGTTGGCCAAGTTTCAATTATCTACCGTGACGATTTCTAAAAAAGAAGATGATCACCTAAAGTTCTCTTATAGAGATAATCTCAAGGCAATCATTTCAAAGAATAACTGAATTCTTAATGAAAAATGACAAACAAACTAACAATATATCAATATATAAATCCATGAATGTGTTAAAAATTCAAATAAAACTATCAATATATAAGATATGGTCTCATTTGAGATAGTTTTTTAGTGCAGTTTTATGAAAGCAACATTCTGGACGTAGATGAATGTCATTTAGGTAAATTATGTTCTGATCATATTTTGAAAAATATGTATTCAATAAGTTGCATTTTTTAATTTGATTAACTACTATAAAACAAATGAAAAAATTTGTGTTTGATTTGACAGGAAAAAAGATATAAACCAAAAAAATAGATGATGACACCAATTGAATGCCATAGACGGATTACTGCCCTAAGAGCTATAATTCCCATCACATTTGAAAAAATAATGATAAATCTACTATAAAAATATACTGTCTAAAAAGTTACAAGTTCTATATATTTCTGCATACTCATTATTTTATATGCATATCTGAAAGGTTTTACTCAGCAGAATGAGTATTGATGGTCAGCCACTTTCTTCTTAGATGAGAGTCCTCATGGACTTTCCCTTGTATTGACGAAGATATGAATATTAGTTTTGTAGCTCCAAAGGTTTCAAGCTATTTTCCTTGGTGGTTGAAAGATGAAGCCATCTATCAACATTTGGCATTTAAGATAAGTTCTTTTGGATCTAGTAAAATGACACAAGGACTTGATCAAGGATCTTCCGTTACAACACAAATATAAATAAACGATAGAAGAGCGTTTTGGATCAGAAGTTTTAACAGCTTTAAATAATGAGATGATCATACGATATTTACCGCATATAAACAAATTCCTTGAAGTTTTTGTTATGTTCTCATTCAAATTTTATTTCATGTTTTATAGCAATCTTTGGTTTGCTTCCTTTAATGTTTTGGAGATTTTTTGAAGTCATTAGCTTTTGATTTTAATAATGTTCTATATTAATATATGCATGTAAATTTTTTTTTTCCTCCTCAAAACCACTCAAACGGGATGCACCACGTTCTAACATAATGAACCAATTGACTCAATAATAACGAATCGATGTATATATACAACAATAAAGATAACCATCTTTCCTAAGTTTTTCCTCTTCGATGAGGAATATAGCTAAAACATTTCTCTTATGTTGTTGTAAAGATATCATCGATGCTTAATTTGTCAAATGAGTCAGAAGCTTACAAACATTTCCCTTTAAATTAGCTCAACCACGGGATTCTTCAATGCTCGTTACTTATCAAAGATAATTTGATTAAAAATGATAATGTTTTCCATCCTAAAGATATACATGTGGCCAAGGTTGAGCTGTTTCCATCCTTGAAGTATTACATTTGCATTAAAAGATCAAAACAATTAGAAAATATAATGAGTATGACTCTAAAGTAAAAGCGTTCCTATCTGTCCCTCAAAAAACAACAACTTGGGAGGGAGGGTTTTGCTATCATCAGTAAGCCAAACAATATTACAGTTAAAGATAAATTTAGAACAAAAATCAGCAACTCTATTGTTGTCTCTACATATATGGTGAAAGAGCTATCATCAGTAAGCCTTAGTAAGGTAACCTATCCCTGTGCATTGGATTAGCTGGGAGGTCCAACCTGTGCTACTCATGCTATGTTGGAGAGCTTCAATGGCTGCCTTGTTGTCTCCTCCTATAATAACCATTGCTTTCCATCATCCAGCCTCCTTCGAGATATACTTCTCCATTTCCTGGCTCATGGCGAGGAACTCGCTAACAAACCCAGGTGCCTTCTAGTCAGCACCAAAGAACGTAAGGGTAGAAGACCGGTTATGGGGTAAGGCCGAACTTAGCTACTTTTCTGCTCTCCCTTTGTAAAACCTTACGGCTCCACATGCCCCGCATCAAAACTCGGCTTTGGTTTCTGCTCACATCTACGATTACATCGCAAAACAGCAAGTTTAGTTATGAATATGGAAAATTTGAAAAAATATATATATATTACAACTATGATTAGCAGACCTTCCATCAAATAGCTATTAAGATTCCAATGCACAAGAGTTCTGTGAACTAGACCAGATGAATAACAAAAACAATATTAAGATATGCTAATTCTTACAAATAATAAAGATTGTTCTCTCAATATTATGATCAAATACAAGACGGTACCTTTACATTTCAAGACCGAAGAAAGAAGAATAACACTAAGCAAGCCGAGAACATCAGATAGGGAAGAAGCCATTTATACGAAAAGACACGAGAATAACCGCACGAAGGGAAGAAATGGCGGTGATTTGGAGAAGATATAGCCTAGATTTTAAGACTGTTATTACCAAACAAGACTGAACTTAAGAAGCAAAACAACTTCATTTGGAGAACGAAATTTATAGGGGTTATGGTGTCCGGTCCAAAGCTTTATAACTCTATAGAAGGAATGAGCCAAATTTGCGATCGAGCCAAAAAATTACAACCAATTAATGTAACTTCACCAAAAAAGGCATTCTTGTCATAGTAATCATGCTTGTTAATTCATTTTTCATGAAAATGTCACTAACAAGGGGAACTACATTGCATTGGAACAGATATATATCATTGATAATATAAAAGTTTAAATAAAATGGAAATGCTAGGAACAAAAGCTATGTGACTTTGTCAAAAAGTCTATAGTATCACAAACTAAAAATAGTCACATCAAAAATAGTTCCCAAAAATCTGTCAATCTAAGTTGTTGTTTTTCAAATTTCTTCCCTTCTAATTGGTAACTTGGCACGAGTTCTACTATCAACAGTGGCGCTTATGGAGGTACGCATACTTGCATCTTCATCTACTTGATTTAACGGATTCTTGCATGTAGTTTTGTGGTGTCCCTATAGGCCACATATGCTACATTTATGGACATTTCGTGCTTTTTGGCTCTTTTTTTATAAAAAGTTCTTGAATCTATTCTTTTTTGGTCTCTCGCGTGGCCTCAAAGTTTTGGAAGTCTGAATATAATATTCACTGTCCAAAGTCTTCCATTGATCTTTTCTCAAAAGAGTTGCTATTGCTCCTTCGTATGTCATTCGGTACCTACAATTAGTTAAATTTGTTTAACACACTAGAAACAAATATGTACAAAAGAAGGATATTAAAGTCATACCTATGAACATGATAAATGTCATCAACATATGTATGCCACAGAGGGTGCTCCTTACTCCCTACAACGCATGAATGCAAGGTAACCCAATCATCTGTCATTGTCTACAGGTACAACATTTATTTTCAAGGTCTACTTCATGTTTATCATAACGCCCCTCTACCTCAACCCTCTATGATGTTGATTGCCTGATGATAAAGTATTCCTTTCAAGTTGTAATTTCTCTGATGTATTCATCAATATGGGGAACTAACTCACTGTCATCTTGTAGCGTCGATTTTTCTCTCAGCTCTTTGTTCTATGATCATTCCTCTAATCATGTCAACAAGATCTACAACTGGTTTATCCCTCACAGGTCCAATCCAAGAATTGAAGGATTCTGCCATATTGTTTGTATTATAACAATTCTTTATTTCAGCTGAAAATGTACTTTTAGATCACTTATAAGGCAATGCATGTAAGTACGAATAAATTTATGGGCTAATATTATATATTTCAGTAACTTTGGAATTGAACTCATGCTCTGTGTATGCATTCGCAGTGGACCACACAAGACTACACAATTTATGACTATCTGGACAGTGAAAATATTTTTTAAGGTTCTTCCACAAATGATGGATACAAACCCTATGCTATGCATTAGGAAACACGAGTTTGATTGCTTCACCTAGTCCTTTCTCCATATCTGATATGAATGGTAATGCATATAACTCGTAACCAAGACTTTCAAATAAGTTTTCCGTAAACCATTGCCAGATGTCTTAGACTCACTTTCTAGCAAATGCTAGGTAAACAACCCATTGTTGCCATCAAGGGAGTTTGCAGATAGCAACACCCCTAAGTACTTTGATTTCAAGTGACAAGCATCAAGCCCTATTAGATGTCTGCATCCTGCCAGAAAACTATCAATGCAAACCTTGAAGCTCACATACAAACGCCTGAATGACCAATCATCACTATCGTAAGTATAAATGATGCGAGAACCGGGGTTTCTATCAATAAGCTCTGCGATAAGTGAAGGCACTAATCTGTAATTATCATCGATTGACCCAAATGCAATGCTTCGAGCTACCTCTCTAGATCGCCATAACTTCATGTATGGTAGTGATAACCCAAAAGTCGACTCCAAACTATTTTTGATATATTTTGGAGGAATATTTGGTTGCTTCTTCACAATATCTTGTATCTCTTGGGCAACCCAAGAGGAAGTTGCCAATCTATTCCCCGCTCTATTAATACCAGGACATGTATGTGTAACAGTATATTTCTTAACCTCAAATGTTTAGCCATCAGCACAAAGTGATGCTCTAATTCTCCATGGACAATCTTTGTATGAGCAAGTAGCTATAACACGGGTTTTATCATTAGCTTTTATCTTAATCCCAAAATTATTTATAATTGCAGTGGTTCATAAGGCTTGTTTGAAAGTTGTTGAATCTTGAAAATATGCACCGACTGTTACAGCTTTTGCATCGTTAACTTCATCAAGTAGAGAGTTAGAAACATCAATACTGTTGGGATAGGAATGATTGCACTCAAGCATGTCACTATGAAAACAAACATCTCTATCTTGTGTTATTTGCATTATCTTCGTCCATTGCAACCACCATCTCAACCTTGATACTTGCAAAATACTCCTCAATCATTTGCAAAACTTCAACATCACTTTCAATAAGTTTATATTCCTTTGGAGATGTCTCAAAAATATGATAATATAACTTAAATTCATATCCTTGTAGCCATGGGCAAATTCCTTCCACATTCTCTTTAAGCACAATAAAATTGAGTGGGTCTTTCTCAAGCTTAACTGTTCTTTATTTTCCGCCTTCATATTTACTTCTATTTGTTCTCTTGACTTTAACCCAATGTCCACCAAATTTGAAGATTACATATAGCCATTGACTCATATCTGCTTTTAAATTAAAATTTAGTCATCTTCACTGATAGGGTAAGTAGAAAATAATTTCTCAGCATTCGATATAAACGAAAATCCAATATAATTAACAAAAGAAGCATTATTTATTTTCAAATACTAAGAGAATAATATTGAACTATGATTCAAATAGTATTCAAATTATTTATTCTATTGTAATTTAATCAATATTCAAGATGAACAAAATTGAAAAAAGACTAGCATAACAAATTCTTAACAAGAAAATTGAAATCTAATAACGAGAGTTTAGAATTTAGAGCCTATTTACAATCCTAAATGGCAAAGATAAAAGCTAAACTAGTCTTTAAAAATGAACAGAGAAACACTATAATCATGGAATTTGATGCAAGCCGAAATAGTTTAGAGTTTTAGAGCTTGTTTTCAATCCTAAATGGCAAAGCTAAAAATAATATTATCCTTTAAAAACTATGAACAGAGAAACACTATCATCATGAAATTTTATCACAAGTCAAAAATGCACTCTACAAACAGAGAAGGTAATAAGAAGAAAAGGAGTTGAAGAACATTTATAATGAAACATCATGACATTGTTCTAGGAGAGCTCTTACTCTATTTATTAAAAGGCAAAACTTTTAAGCTTATATGGCAATATGAGAATAATGAACTTTTTTTGATAGTGCTAATTGCTCGACATATGAGAGATATAGATGTTCCCAAGTTTATTGTTGCATATATTTTTATGCATAAAAACTGAAATATTTCAATACGAAGGCTAAATATTATTAAAAATTATCGTGTTGCAGAGCAAATTTGTTTTTTCAAAGTACTCGATTATTAGCTTCACAAGTCCTATACCAAATGCATTACCTTGCAATCCCTCGTTTTCCCTTTGCTACTGTGGTGACAGACGAAGCCAAGCGTGAAGAAGATCGCCGATGGGGGAAAATGCGGAAAAAAGATGTTAATATCCCTTCGACGCTTGATTTGAACGCTTTTGTTTCCTGGTTTTAGGGCTCCAAAGTCGCATGCTACCGTGGTCGCGAAGAAGATGGTGATGGCGGAAGAACCGAAGATGTAAATCCCCTTCGCGCGCTATGTCGGACAAGACGAGCTTCGCGTGATGTTACGGGAGCTCGAGGGAAGACCGCTTCGTAACAGAGGCGAACCGCGTCGTGTTAGGAAGAAACGAACACTTACGGGGAGAGACCGAAAGTGGTAATATTGTTGTGTTAGAATGTTTTAGGTGTTAAATTTGTAAAATAGAGTTTATGTGTTAAATATGTAAATAATGATGTTTGACGTGGTATTAATGTAAATCCTCCAATTATAAAACATAATATGAATATTATGAATATTATTGGCAAGTTTTATGAAAATGATAGAACACTTGACAAGTCTTAAATAATTAACACTAACTACAACTAAATGAGATTAACATTAATTAATAAGTAGAATTAAAAATAGATTAGCTAATTAATATTAACTTAATTAAAATTACACAAGATTCCTAGCAACAATGCCAAGAACTTGACCATGATAAATGATGTACGTTGATGGAAATGGATCAAAATTTTGATACTAAGTTAGAGAAACAAATTTCAAGAAGGCTCATTATGAATATATTTAACAAAAATTGATGATGATGTTGCATTAGTGCATCTCCTTAAGAAGAACATTTAACATTTGCAGAAAAATGCTATTTATTTTTTTAAAATATTTAACATGACTATTATAACTTATTTTATTGATCACCTCAAAAATAAATTGAGTTTTTTAAATTTTATGTAGATCAATTTTACAATATACATAGTGGTTTACTTTGTATGAAGATTATTAAGGCATATTTAACATAAATTTACATAAGAACAATTCTA
This sequence comes from Cymbidium sinense, assembly GCA_021442155.1. Classification (NCBI taxonomy): domain Eukaryota; kingdom Viridiplantae; phylum Streptophyta; class Magnoliopsida; order Asparagales; family Orchidaceae; genus Cymbidium; species Cymbidium sinense. The sequence continues at coordinate 74,852,010 of CM038229.1, forward strand.
CACCACACACCTCATAATAAAAAGATAATTTTGATGAATTGCATTAGTGCAATATACAACCAAAATACTATTGATCTTTCTCATTCTCTATTTATCTCAATCTCTTTCTTATTGTCATCATACAAAAAAAATAGATTTTTTAAATAATAAATGATTTAGATTATTACTACATATTCGAAGGACGCATTGAGAGTGTTGAATCAACTTTTTTGATAAACAAATAAAAAAATAAGAGAATTTGTTATCACTTGAAACATTTAACTGAAATTTGTGATAATTTTAACACTTTTTTTATAGAATTTTATGTTGCATTGATATTCATTTGTTTTATTTTAATAATTTTTTAAAATTTTCATCAAATGTAATCATAATTATTAAAATTAATAAATTAGTTTGTGTGATGTTTCATCTTAAAAATGGCAGATAAGACCCCATCCACAAAATCTTGCTCGGTTTGGATCAAATTGAATTAAACATATATAGATTTGATTCTTTTGTGTTGATTGGATCGTGTGGTTTGGACGATTTTAATATCCCAATAATATCATCTTATGTTAAACTAAATAGTATCTGTTTTTATTACTTTATTATATTTCAATTTGAGGGAAATATATAGTTTTCATATATAAAAACTTATTTTATATTTAACTTTTCTCAATATTTCCTTATGATATATATAATATGAGAGCATTTAAATAAATAATTTTAATGACTTTTAATTAAGAGATTTTGAGTTAAAAAAATTATATATATATATATTATATAAGTAAATTTATGATTAAATTGATTTAAATGTCTAAAAAAACAACAATCTTAATGGCTCCCTGTTTTTTTATTCTTGCCTCCACTCTCCTTTCACGTTTCTTGCCTCTACTCTCCTTTGACGTTTGACTGCTCTGATTACCGAGGACTGTTATGACCAAACTGTAGAGTTGCCGTTTTAAAGATCTAATCGGCATTCACCGTCTCTTAGCTTAATTATTAGGTGAGCATAGCAGTGAATTCTTCAGCTTATATTTGATTCCTTTTCAAAAACAAGAGGTATCTGATAAAAAATAAATAAAAATTTTATATATATGAGTGATAAATATAATATTAGGCCTCTATAAAATTAATTATAATGATATTTTTATCTACAAGATAAATAAGATATTAAGCGAATATTATTGAAAAAAAAAATAATAATAATAAAAAAGACTTGCCGGGCAAATAACATAATTACAGACATACCCCTATAAAAAGAAAGAGAAAATCGTTCTTTAGGGCCGAAATAAGAAGGCGACCCCCTCCAGCTTCAAATCTCCATTACGGTGCACCCAAGTGAGAGAGAGAGAGAGAGAGAGGAGGAGAAGGAGAAGGAGAGAACAGCAGCTGCCACAGAAGCAAGCCATGCCTTCCGGCTTAAGGAATATCCAGGGCATTGCCCCCTTTCTTACAACTCTACTTGCCTCAACCTTCTTCGTGGCCAACTCAGCTACCTTATCCCTCTTCAACAAATGCAAAGAACCCGTTTGGCCCGCCATTCAGCCCAACGCCGGGAGACCCATTCTCGCCCGAGGCGGCTTTCTCCTCCAACCCAACCAAGCTTACTCACTCCGCCTCCCCGACGCTTGGTCCGGTCGCGTCTGGGGCCGCCAAGGCTGCTCCTTCGACTCCTCCGGCCACGGCCGCTGCGCCACCGGTGACTGCGGCGGCAATCTCTTCTGCAACGGCCTCGGCGGCACTCCGCCGGCCACACTCGCCGAGATAACTCTCGGCTCCTCCCCCCACACGCAGGACTTCTATGACGTCAGCCTTGTCGACGGTTACAACCTCGCCATCTCTATGCGGCCATTTCGCGGCGCCGGGCGCTGCGGTGACGCTGGCTGCGTAAGCGATTTGAACGAGATGTGTCCAGCCGGGCTCGCAGTTCGTGCCGGGCCGGGGAGTCGGGTCGTAGCGTGTAAGAGTGCTTGCTCAGCGTTTGGATCGCCGAGGTACTGTTGTACGGGGAGCTTTGGGAGTCCGCAGCTGTGTAAGCCGACGGTGTACTCTAAGTTGTTCAAGTCGGCTTGTCCGCGAGCTTATTCGTACGCGTTTGATGACCCGACGAGTATTCTTACGTGTACTGGTGCCAGTTATCTTGTTACCTTCTGTCCTCATCACTAAGGGGAGAAGTTTTCTTACCGTTGGGTCGTGGCTTGATCTTACTAGTTGGACGCAAGGTTTTATAAGTTTAATTTGGTCATAGTTTTACTTTGTTTAGGCGATGGATGCCTCATATGTGTGGAACTGAATTTCAGCGACATTGGTGATTAGAAGTATTTCGACTATATAATTTACCTAGCTACATCTTTTATTCTTTGATGGCACATTAGTGTGAATTGCTGACTCTCAGCGGCTTCAAAGATCCTTGTTTGTGTTCTTAGTTTGAGAAGATTTGCAAGATGTGAAAAGTTGCAGGTTTGTCGAGCAGCGCATTTTGTTTTCAACAGATTTTTGTTGTGCTTTCTATATCTCTAAAAACTTTACAGGGAAATACCCGCCGCCCTTCGCTCGGTTGGTGAGAGCGAGCACGGTTGGGTACTCTCCAATTCATATTCGATTCACCTTCAGGGCAGGGTGATCTACTTCATGTGGGTGAAAAAAAATTAGGGATCGGTATCTATGGGCTTAGGGTTGCTAGGCTCATTTAGAGATTAGTCATACCTGAAATGACATAGGTAAGTGAAATTAGAGGTGAATATCTCATCATAAAATGAGTGAGTGAGATTAAAAGTGTACATCTCATCACTAAAAACAGGAAAATATGTTTCTGGACAGGAAATAAAAAAGAATTAAGCCTGTGACCATCGGCTTTTCTGCAAGGAATTATTTTTGATGGTTCAGACCTTAGAGAGAGACGCACATGTAATAATACAAAAGAGGTGATAAAGCTGGCTAAATAATTTATGCTGGTTTTATAATCTGAATGAATTATTGAACTTGTCCTTTTATCTACTAAAATATCTTCGTAGCTTTGTTTTTTTTTTCATTTACATTCAGATTACATAATTCATATATATTGATACATCTAATATTTAAATTTTAAATTTATATTTATAATATTTAAATTTTTAGTATCATATTAAAAAAAATTTTACTTTTCTAAAATGAATATATTTTCTATGTATAAATAAAATTATTGCGTCTAGAATTTTATTCCTAGATCTCTTCGTCAGAAATTTCAAAATTATCCAACACATGTTATGGGACGTGGAAAACCCGCATAAAAAATTACGCCTCATAGAACTTTCACTATGTGTCAAAAGATACGCGCCTGCTTCATTAGTTCTATAGGGCTAAAACAATATTCCGAGTGTAGAAAATACAATATCCACAACCTGGAGAAGTTTCCCAAAAAAGAACCGATCTTTTGGAGCAACCTCTCGATCTTCGGAGAAAGAGGAACAGTCTTTCTATTCCGCATCTCCTACAGCTCCCGATCTTGAGACCTGCGGTGGTGATAGATCGTCGGCGTCGATGGTGGTTCTCGAGCTCTGGTCTTCAAATCGATGGCCCTCTAAGGTGAGAATGAGCCTATTTATAGTTTTGGGAGTGGCTCAGAATGGAAAACTCCAACCACTCCCATCTGACGGCCGGCGATCCCCGATCGATGCGATGTATTTTGATGATGCCTTAAATCGGAACGGATGATCTTGGATTCGTGATGCCGACCGACTATAAATACGTCGCTAGGCATGGATCGATCCATTTTCACGCCCGATACTGATCCGAGTCGATGATCCGACTACGCTGATCGATGTTCGTCATCGAGACGATCGCTTGAAATTTGAAATCGATCGCATTTCTAAAATGTCTCAGATTCGGCGATCGATTAATTTTGAGGATGTATCGGTTCTATTTTTGGGTGACATTATCTCGCCATCCAAAATATATGTCAAATAAAAATAGCAAATTCTTCAAATTAATGAGAATCCATCAATCGCATTTTGAGAGAACGATCTTTATAACAGACAATATTATAACTAGGTTGCGGTCGCAAATGCGCAGTGCGGTGCGAGATTTCAGGTTACTGATCCATCCGGCGCGAGATTGAGACTGATCCATCCGGCGCGAACAGATGGCTCATGGCGCAGCGCTGCAATGGCTACGCATGAGCTCACCACAAGATAGCGCTGACATACGCGGCATCATGATGATGGTCGCCGGTCATCGGAACTACGGATGGGTCGGCGGTCGGCTGAATCATGCGGCCGCGGCCGTCGGAGGACCAGCTTCCCAGCATTATGTCCCGGTGCCCGAGGGCGTTGTCAGCGGTGTTCAGCCACTGGCTATGGCCCGGCCGAGGCTATTGCGGCCATGGATCGAGGAGCGTAACTGGACCGACAAGACGGTCATGATATGCTTCGAAGGCGCCTGGGCGATGGCCGCGACGGCGGTTATTCCATGGTCGGGTTTCGGTTTGCGGTTATGGGCGAGCGTACCAGGTGTATTTGATTATCTATATTTAGAATATAATATAAAAGAAATATTAGCGGGCTCCACCGTATCACTTTATATCAGATTTGGAATTAATCTGACGATTCCAAAACACGAACGACTTTTTTGATTAAATATAATCAAATTTTATTTTACTTGAAACTAAACGCTTAAAATGTTCAAAAGCATGTATTTGAATATAATGCATTTAAAATATATGCTACCAAATAACTCCTAAGAAGATGAGTTGATGACTCAAATGAGAGAGCTGGATATGTCAATAAAGCACATGTATTAGCTACGAAATAGAATATAAAGTTTATAGCTTATATTTCATATATATATATATATATATATATATATATATATATATATAATATATATCATATTTTTTAAATTATTATTTTAATTGGACAAGATTTGAGCCATATTGAATGTCTGTCCTTGTTTAATATGTGGCAAATATTATACATCACTTTTCTTAAAATATCTGTGCATCTTGGTTTGCATCTCATCATTTTGTTTTCCTTTTTAAATTTTTTTTAAGCAATGTACCCTATAATAATTTAATTTGGTATAAATATAATAGCTTATTTAGAGAAGTATTAAGCTTTTGTTTTTGTTTTTTCAAATTTCCAGCTTTTACAACAACATTAGCATTTTTTACTAAGTTTCATTTAATCAGTATTGTTAATACTATTGTTTTACAAATCACAACCCTATAATGATTTTTTTTTTACTTTTCAAGCATGTTCGGGTGGTCTAATACTCCATTTTAATGATAATTTCTGTACTTTTTAAGGTATTTGATAGATAAGAATTTCAAAACTTGATATCAATCTCTGGAGATTTATCTAATACTCCATTTTAATGATAGTTTTTTGTTTTTGTAGTTTTTAAGGTGTTTTGTAGATAAGAATTTCAAAACTTGATATCAAACCTTCGAGATTTAATCACTCTTATGTTAACTTTCTACTTTAATGATTATTTTTATTATTTTTTTAATTGAGAGTTTGCCTAGATTTTATTGATCATAAGGTAGAGGCATAGACTTGCAAGCCAAAAAAAAAAAAAAAAAAAAATACAAATCTATCAAAAGAAAACACTGGCACATGGAAGCATATCTCCATTCAAAAGAATAACAACATATGAAAGTAAAGCATTATAAAAAAAATTAGAGACTTTCCATGGCAAAATTAGAAAAAAAAAGAACAAAAAGAAAGGCTAGTTCATCATAATATACTATAATCATGTATAATATACTATGATTTACTTTCTTTTCTTGGGATTTTGTAAGAGATAAAAGATCCATACTGAAACACCTATGAAAACGAGCAATAAAGAGAAAGTAAGAGCTTTGAGCAGGGGCACAACCAGTCACTTTTTTCAGGGTGGGCAAACTAATTATCAAAATTTCTAACAAAAATTTTTATTATTATTTATTAATTTTTAGGGTGGCCAAACTAATAAAATGAAAATAAAATTGTCTTTATTGGGCAAGATTTTTTATTAGGGGGGTTGGGCAAAATTATTTTTTTTTAAAAAAAGAAACTATAATATGGCAATTGCTCACTCTCACTTACGCATGGGTCCGCCCTGGCTTTGAGGGATGCCATATCAAAGGATTATCAAAGAAATTGAGCAATGGAGCATGCAATTCCTCGTTATAGAGTAGAAGGGACAAGTAGCTGTAATCATAATACCTTTTTTAACAAGTATGTCTTAGGAATGAAGCCCTGGGGCAAAATTTTTCCCACAAAATGTTGTAACCATGATATCAAAACCATTGAACAAAGTAGTTTATGCTAGCTCACAACAAGAATGTGAGCAAAAATTCTAAGATAAGCTCTCTTAAAGGAGAAGAATTCATAATCAAATCATTTAAATATGTGCTTGCAAAAAAATTGATATATTATGTATAATAATGTACAAGTCAATCATACCTGAGAAGTAGTATTAAGTATGTATCATTGATTATTATAAATAACATCATTAATAGTGGTGCTTTCATGTTTCTTAAGAAAATCTAAATCACTAGATCTTATACTATACATTATAAAACTTTCATGATTCATTGGTTCTAGAAAAATAAAAACAAGAAGTTTAGCCAAACAAAAGGAAATCGGGTTCTAAATATTATTTGCAATATAATGAATGTCCTTTTAAAGAGTGGAGGCATTCTTGCTAGTATGAACTCGGACTAGCCTATAAGAATTGTAAAATCAACTGAAAAATAAATAAATAAATTATAGATTCTATCGATCATTTTAGTTTTGTAAATAGAATTCATGATATCAAGTGAGGGTATCAGCAATCCTCCCGAGAGAGTAGTTTTAACAAAGATATAATATGCATCTTATTCTCCTTTCTATTATGGTATAAGAAGTTCTAGACTAAGGGATAAAATCTTCTTAATAAAGCCTTTGAGAATGATAGCTAATCTAAACTAGTAGTTCAAAGTCCCACACAATGATTTTGTTGAAACTATAATCTTCTAGGAAAAATAAAATCATTTTTTAATTACTAAGATAATTAGATAATTTATTCATAATTAGTGAACAATTCATGAAATTGAGTTTAATGGAGAGATAATTATGCTAAAGTATTTCCATAATATAAGGTAATTAATCTCGTTCATTGGTGAAAATAGAGTCTTAGTATTAGGCTCCACACATTTAGAAAAATAAATATTATATTGGGTAGCATTCAATCTTAATTCATTGAAGTTTACAAACTCCCTTTGAAGGTTTTTTTTTATAATAACTTTGCTAAAAATAAATATTTGCATAAATAAAATGGGAAATTATAGCTTTTTTGTTTAATGGATTTATAATTTCTCAAATTGCAATGTACTTATATCATTATGGTGAATATATTCATCATAAAATAGAAGAGATGGGGAAAAGAGAGCATCCTTACATTGTACCATTGGAAGCTTTAAAGTACACCTTAAGTTCCTTATAATGATAAGTAAATTGAGGTGCAACCATTAATCAAACTAAAAAACTTTTAATGTGAAGAGAGAATCTAAGAAAGTTTTGATTTTTTTGATAGAATTACAATTCTTGCTTTTAATGTGCTATTAAAAAAATTTTAAATCATGCTTATCATTTATCAACCAAGCGTTGTTTACTTTTAAAATTTTTTTGCTAAAATGAAATCCTATAAAATTATTTAGAGCTTTAAGAAGAAGAACAATATCAAGGGAGAGAACAACCAAGAATTTAATGTATCTTGCTATTAGTGTTTCAATGCTAAGATGTTCTAATTAATGAAGTATAATTTATTTTATTTTATATTTTAAGCTTATTCCATAAAGAAAATATAATAATATAGAAAAACGTAGTTGTAGAGCATAATATTATTAAAATCATCTAGGTACTTTCAATAATTTTTATAAATGAATCTATTCAAAAAAAGAATAAGTCTCTCTTTCACCACCAAACCAAAAGTGAATGATTGAGTGATAAAGGATTGCATACTTTATGGTGAAAATGTGGAAAGCAATCCAACAAGTTGAGATTTCAAAATGATTTATCTAGAAGAAAGAAAATATAAGTATCATATCGATGATTAAACATACAAGAATAAGCCTTTATTTGGGAGTTTAGAAAGAAAGGTATAAAATATAATTGTTGAAGGCACTGATTTATTATGAGGAATAGGTCTTCTCACAATGTTTGCATTATCTTGCTTGATACAATTCAAGTCTTGGACTAATATCCAAGGATCAATGATTTCATGAAAAGCTAAAACAATAAGTTTCTTCCATAAAGCTTACCTTTTAAGAGCACTATTCTCAACATAAATAAAGGTAATGAAAAATTTAATAGAAGAGGAATAAATAAGTTACTCATATATGAATTATAGACGAGATTTATAATGAATTTATTTTTCTTTTTATGTCATTTGACAAATATTTTGTCATAAGAATAAAGATTGAAATTATGGCAATCACCTTCTTTATGAAAGAGCATATAGACATGACAACTAAAAGATCAACAAAAGAGTCACGGATTTTGGTCGTTAGAAAACCTATTATGTCAATATTGTTATCTTGAAGAAAGCTTTTGGTGATGTGGCCTCGTGAGGGGTCAAGGATATTGTCATTATAAGTGGACTAGTTAAGAGGCAACATAACTTGAGTTAAGAAGAAGCTATCTTTGTTGGAGAGGAGATATAGGCTAATAATAGCCTGAGTAGTAGAAGTATATAGAGCTTTCTCCTTAGTAGTGAAAAAAGGAGAAGTTAGGCAAATTTTTAATGGAAACAATGGATGAGGAGGTTGTTGCCATGTTGTTTTAGTAGAGAGGTTAAGATTAGGGATGATCTTGATTTTAAAGGAGACTTTTGATTTAATGGGATCTTAATGGATAAGATGTCTAAATTAACTAGTACTCATATCTCTATAAGAACATGAGTTTTAATGTTGAACAATTGATGCAAGAGAGGGTAATTACTTGAAGAAAACATAAAAGTTTTAGATGACACAAAAATTCATTTTTTCAATCATTTAAAACTTGTTGGATCTCTTTTTTCCCTTTATCAACACTGAAATTTTGTCTATAAGAAGAGAGCTAATAAATATTTGAACACTCGTATAAGCATAAGTTAGCCTACATTTAGAGGCAATGAGAATCGATAGTTAAGAAAGTGTCAAAAAATTAACAATGTTAAAGATCTCATTTTTTTTTTAATCATTGTAGCATAGTGGAAGGTCAGGAAGTTTTACCAAAATCAAAATTTCATTGAAATCTTATCACAAGTCTAAACATTAGATTTTTTTTTTTAAAAAGATAAATGGTCTATCATAACTAAAAAGGACCACCAATACTGTCCATCCCATACAGTGTTACACAAATGCAAATTTGATTAGAAAAATTTCAACAAGAGATTTTAAATCAAGGGAATAATCAAATTTAAAAAATTGCAAATAGCTTGCAGAAGATTGCCTTACAATGATCAATGACTTATCACAAACCTAACCATATAAACTCTAATTATCAGCCCTATCTAAGGTCTCTTCTTAAAAAAATTGATATATTCCTTGTTGTATAAGTAGAGGAGGGTGGTCCATAATCCTTTGAGGAAGACGAGAGATGCTGGTCAAAATTAGTGTAGAGATGATTGGTTGGAATATTATCTGCGACTAGTGGTGGAAATATATTCAAAGAGAGGGTGATGAAATAAAAAATAAATAAATATATTAAATTTTTAATTTTTTAAAATCAAATAAATATAAATATAAAATTAAATTATAATTAACTAAGAACAACTTATAAATTATAAAAAAATATTTTTTAATATAGATATTATGATTAAGTATTTTAAATTGTGTGTGACAATATTTTTTTGCATCAAAATAATCAATTATTAATTTTACATAAAAATATATTACAATATTCTTCTCAATATATTTTATCAATGAGCTCACAAAAAATCACCCTAATCTTATCACGACAATATTTATTACTAAAAATGCACATTCAGTTATTATAGTCGAAACAAGTAACAATATGATCAATCTAATTAAGTAAATAATTAATTAATAAGAGAATATGTAATTAATTTTTTTTGCCTTAGCTAATATTTAACATGAATGAAAAATTAAGAAGAATTTTAAGAAAATTGGTTTTAATGAGCTTCAATTTTAAAATACTCTAATTAAAAATTTAAGTGTAGTGTTTTTATATTTTAAGTCTTTAGAATAAAATTTAATTATAAATCAATAAATATCATCAATTTTAAATGATAGATATTCATCTTAAGAATTTATAATTAAACTCAGAACCAATAATTCAATAATTTATTCTTTAAATCTATTATTAATCTCTTGTAGTTTTTATTTAAAGTGTACATAAAAATATCAACTTTATATAAATAGGAACTGTTGTCTTAAGAACTTGCCAAAGTAAATACAACGAACACCACCAATAATAACTTGACTTATATCAAATTTTTATTTATTAAATCAAAATATATCGTAATCAACAAAATACAAATAATTAAATGTCTATATGCACACAAAAAAATAACATTTGGACTAAATTACAAAGATAAATCATTAAAAAAAGTTGTCCAAGAAACCATTTCCGATTATTTTATCATTTGTTACGGTTCTGAATTCCTCTTAATTTCGGTCTTCAGTGTTGTTGGTGTTGAACTTCGACTTATAATTTTCAAATTTATGTGACAGCCGTTTATTCTTTGATTTCATATTACTGTGAACTCGTTAGTCTATTTTCATGATGCGAAGATTACTAGGTTTGGAAAGCTGCAGTTTATGACTTTTTGGTCTACAATTGCATTTTTCAACAATTTTTTTTTCTCCTTTTTACATTTTAATTTCAAAGTCTAAACCCAGCATTGATTTCAAAAGGAAAAAATAAATAAATAAAGCCTGTGGTGGTTTTCTGCAAATGAAATCTTGATGGACAGATTTAAGAGGAATGCACTACAACAATAACAACAAGTCTTTATCCCACTATGTGGGGTCGGCTACAAGAATCCTTCTTCTCCATTATGTCCTATTATGTGTCAAATTCTCATTTAATTCAACTAAATTAAGGTCATTTTTTATACATCTTAATCAAGTCTTTTTTTAGGTCTACCTCTACCTTTCTTAACATAAGACAAATCTAGTACATCTACTCTCCTAACCGGGTCATCGAATGGCCGATGCTTTATGTGGCCAAATCATATATAGTGACTCTCTTTAATCTTATCTACCATTGGAGGTACTCCAACTTTTTCCCAAATATACTCATTTCGCATTTTATCTATAAGAGTAAAGCCACTCATCCACACGAGCATCCTCATCTCTACAACACTTAACTTAGTCTTATGCTTCTATTTTATTGGTCAACATTCTGCACAATAAATGATTGCAGGCCTTATCACCATCTTTTATAATTTTTCCGTAAGTCTAAGTGGTACTTTTCTATCACATAACAGGCAAGATGCATTCCTCCACTTCAACCATCCAACTTGAATTCTATTAATAACATCTCCATCTATTTCATCATTATTTTGAACAATAGAGCTTAGATATTTGAATCGCTCACTCTTTTTAATGACTTGGTCACCCAATATCACAACACCACCACTAGAATTTCTACAACTAAAATTGCACTCCATATATTTAGTTTTAGATCCACTCAAATGAAAACCTTTAGACTCTAAAGGTAACCTCCATAATTCAAGTTTCTCTTGGACTCTCTAGTCTTATCAACAAGAAGAATGTCATCAATAAAAAGCATACACCAACGTACATCTTCCTATAAATGCCTAGTAAGAACATCCATAATGAAAGCAAAACAATAAGGGCTTAAAGCTAATCCTTTATATAATCCAACTGAAATAAGAAAATATTTTATCAATCCTCCTTGTGTTTGGACACAAGTAACAACTCTAGTATGCATATCCTTAATGACTTGAATATAATCAATATTAACTCTTTCTTTTCTAGAACTCTCCAAAGAATATCTTTTTAAACTTTATCATAATCTTTCTCTAAATCAACAAATATCATGTGTAGATTCTCCTTATTTTCTCTATATTTCTCCATCAAACCTCTTAACAAAAGTATAGCATCTATAGTAGATCTACATGGCATGAAACCAATCTGATTTTGAAAAACTTTTGTAGCACATCATAATCTATACTCAATTTCTCTCTACCATAATCTTAATGTATGACACATCAACTTAATTCCTCTATAATTTACACACTCTTGTGTCTCACTTTTATTCTTAAATATAGGAACTAACAAATTCTTTCTTTACTCACCTATCATTTTTTTGAAAATACTATTAAAAAAATTTATAAGTCAAGAAATTTCTTGATCTCCTAAACATTTACACGCTTCTATTGGAATATTATCATGTCCTACTATTTTTTTCACACTTTATTTTCTTTAAAGCTTCTCTAACTTTAAATTTATTAATGCAACGATAAAAAAAAAATTCTCTATTTTTGTTTAGAGTATTAAGGTTGCTAAATTCAATCGTATTTTTAAATTCTTCATTAAAAAGTTTATCAAAATATCTCATCCGCCTATTTTCAATATCCTTTTCTAAGAAAAGCACTTTAAGATTTTCATTCTTAATATATCTTATTTGAACTAGATTTTAACTTCTCCTATCTCTTTGGTTGGCTAACTTATGTATACATATTTCACCTTCTTTGGTATACAATCTATTATATAAACACGATAAGCTAAATTTTTTGCATCATAAATTACATTTTTTAGAATCTCTACAGATCACTTTATAACTTTCCTAATTCTCCTAATTTTTACATTTAAACTAAGTTTTATAATAATGTTTCTTATTTCTTATCTTTTCGACATTTTTATTAGAACTTCGACTCCACTACCAATTATTTTAAAAGTTTTCCCTTGACTCTACCATCAACTATTTTATTAGAAGCTTTCCTTTGACTCCACCACCAACTATTTCAAATGCACATATAATAGAAATTAATGAAGACATAAAATTAATTTTATTATTATTATTATTATTATTATTATTATTATTATTATTATTATTATTATTATATATATATATATATATATATATATATATATATATATATAAAGTATTTTTTCATTAAAAATATAAAATAATGGAAACATATTTAAAATTTAAAAGCTTTCTTCTCTTTGAAACTGCCTTTAATCAGTGAGCAGCTGCATGGAAGACTAAGCTTTCTTGAATATTGAATTTGCAGCCAAAAGAGACAAAATAATCATGTTTTGACGTAAAATTACTTTTTGAAGCCGATGTTTTGTTTAAAATGGCTTTAATAAGTTTGGTTCCAAAACTCCATCCCACTAAAAATCATGAAAATTTTATAACTTAGATGGTCCGCGTAAAACCGGATTATTAAAAAATATTGATTAAAAATACTTAAAATATATTAAAATTCAATAATTTAAATATAAAATTATTAAAAATATTTAAAATATATATATTTCTTATTAATTTTTATTTAATTTCTCTTTATTTCTATCATTTTATTAGAATTCAATTATTTAGATTAGAATTGTTATATTGTTCTATATTAAATAAGCTGAATCAAATCAGAAGCCTGACTTGAACTCATAGAATAGAATTTGAGCTCTAAATTAAACTCAGTTATTTAATCAAGTTTAAACTCAACTTAAGAGTAACTTAAGTTCAGCTCAACTCATTTATACCCTTATGTGAGATGCACTTTAGAATGCATCTTGTCTTAAAGTGCATTTGATGCGATGGTGCCAGTATGGTGCAGTGTAAAAATACATCGTAACGCTGTTTGGGAACTACATTAAGGCTATACTTCGAAAATTTATAGTGGGAAAGATACTTCTCACTGGGTTGAGTGTAGTACTTAGAAATCTAATTTATTTGTTTAAAATAATAAAAAATTATAATACTCATCATAAGTTTTTAGACAACAGCTTCTTTTATAGTGGCTCTGCCACTATATTTTCATATTGATGTAGCTATCCCAAACGGATACTTAGTTTATTAATTAAGAATTTAAGCATTTATTTGAGAGATTATAAATTCGAAATTTTGCATATATGTGAGTAAAAGTAAAAAATAAAAAATAAAACATTTTTAGTGTGAGAAGTTGAAAAATGACATTATTTTAGATTTTAAATTTTCAGTTGATAATGGAATAGGAGAAATAAATAGTCTTCAATTAAAAATGAAAAAAAATCTTTAAGCAATTCACATCTAGGTAACAAAGAAGTAAAATTTTGAGCTATTTTTTTACATGAAATTGATGAGATATAATAAAAAAAAATGCATATGACTAATAAAAAATTTGATGTAAACTTTTATATCTCAAAATATTTAAATACTCAAAACAAAACTTTTATAAATTACTCCATAATCTCAATTTTTCACAAACCTAGAATAAGATAACCCAATAATATCAAAAAAAAATGTCATGATCCAAATCCAATGGACTTAAATTAGACACTACAAGTATAGTAGAAACTTTTATGAGACATTTTGAGGGTCCAAATCACCTCCCATTCATATATATTTGTAGTCAAAATAAGTGTCTCAATTAGACAAATTTGAAGAGCTTGAGATTACCAACTTGTATGATCAGAATAAGAATGAGAAGATGCGTAGAAAAATTTCTCAAAATTAAGAGAATTTTATAGTTCTAGTCATCAATACTCAACTAATGTCGATTGACAATTAATGTTGATGTCTGCCATAGACCAATGATGATGTTTATCATCACCATCACAAGAAATTGGTTATTATTGACATTTAACACCAACATTCTCAATAGTACAAACTCCCTACCTAAAGAAAGAATAATGCTAAATCACTTGACTTTATATCTATCAACTATTTCTTCTAGATTAGAAGACTTAAAGGATTTTTTTCTTATTTATAGACAAGGAGGCAAGGATTCACTATTTCTATCTATCAAAGGGCTCCTATTCTCAAGATTAGGGCTATCAAAAAAGTTTGTTATTATTGTGCATTTCGTTATTTCTCGTTCTGGCTAGTGTTCGTTAAGTTAACTAAGCAATACAGCAGACATTTCTTAGATATATAAGCGAGTCCATGAAACAATCATTTGTTCGATCGTGTTACTCGATTTAATGAAATAAAAATTATATTATATTATTATTATTATTACTATTATTATTATTATTATTATTATTATTATTATTATTGTTTTATTATTATTATTATTTACATATTATGTTGAAGACGAAGGAAAACATCAACACAAGTGATGTAATCTAAAATTTATGTTTCTTTCTTTATTAATTTGGGAAAACTTAGTCATTGAGATTAGTTACTTAGTATTACTAAACTATTCATTAAAATCAAATACTTAATTATAATAAGATTCCTTCCACTTAGTTATAAGTTGAGGACTTAGCATCATAAAATTTTAGTGGATTCTAAAATTATAAAATTAGATCTGCATCAACTTGTCCACAGAGATTTTTTTTTTTCACTAATAAGATAAGATGATGTAGAACAACAAATAAAATATTATAGCTATACCACTGTAATAAGATCAATAAACTAGGATGAGATTAAGAGCTATGATGGTTACATCATAAGTGTCAAATTAAAAGTTTAAATCAAGAGCCAAGAAAGCATCATCAATCATGCATAATTAAAAAAAAAATTTATATGAAAATAAATAAAATTATATTGATGATATAAGTCTATGAAATCAAAATTATAATTTAAAACTTGATTTTTTTTTTTTAAATTTCATTTCTTCCTATTATATTGGAGGACTTTTAACTTTATTTCACATATTATATTAACAAAATATTCACAAGATTATTTACACATGAATAGTGACTATAAAATTACTCATCACAATATGAAGAAATTTCAATGTCTTGTAATTTTCAAGCTATTTGAGGTACAAATATAATTGTAAAGGACTAGAAAAGACTTACTTTAAATGTTAGAATTTGCATCCGTACCCATTTGACAATTTACCTCCATTAATTGAGCTCTCCGAAATCTTCTCCTCAAATAAAAAATTCAACATTTCTCCTCATACAAATCTAATACCAATTAAAATCGATAAATAATTTTAAATTTTAAAATTTAAATCGAAATGCACACATTTTTTGTTATTTGTTTTCCTTCCTCCTCTCCTCTTCTCTACTCTTCCTCCCCTTCTCTTTCTTTTTTATGTTCCTTCTCTCTTTTCTTTTCGTCCTTTTCTTCCTTCTGATTTCCTCTATTTTTCTCCCAGATTTCTCCCAAGCTTCTCCCACTGCCCTCTGCTTAGCCCCAGAACTCACGGAATGGAAATTAAATGGCTGACTACATATAAGATTATATCAATTAATTACTTAATTACTTAATATACTGAATAAATCTCCACTGTTCCTGTAAAACGTACCGTTGCATGACCCTGTAAGTGGAAAAATCGAGATTTCTATTAACTACTACAGTGCCAGCAACAGTAACTGTGAATGGTAATTTTAATTAAAACTTTTTAAAAAACTTAATCAAAAGATAAACTAATTCAATAACTTTCTCGTCATTAAGAATTGACATATAATTATATATATCACAAAGATTGTTTTGACGAGAAGAATGCAATTAAATGTTTTTTTTTTTTTTTTTTTTTTTTTGTGATTTTTGTGAAAGTTAAAATTTTAGGGTATAATTTATTTTGGGTATTTTGTCATTATGCCAATCAAAAATTGGATATTACAATCTTTCCCTTATAAAAATTATGTCCACAAAATTTCTTGGTAATCATTGAAAGGAAAACCTCTATATCATTTTATCTTCTCTTTCACAAGTTATTTCTTTTAACACTATCATTGTCGATCTCAAGTCCGGATATAAAAAGTGGAGGGTTGCGATAGAGTCAACACCTAAATAATCATGACATGAATCCTTTAAAATATTGTGTAGGTCTGCGGCCCACTTTTAGCTAATCTGATTGAAAAGTATGCAGAGCACATCGGCGAGTCTGATGTTAAATAAGCAAGGGTTCCCACATTATGAAAGGATGCGGGCAAAGAAGTTACTTCATGAAACTATAATTAGGTTAAGAACTTGGAATATAGGTACTCTTATAGGTAAACTAATGGAATTAATAGATATTATTGTTCATAGAAAGATAAAAATTTTATGTGTTCAAGAAACAAAATGGGTTGGAGAAAGCAAAGAGATTGATAGTTTATGTTTTAAACT
This sequence comes from Cymbidium sinense, assembly GCA_021442155.1. Taxonomy (NCBI): domain Eukaryota; kingdom Viridiplantae; phylum Streptophyta; class Magnoliopsida; order Asparagales; family Orchidaceae; genus Cymbidium; species Cymbidium sinense. The sequence continues at coordinate 74,869,175 of CM038229.1, forward strand.
TTAGTATTCATATAGAAGTTGAAATAGAAATGACATAGGTGTGATTATAGATAAAAATTTGAAGGATAATGTTATAAATATTAATAGACGCGGAGATAGAATTATAGTTTTAAAGATTATTATTGATACTAAGATTATCAATGTTATAAGTGTTTATATTTAAGTAGGTATGGATGTAGACTCAAAAAAATTTGAAATGAATTAGAGGATTAATATAAAAGATATCACTTTAAAAAAAAGTATTTATTGGATGAGATTTAAATGGGCATGTTGGTAGAGTGACAGGAGATTTTAAAAGTATTCATGATGGTTATGGATTTGAAATGACTAATGAAGAAGGCAGGACTATATTAGATTTTATTTTAGCCTATGATTTTGTAGTTATTATTATTTTATTTAAGAAAAGAGATGAGCATTTTATTACTTATAAAAATAGATCTAGTAAAACACAATGATTATTTTCTAATAGGAAAAAAAATTATTTAGATTGTAAAGATTATAAGGTCATTCAAAGTGAAAGTTTAAATGCCCAATATTGATTATTAGTCTTAGATTTTAAGATGAAAGATTGAAAGATGAAAAATAAATCATATTATTTTTCTAGTATTAGATGGGGGCATTTAAAGAACACTAATAAAAATTTTTTTTAAGAGTAAGCTACAAGAGTTTAGAATTTGGGATGTTCATAAAAAAACTAATATTATGTGGGAAAAAATAGTAAGTAAAATTAAGCAAGTTGCTAAAAATATGCTTGGAGAATTAAAAAGAAAAGCTTCTTTTAATAAATATAGTTGGTGGTGGAGTCAGAATATGCAAGAAAAGATAAAAAATAAGAAGTGTTGTTATAAAATATGGTTTAGATGTAAAAACTCGAAGAATTGGGAAAAATATAAAGTGACATATAAAGATTTTAAGAAAGCAATATATGATGTAAAAAATTTAACTTTTAGTGATTTATACAATAGATTAGATATCAAAGAAGGTGAAAGATGTATGTACAAGTTAGCTAACCAAAGAGATAAGTAAAGATCTCAAGTGAGGTGTATTAAGGATGAAAATCATAAAGTGCTTTTCTTAGAAAAGAATATTGAAAATAGGTGAATGAGGTATTTTGATAAACTTTTGAAGGATGAAATCTGATTGATTTTAGCAACCTTAATACCTTAAACAAAAAAAAATAAAAATTTTATTTTTATCATCATTATTAGTAAATCAAGTTAGAGAAGCTTTAAAGAAAATGAAATGTGAAAACCATAGGACGATGATATTCCAATAGAATTGTGAAAATGTTTAGAGATCAATTTCTTGGCTTACAAATCTTTTAATGTTATTTTAAAGACTAAAAGATATGGATGAGTGAAGATAGAGTTTGTTGGTTTCTATATTTAAGAATACGATGCACAAGAGTGTGCAAATTATAGATTAATGTCATTAAAATTAAGAGAATAATTGAGCATAGGTTACGATGCGATACAAAGTTTCTCACAATCAATTTGGTTTCATGCCAAGTAGATCTATTATGGATGATATACATTTGTTAAGAGGTTTGATGGAGAAGTATAAAGCAAGCGGAGGATCTACATATGATATTGTGAGAAAGCTTATGATACATTTCAAGAGATGTTCTTTGGAGAGTTCTAGAAAAAAAAAGAGGAGTTAATATTGGTTATATTCAACTCATTAAGGATATGTATACTAGAGCTGTTACTTGTGACAAAATATTTTCCTATTTCGGTTGGATTACATCAAGGATTAGCTTTAAGCCATTATCTTTTTACTTTAGTTATGGATGTTCTTACTAGACATTTATAAGAAGATGTACCTTGGTGTATGCTTTTATTGATGACATTCTTCTTGTTGATAATACTAGAGAGGGAGTCTAAAAGAAACTTGAATTATAGAGGTCAACCTTAGAGTCTAAAGGTTTTTATTTAAGTAGATTCAAATCTGAATATATTGAGTGTAATTTTAGTTGTAGAAGTTATAGTGGTAGTGTTGTAACATTATGTGAACAAGTCATTAAAAAGAGTGAGCAATTCAGATATTTAGGCTCTGTTGTTCAAAATGATGGTGAAATAGATGGAGATGTTATAAGTAGAATTCAAGTTGGATGGTTGAAGTGGAGGAATGCATCTGGCCTGTTGTGTGATAGAAAAGTACCGCTTAAACTTAAGGAAAAATTCTATAAGATGGTGGTAAGACATGCAATGATTTATGGTGTAGAATGTTGGCCAATAAATGAGAAGCATGAGACTAAGTTAAGTGTTGCAGAGATGAGGATGCTCAGGTGGATGAGTGGTTTTACTTTTAGAGATAAAATGTGAAATGAGTATGCTCAGGAAAAAGTTTGAGTAGCTCTAGTGGCAAATAAGATTAGAGAGAGTCGCCTTAGATGGTTTGGCCACATAAAGCGTCGACCGTTCAATGACCCGGTTAGGAAAGTAAATGCATTAGATTTTCCTTATGTTAAGAAAGGTAGAGGTAGACCTAAAAGACATGGTTAAGATGTATAAAAATGACCTTAGTATACTCAAATTAAATGAGAATTTGACACATAATAGGACACAATGGAGACAAAAGATTCATGTAGCTGACCCCACTTAGTGGGATAAATGTTTGTTGTTGTTTTGTTTATTATTGTTGTTTCATAAGTTACTTCTTTTACTGGTCTATGCTTGCATTTTACCTTTACGAAGAAAATTTGCCTATTTTTTAACTTCAAATTTTGTTTGTCTATCATATAAGTCGGTTTTCTTAGACTTTAATTTTACCATGTGATAATCTCTTATATGCATATGTGATCCATCTTCTAAGAATTGATACATGAAATGCATTGTGCACATTAGACATATCAGGCAATGCTAATTTGTAGGCAACCTTACCAAATTTCTTAATAATTTCAAATGGCACCATGTATTCAAAACTTAACTTTCCTATTTAGCCAAATCTCGAATATACCTTTCATTGGTCGAACCTTTAAAAATACAAAGTCACCAACTTCAAACACCATCATTTTATTCATTGTATCATAATATTTTGTTGATGGATGCGTCTTTCTTTGTCTCTAATAATTTAGTATTTTCAATTGTTTAATCAATCAATTCAATAGCTACCATTCTCTAGTTTTAACCTAACTCAATGGAGTCTAACATTTTTCTATCATTCAATGCTTCATATGATGCAATTTTTATATTAGATTGATAGTTGGTATTATAGGCAAACTCTATTAAAAGAATATGATCCTCCTAGCTACCACAAAAATCTAAAACATGAATAGTTTATCTACAAGAGTTTTAAGATTTGAATAAAATAGACCAAAACTTATTGGATAGTTCATTTGATTTCCCATATATGCGAATAAAGTGTAGTGTTGAAATGTAACTCAATTCCCAATCTATCGTGAATACTTTCTCATAGTTTGTATGTAAGCCTATCATCTCTATTTGACATAATGACTTTAAGGATTCCATGCAATTTGATGATTTTTTTTATAAGTATTCTTACTAATCTCTTTATAGATACAGTCTAGCAAATAGATAAAAAGTGTGATAACTTTATTAGTCTATTAATAATAACTCAAATACAATCATATCCTTACTTAAATTTGGGAAAACTAATGACAACATTCATGGCTACATCCTCCTACTTTCACTCTGATATAGGCAACGATCGAAGCATACCACTGGTTTCTAATATTTTGCTTTACCTACTTGACAAGCTTCATATTTGGATACATATTATGTCATATTTATCTTTATTCTGAGCCACTAAATAGCATTTTCAAATTTTTATACATTTTTGTACTACTTGGGTGAATAAAATAACTTGAATTGTGAATCTTATGCAAAATTTTCTGAGTTAAGCTTGCTTCCTTTGGTACCCACAAATGTAAATTACTTTTAATCACACCCTATTCATCTATGTTAATATCCTTTTTTTTTATTTACCTACTTGCATTTAGTCAATTAGTTTATAATGATCATTACTGAAATTTTAAATAGTTTTGATTATATCCTTCAAAGTGGACTAAATATTCATCTGATATAATTTACTTATGCCCTGATGACTCTAAACACTAACTTATAATGAGAAAGCTTCCATATATCTAATCAAATCTACTTTTTTTAACTTAATAGCCAATTTGCTTGTACACTGGATTTCTTGCTCAATGCATCTGCGACCTCATTAGTCCTTTCAAGACAATATTGTATATCAATATCATAAACTTTTATTAATTCCAACCATTTTCTCTGCTTCAAATTCAATTTTTTGGGAGTGAATATATACCTTAAACTTCTATGATATGTAAAAATTTTACATTTTACTTCATAAAGATAATGCGTCCAAATTTTCAAAGCGAAAATAATTACAACTAATTCTAAATCATATGTTGAGTAATTCCTTTCATATAATTTTAGCTATCTTTAAGCATAAGTAATTGCCTTCTTGTTCTACATCAAAACACAACCTAGACTCTTTAAAGAAGCTTCACTATAAATTTGAAAATCATCAGTTATAGTTGAAATTATTAAGGTAAGATGTAAATATCAAACACCTCTTAAGTTCTAAGACTGCTCATAATCCTCGGTGAAATCAAATTGAACATCATTTTCAATAAGTCTAGATACATGTGATGCTATATGTGAAAACCTCTTCACAAATCTCCCATAATAGCTTGTCAATCATAGAAACATTCTAGCTTTTGATACACTAATTGATCTTAGCCAATTTATTGCTACTCTCACTTTCTCTTGGTTCACTGAAATACCTTCACCACTAATAATATGTCCTAAGAAATCTCCTCAACAAGAATTCTCATTTAAAGAATTTAGTAAATAATTTATGTTCCCTAAATATGCTCAACACTACTTTTAGATGACTAGCTTGATTCGCATTGTTCATAAAATAAATCAATATATTATCAATAATTACTATAACAAATTGATCAAGGTAGAGTTTGAAAATTCTATTCATTATGATCATAAATGCATCAAGTGTGTTAGTTAATCCAAAGGGTATAAAAAAACCATAATGTCCATACCTAGTGTTAGATGATGTTTTGCAATATCGCATTCTTTGTCTCTAACTTAATGGTAATTAGATCTCAAATCAATCATAAAAAAAATACAAACTTCTTCTAGCTGATCAAACAAATCATCAATAGTGGGAAGAGGGCACTTATTTTTAAGAGTCGTTTTGTTTAATACTAATCAACCTCATGGAGCCATTATTTTTCTTAACACATAAAATAGGTGCACTCCATCGAGACATACGGTGATAAAACCCTTCTTAATCAATTCAGATAACTAACTCTTCAATTCTTATAAATCTTCAATAGTCATTCTATAAGGTGTTTTATTATTACGGTTTCTAGTGGTACATCAAAAGTAAATTCTCCTCTCTGGTGGCAAACATGTTCTTCAGAAGAAAAAAAAATCAACAAACTCATTTATAATTAAAATAGCCTTTTATATCACTGAATACATGTAAGCTTTTAACTTAACCAAAAATATCAATTCTCCAAATTTTATGTTAATCTTAATTGAATTTATCAAAGATGTTATCACTCATTTCTAACCTTGGAAATAAAACAAATTTCTATTAGTAAATAAAAGCTAACTCTATTCTTCCAACATTCAACTATTGCAAAATACTTTACTAACCATACATTCTTATCACTTTAAATTTAATTAAAGGTATCAAAATTAAATTCAATTAAAATTTCTTCTATCATAATGTCGACACACATATTATTGTTAACATGCAATCACCAAATGTTAACATAATATTGATAACAAAATTAAAGTAGATAAGTTGTAAATGCAGCTTATCATGGAACAGTTCAGATATAAATAAGTGTGATGCACAAGAATTAAGAAGTACTCTAGCATGAATATGTGAAATAACTATTATAACTATCACCACTTTTAATGATTCTCTAGCTTCTTGGAAAGTTAAAGCTAAAACGCATATTATTGGTTTTATATTTTCTTTAGATATTTATCATTTATCTTTCAATGATGTCTTATCTATTATGGGCTTCATACCTCTATATTGCTCTGGCTTTCATATAATCTTTAACTTTCTATTTTTTTTTTTTTTTGGTAGTCTTTGGACATTATATGAGATAGTGTGACTCCCCACTGAGATAACGCATCCCATAATTTGCTAAATAATGACATAAATATAATTTTTTGCAAGTAGTGCAAACTGATACCAATTGTTGACTTCCCTGTTGATGTTGTTGTTGTCCCTATTGATATTAGTACTACGACCTTTGAATAAATTTTTTCTTTTGAATGGATCAGGTCTGATATCTAATTGTCCCTTCTTACTACTAGTGTCCCACTTTTATCTTATCATTTTATATCCTACTCTAAAAGTTTGGCACTTTCACTTCGGTAAAATATTTAATTCTTAACTAATCTCTTGCTCTAAAAATATATAGCACTTCTCAATGGGTGTGTTGATAAGCTATGGAACATACCTTGACAAGGATGCGAATTCCGCCTCATACTAAATTCTAGTTCTTGTTCCTTAAGTCAAATTGACAATTTTTTCTTACATGGCTTGCCTTGTAGAAGGAGGGACAAATAAATCTAAAAAAAACCTGCTTAAACTCACCCCAAGTAATTTACTTTATAGATTTTCCTACAAATCTCTCTAACTATTAACCCCTACCTTCTATCTCACTTCCAATTTATGCACTACAAGAGGCACTCTTCTATCATTTGGACATTCCATTCCATTTAAGATCTTCTCAATTATAACTATCCAATCTTTAGCTACTCTTACATCCACTCCTCTCTTGAGTAGAACTTGCTTCAAATTCTAAAATAAATTTAAATTTTATCTATATCTCCACTGATACTAGTACCGACACTAGTACTTTAAACTATAAGTGTAACTGATACTAGTATTGTTGCTATAATAGATGATACAAGTGTTACAAAATATTACATATTTCTATCATTTATATCATCATCTTCATCATTTATAATTACATCATACTTTTTGATATCATAGTAACTTGATCCAGTACTAGTATATTTTCTGCTCTTAATGTGCTTCCCTCAGTTGGTGCAATACTTTCAGAATTTTCAGCACTCTTATCTTGTTATACTAATTGACTATTTGTTCCTTCATGCACTCTTTCATTCATATATGAGATTTATATCATAAAATATATTTTCTTTTTATATTAATGCATTCATATTAGGAGTGTCAAAAAATCATACACTCAACACAATCGACTCAAAAAATCGAGTTCAAAGAGAATAAATTTCAAGTCAAGTTTGGGTTGACCCTCCAACTCAAAATTGACCCAATTTTGACCCGTCAGCTCGGATTTGACTTGAAATTGATCTACAAATCCAAAATTGACCCAATTTTTTACTTATGAATCTAAATTTGACTTGAAATTAATCCGATTTTGACCTATAATGCACATATAAATAAATCATTTAAGCCACATTTAAGTCAATTGAGTTGAAGGCGGGTCAGGTTCAAGTTTAGGTTTTTGACTTGTTTAATAAACAGACGGGCTAACCTATTTGAGTCGGGTCAAATTGTTGAACACCGTCGACCTTGACACCCTTAATTCATATAATATAAAATATGCATTATGGTCTTCTAGTTGTGTTATGCCACTCACTTATAAAAAAACTACACCAACCTATGTTTTGTAGTAATCAAATCATATTCAATTTATTTTTTATTAAAATTAAATCCAATTGTACTTTCATAATTTATCCTTAGAATTCAGTTACTCTCATACCACTTTCTATCACAACCCACTAAGATCTTCAATAACCAATTGAAATAGGGCATAATAGAGGGGGGTAAATTTAACTGATTGAATGCATCTTTAGCATCCATTCTATAATTATTATCATAAAATAGAGTAGGAGATATATCATCAAAATTCTCCCTAACACAAATATTATATTTAGCCCTATCAATAGTCTATTAAAATCAACCATTCCTCAGAAATTTAAAACATATTTTTAAACTTAACTACAAAGAATTTAACATATCAAATTTCTAAATAATAAGTATAATTTCAATTGAAACTTATCTCAAAATTTTATTTACAATAGCTTTCACAAAACACCTTCAAAATGAACTTACTACTCCTCATACCCTTATTTTTCCTGAAATATTGATAATCTTCGAATGAGACATGAGACTCAATAAGATAACCAAGTTTAATGAAAATTCAAATACTAGAGAATAGAAATTAATATGCTTGCCAATATTATGATCATCTAAATTGAAACTATTAATATATAACCAACAATACTATGATAATTTGTAATTTAAACTTTGCTTTATAAAAACTTTTATAGAAAAATTATGTTACACTAGCACAAGTAAATTAAATGTCACTATTTCAGCTTAAAACATGTCATGTACAATCATCAAATTCATAAACTATCTCAAAAGCTATATTGAGGATCTTTTTATAACTTTAAAGAACTATTTTACTCCATTTTTGAAGACATTTTTGTCCTATTAGAGATCCTTTTGCCCCATCTATGCAGAAAACTTAAATATCAAATTATCAATCTAATTCCTATCACATGAAATTTCTTAACTCTTATGTTTAAAAAATCAGATAATTCATTAAGCATATAACCATTATTTTAAATCTAAAAATAATTGTAAATGTAAATAAGTAATTAATTGTATCACATGTTTTCATTTAACACTGTCAACAACTAAAAAACTATTTATATCATAAACAAGCATTTAATTGCATTATTGTATTAATAAAACTTTCACACGATTGTTTACACATGAATAGGAAATTGTAAAAATATTCATCACAATATAATGAAATTTCAATGTCTTACACTTTCAAGCTAATTAACGTACAAATATAATTGCAAAAGAATAAGATTTTCTTTATTTATGTTGTATTCTTACCCAATAGATGATTTATCCTCACTAATTGAGCTCCCCGAAATCTTGCTTTTATAAAAAATTTCAACGTTACTACTCATAAAAACTAATATTTATGACAATGATTAAAATCAATAAATTGAAATTAATTTTAAAATTTTAAATTTAAATCAAAATACACACTTCTTACCTTACCCATTTTCTTCCTCCTCTCCTCCTCTCCTCCTCTCCTTCTCTTCCTCCCCTTATGTTTCTCTCTCTTTGTTATTTTTTCTTTTTCTCCTTCCTTTCCTTCTCTTTTCTTTTTCATTTTCGTTTCCTTCCTTCTTCTTTCCTCTAATTTTCTCCCAAACCTCTCTCACTGAGCCTTCTATATAATATTGTATATATTAATTAATTAAATAATTACTTAATATACTAAGTAAATCTTTGCATGACCTTATAAGTGAAAAAATCAAGATTTTCATTATTTGCTATAGTGCCATGAATAGTAATTTTAATTTAAAACTTAAGAAAAATTTTATCAAAAGAAAAATTAATTTAATAATTTTTTCACCTTAAGAATTAGCATATAATTCAACATTGCAAAATGATCATTTTAATGAGCATAATGCAATGAAATGATTTTTTTTTTTTTGTGATTTTCGTGAAAGTTAAAATTTTAGGGTATAATTTATTTGGGATATTTTCTAATTATATCTTATTAAAAATTGGACATTATATAAGAGTTGGCCACTTTATCAAGGGGTTTGAATTTGGAGTGATTCCACTTCTCTTTTTTATGTACTTTCTAGCTTTGACTCTTCACTTCTTAATTTTTCTTTTAATTTTATATGATAGAATCTAATGAATAGTTTAATTATTACTAAAAATGAATTGAAGAGGGCTTGATGTTTTGATAAGTAATTGGAGATTGATATCTCTAAATTAAGAGTTTAGTGGCAGACTCCTTTAGGCTATTCTTATTAGAAAACCTAGGTATAATTCTTGTAATTAATCTTTCTCATAATCTTTTACTATATAGTCTCCCACCTTTCTATCACCATCCTACATTATTATCTTAAATCCTATATCACTAGAAAGTTTTCAAATCATTTCTTCATGTTATTGGAAAAACTAAAGATCCTCTTGACCTTATTTTAATTCTTTCTCATCCATTGCCCCTTAAACAAGTCAGATCTCCCCTTAAACTTTATATCTGATCTCTGCAAATTATCTTAACATTCTAAAGTTATTATAGTCCCTCTATATAATTTTAAACTTCTCTACTAACATGACATTCTAGGAGAAATCAAATATATTTAAATTAGCTTAACTTAATCTAATCTTAGCTTTTCCATAGCCTTTGAACTCCAAACTACATCAAATTTTACCAACAACAACAACAACAAGCCTTAATCCCACTAGGTCGTCACATGAATCCTTATCTCTTATCTGTATCAAATTCTCATTTAAATCAAGTATACTAATATCATTTTTATACATCTTAACCAAGTCTTTTAGGTCTACCTCTACCTTTCTTAACATAAGGCAAATCTAATGCATCTACTCTCTAATCAGTCATGACGGGCTTTATGTGGCCAAACCATCTAAGGCGACTCTCCCTAATCTTATCTACCACTGGCTACTCCAACTTTTTCCAAATATACTCATTTTGCATTCTATCTCTAAGAGTAAAGCCACTCATCCACCTAAGCATCCTCATCACTATAACACTTAACTTAATCTTATGCTTCTCTTTTATTGGCCAACATTTTGCACCATAAGTCATTGCAAGTCTTACCACCATCTTATAAAATTTTCCCAAGTTTAAGTGGAACTTTTCTATCACATAATAATAGATGCATTCCTCCACTTCAACCATCCAACTTGAATTCTACTAAAAACATCTCCATCTATTTCACCATCATTTTGAACAATAGAGCCTAAATTTCTAAAATGCTCACTCTTATTAATGACTTGTTCTAATGTCACACTATCACTAGAACTTCTAAAATTACACTCCATATATTGGGTTTAGATCTACTTAAATGAAAACCTTTAGACTCTAGTTGACCTCCATAATTCAAGTTTATGTTGGACTCCCTCTCTAGTCTTATCAACAAGAAGAATGTCATCAAAAAAAGCATACCAAGGTACATCTTCTTGTAAATGCTTAGTAAAACATCCATAACTAAAGTAAAAAGATAAGGGCTTAAAGGATCCTTGATGTAATCCAAGAAATAGGAAAATATTTTGTCAATCCTCCTTGTGTTTGGACACAAGTAAGCTCAGTATACATATCCTTAATAACTTGAATATAACAAATATTAACTCCTTTTCGTTTAGAACTCTCCAAAGAACATCTCTTGAAACTTTATCATGAGCTTTCTAAATCAATAAATATCATATGTAGATCTTCCTTACTTTCTCTATGCTTCTATCAAACCCCTTAACAAATGTATAGCATCCATAGTAGATCTACCATGAAACCAAAGATTGTGAAACATCACAGTATCACATCATAACCTATGCTCATTACTCTCTCCCATAATTTTTGTATGGCTAACTTAATTCCTCTATAATTTGCACTCATGTGCATCACCTTTATTCTTAAATATAGGAACCAACAAACTCTTTCTCCACTCATTTGGCATCTTTTAGTCTTTAAAATGACATTAAAAGATTTGTAAGAAATTCCTTGATCTCCTAAACATTTCCACACTTCTATTGGAATATTATCTGGTCCTACTACTTTTCCACATTTCATTTTCTTTAAAGAATCACTAACTTTAGATTTACTAATACGATGATAAAAATGAAATTCTTTATTTTTGTTTAGGGTATTAAGGTTGTTAAAATCAATCATACTTTCAGATCCTTCATTGAAAAGTTTATCAAAATACCTCATCTACTTATTTTCAATATCCTTTTCTAAAAAAAGTATTTTATTATTTTCATCTTTAATACACTTCACTTGAACTATATCTTTACTTCTCCTATCTCTTTGGTTGGCTAACTTATTGATGGAGGTGGGCGTTCTTTCTTTTGATGAGATTGAGAGAACGTGGGTATTGGAGGTGAAGGAAGAAGATATGTTGGATAACTAGCGCTCCCACCAAGGATTGCTAAAGTTTGGCCACCAAGCTCTCAAACCACAAGAATAACTCAAAATTTGTAATTGCCAAAGATCTCCTTCATTCTAATAAAGGGCTATTTATATACATTACATCTTTCAAAAGAAAAGAATTCAAAATATGGAGGGAAAGGTGGGTGGCCACATTAATGTGAAACAATAAATTGCCTCATTATTTTATGCCATCCACCCATTTCACATGCTATTATTTTATGTGGATTCAACCACCTCACATGTCATGCTTTTAATTTTTAAATGCAAAATTTCAAACATGGAGTTTCTAGAAGAAAATTAAAATTACATAAATAAAAGATGAAATCATAAAATGGGCCTTGTGCTAATGGGCTAAGTCTTCTTCTTTCTTGAACTTTCTTGGGCTTTAGCTTGAGATCTTGTAAATGGGCCTTGGGCTCTAATTTGTTGATCCTCATGATGTTCTACATCAACTCCTCTGGGCTCAATTGAACTCTGCTCTGTAGAGTTGAAATCTAAGAAGTCTTCTACTAATTGTGGGGCTAAAGTCTCCAAATCACTTCAATGTGTCTTGGTGGCTTATTCTTCCGAACTAGAAAATGATGTTGAGTTGGATTAATGGGTGCTTCCTCGGTGATAATATAGTCAACTTCAAAGGAAGAGGGCTTACGCAGTACTGCTATATCTCTAAAGAGTTAGGCGAACAAATGGAGGTTTTCTAATTCCTTCATATGATAGAATATCTTAATAATGGATGAATGAACATATCAGCAAGCAAATCAAGGTGATAAGCATTAGTTCCAATTTTCTTGAGAATTTTAAATGGACCACAAGCTCGTGCATGTAATTTCTTATATTTCGTAGTTTAATAATGCTCAGGCCGAATGCGAATCAATACATAATCACCTTCTTTATATTCTTTCATTGAACGGTTATGATTTGCCTTAGAAGCATAATTATCATTACTTATAGTAATTTGCTTTCTTATATCTTCATGGAGGCTTTGAAAATCTTTTAATGAGAATCGCATCGAAAATACATGAGATGATAGGTTTGCTCATTGGTTGTCGTGAGTTTTGACCATAGATTATCTCATATGGTGATTTTTTGTAGTTCTAGATATAGTACTATTATAAATTAGGTTGGTAAATGTAAATTTTCTAAACTTTTACCTACCAAACATCTAAGCAAATTTCCTAAGGTGCGATTAACTTTAGTTTGTCCATCAGTTTGTGGGTGAAAGGCGTAAGAGAATTTTAATTTAATTTGGTACCTAATAATTTCCATAATATTTTTCAAAATATGAGACAAACTTAACATCTCTCGAAACAATGGTTAAAGGGAGACCATGGAGTCACTATTTCCTTAAAAAATAATTTGGCTATAAAAGAAGCATCATTTGTTTTTGAACAAGGTAAGAAATGAGCCATTTTTGAGAACCTATCCACTACAACAAAAATATTATCATGTCCTCGAGTTGCCCTAGGTAATCTAAGAATAAAATCCATTGATAGGTCTTCCCAAGGCCTATAAGGAATAGTAGTGTATTGTCCGGACCTTTGTTTGATAGTTTTAGCTGCAAATTAAACATTGAGCCATTAATTTTTGAACATCACGTTTTAATGAAGGCGAATAAAATCTATTTTCTAATAAACATATGGTCTTATCCTTTCCAAAATGATACATGTAGCTGGGTGATAAGGAATTCTAAGAGAAGATCGAGGAATGCATAATTATTTTCCTTTATATAAATATCCATTTGTTATCAAGAATGTCCCTTGTAAAGTTATTGGTTTATCTAGGTATTCAAGATAAGTTAGGTGAAAGTCGGCACATATAATAATCATCTTTAATTCTATTAAATCAGATTCTCAATTCTAAAGAGAAAATCATTAGGTTTAACGGATAAAGCATCGTGAGCTTATTCTCAATTCCAAGCTTATGCTTTAGAACAAAAGAGTAGTCTTGTAAAAATTCAACCCATTTTGCATGCCTATGACTTAATTTTTGTTGAATATTAATGAATTTTAAGGCATGGTGATCAGAATTAAGTATAAATTCTCTATGTAAGAGATAGTGTCGCCAATGCCTTAAGGATTGAATTACGATAAAACTCTCATCATAAGTGGAATATCGTTGTTTAGCTTCATTTAACTTTTCACTAAAGAATGCTATGGGATGATTCTCTTGACTTAAAATTCCACCTATCCCAATTCTAAAGTATCACATGTCACTTCAAAGGCTTTAGAAAAAATCGGAAGCCTAAGGATTGGTGCAGTGATAAGAACTTTAATTTGATCTAAGGCCTTTTGTGCATTAGAAGTCCAATAAAATTTATCTAATTTTAGTATATGTCTTATTGGCAACAATAGTACTAAAATTCTTAATAAATCTCCAATAAAAGTGGCTAAACCATGGAAGCTTCTAACTTCAAGAAACTTTTAGGTGGTGGCCAATCTAAGATTGCTTTCACTTTAGAAGGATCGGGGTTTAAGTCCAGTAGTGGATATAATAAAACCAAAAAAGATTATCTCAGCTTGCAAAAAGAAATACTTTTTTAAATTAATGTATAATTTCTCTTGTCTAAGTAGTTCAAAGACTTTTGTAGGTGTTGTAGATGTTCATTTTCACTTGGACTAAAATCAATATCATCAAAATACACCACCAAAATTTACTTATATATGGTTTAAGAAATATTCATTAATCTCATAAATGTGCTAGGAGCATTTCAAAGTCCAAAGGGCATAACAAGCCATTCATAAAGTCCATCATCTCCTGATCTAATCCGAATTTGATGATATCCACTTTTTAGATCAATCTTTGAAAAAAAAATTGCTCCTGAGATTAAATCTAACTTATCATCTAATCGAGGAATAGGAAACCTATATTTGATAGCAATTTTATTTATTGCTCGACTATCAACACACATTTGCCATGTTCTATCTTTCTTTAGAGTTAATAATGATGGGACTGTACAAGGGCTAAGACTCTCTTGAATAAAATCCTTTCTTAATAATTTCTCAACTTGTCTTTTAATCTCAACATGCTCGGTAGGGTTCATCCTATGTGGAAGATTAGGAAGTTGAAGCAAAGAACTCAATAGCATGTTGAATATCTTAGAGGAGGTAGCTTCGTCAAGAAGCTCATCGTGCAATATCGTTAAAATCGAGAAAGAAGAAAAGAGATCGGTATGTGAGTCTCATTAGAGTATGACTTCTTTTACATGTAATATGTGAAAAGAAATGGATCAAAAAATTCTTTTCATAAAGCCAAAACTATTATTTTTTATCTTTGGGGAATTCAAGGAGAAAAGTGGAATGAAGATCGAAATGATAAGCTAACAATAGGATTTTCTATGATAATTAATTGAAGTTTAGCATTTTTCTTCAATAGGCTTAGTGTTATTTTGTGGTGTTATGGAGGGTGTTTTTCTATTGGCTTTATTGGTAGAGTTTAATAGTCTTATTATTATGTTTAAAAAATACATAAGTATTTTCCCTACCATAGTGAATAATATTCATATCATATAGCCAAGCCAAGACCAAGAGAATATCCATAGGAGAACATCACACCAAATTTGATCCTCATAGCTTCCTATTTTAATAGAACTAAACATTTGATGGGAAGAGATGTATGATTTACCCAACTAACATGAAATGGTTCGGTGAGGTTCGATTTTAAGTTGGCTCGAAGTTAAGGTATGAAATGACATTCATAGCACTCCTCCATCTATAACTAACCTACATCTCTTTTCATTACACAAAACATACATGCTAAAATGTTCTTTCTCTCCAATCTTTTGCCTCATTTTTTTACAAGAAGACATCTCATCACATTAACATGAGGGTCAATTCCAATTCTTCATCGATAATGGGGTGTCATCATAAACTTCTTCTAGATTATCATCTATTGATTTTCAACTTCTTCTAAAAAATAAGATTTGAGCTTTACATTGATTTTGCATATGACCTTTTTATGACATTTAAAAATATTACTTCCTAATGTTCTTAGAGCTCCTTCAATTGAAGTTTTAGGCAAAGGGATGGGCCATTTGGATGGGCTGGTCAATAGATCTATTGGATGAAATGGAAGGTACTTGACTTTAATTTTAGAGAGGTGGATTTCTTTTGTTGTTCAACCAATAATGCATAATGAAATGCTTCCTCTAAAGATTGTGGTCAAATAATTCAACTTCATAATCTAGCCCTAAGTCCAATAACAAATTTATTGGCTAATAATCATTATCACAATCAATTCTAGAAACTAGATCTTCAAAAGTGTTCAAGTATTCAGCAAGATATCTTGTCTCAAAGTTAATGCTTCTTATCATGATGCCTAGGATAATACTTTGCTCTTAACATTTCTTTCATTTCTATCCAAGTGAGGTTTGTCCTTCCTAATCTTTGTTCTTAGCTAAAGTATTTGTCCAATAAATTTTAGCATGCCCTATCATTTTTAAAAAGTAACCCTTTGGTAATCATCCATTTTATACCAATCAAAGAAGTCATCCATTTGAACTAACCAATCAAGAAATTTATTTGGATCATGTATACCATCATAAGTTGGGGCTTCTACTTTAACTCTTCGAGATGGATCATTAGAGTCTTCTATAGTCTTAAAATAATTTTCTCCCCTTCCACCATTTCTAGCAATTGATTGTCTTCTAAGTGGTTGATTTTCTCTATGGTTTGGATATGAATCTTCTTCATCTATCCCTATTGGCACAGCCTGAGTAGGTATTGGAGGAGGAGTTGGTACTCTATTATTTTGTAGATGCGCTAAAAAAGTTTGCATTTGTTGTTTAAGTTCATGCATTTGATTTTTACTTTCTTCTAATATTTTTGAGTTTTAATTCATTGTCTTGGATCCTAAGATCTAAGGCATCAACTAATCTAGTCAAATTTTCAACTTGATCTTAAGAGATAGATTTTGGTGCCATGAGATTTTTTTTTTAAGAAAAAAAAGATATATGAAAAGGGACCAATGAAAAAAATGAAAAAAAATAAAATAAGTATAATATAATTGTGCAATCAAAGAAATTTTAAGCTAAGAGAACTTCCGTGTGAGGAGGGGTACAAGACCACTTAAATCCCAAGCTCTCTTAGAGCTTTAGGTCTTTTGACAAAGTTCTATTTAGCTTCCAAAATCACCAAGTTTAACACACTTATATTATTATGCATGCATATTTTTTTATATATTTTTTTTAATGCAATGAAATAAAAATGCTCAAATTTATCAAGTTCTTTTTTTCTTTTAAGAAAGCAAGTTATCATAAGTTAATCAAAAAAAACTTCTAAAATTAACCATAAACAATAACAAAGATAATAAAGCAAGTAATTAGATTTTGATTTGCACTAATGGCTAGGTTTTTAGGTGATGAACCACTCACCAAGGTACCTCTTAATTTTTTTTTCTTTTTTTTTTGAGGGAGGGGAGGGGTGCATTCACACATTGAAAATGGCTAAAATATATAATGGAGCTTACTAATTGAAATTTTATGCTATCACCATAAACTTGCAAGCAATATATATCTTTCCAAGCTACTAATATGCTTTAAACTATCACATAAAAGAAAATTAATTAACCTCACAAGTCCAAGAAAAACAAGTTTGAAGACAAGTCCAACACTTGAGTTGCCCCTTTGTTGAAGAAACTTTGACCAAATTTGTTCCTTCCGTGCTTCGCTATACCAAATTTGATGGAGGCTTTTCTTTGATGAGATTGAGAGATGGGTATTGGAGGTGAAGAAGATATGTTGGATAACTAGCCTCCCAAGGATTGCCAAGGTTTGGCCACCAAGCTCTCAAACCACAAGAATAACTCAAAATTTGTAATTGCCAAAAGATCTCCTTCATTCTAATAAGAGGGCTATTTATAGCCATTACAAGCATCTTTCAAAAGAAAAGAATTCAAAACATGGAGGGAAAGGTGGTGGCCACATTAATGTGAAGCACAATTCTCATTATTTTCCATCCACCCATTTCACATGCTATTATTTTATGTGGATTCAATCACATGTCATGCTTTGAATTTTAAATGCAAAATTTCAAACATGGAGTTTCTAAGAAAATTAAAATTAAAAATTACAAATAAAAAAAGTATTCAAAATGGGTCTTTAGCTAATGGGCTAAGTCTTCTTCTTTCTTGAACTTTCTTGGGCTTTAGCTTGAGATCTTGTAAATGGGCCTTGGACTCTAATTTGTTGATCCTCATGATGTTCTACATCACTTATACATACATCTTTCACCTTCTTTGGTATTTAATCTATTGTATAAATCACTAAAAGCTAAATTTTTTTGCATCTATATTGCTTTCTTAGAATCTCTAAGAACTTTATATCTTTCCCAATTCTCTTTTTTACATCTAAACCAAGTTTATAACAATACCTCTTATTTTTTATCTTTTCTTATACCTATGATGACTCCCCATTAATATTGAAGAAGCTTTTCCTTTGATTCTCCAAGCACATCTTTACTTGCTTAATTTCTTCTTGTATTTTTCCCCATAATATTAGCTTCCTCATGAACATCCCAAATTCTAATCTCTTGTAACTCTTAAAAATATTTTTTTTGTGTTCTTTTAAGTGTTCCCATTATTAGGATAATAATTTGATTTATTTTCTCTTATAATTTCATCTTAAAATCTAGAAATCGATATGTTGGGTTTTTCACTATGACCACAATCTTTCTGATACAATCTAAGCGATATTTTTTTATAAAATAATCAATCTGGTTTTCTTAGATCTATTTTATAAGTAATAATATGTTCATCTCTTTTCTTAAATAAAGTGTTAATTACAAAATCATTAAAGCAAAATCTAATATAGTCTACCTTCTTCATTAATCACTCCAAATCCATAACCACCATGAATACTTTTAAAATCTTCTACCACTCTACCAACATGTCCATTTAAATCTCCTAAATAAATACTTTTCTTGAGGTATCTTTTGTATTAATCCCTCTAATTCATTCCAAAATTTTTTTACACTCCAAATAGGAGCATAGACACTTATAACATTGATAATCTTAGTATCAATAATCTTTAAAACTATAATTATCTCCACATCTATTAATATTTATAATATTATCCTTCAAACTTTTATCAATAATCACACCACACCATTTCTGGTTTGACTTTTACAATACCAAAGTTTAAAACCTAAACTATCAATCTCCGGCTTTCTCCCAACCCATTTAGTTTTTTGAACACATAAAATATTTATCTATATGAATCATAATATCTATTAATTTCATTAATTTACACGTAAGTACCTATATTCCAAGATCTAACCTAATTCGGTTTCATGGACTAACTTCTTTGCCGCATCCGTCCATAATGTAACCGCTTATTTAACACTCACCCTATGCTTTTTTCATTTTATTCAAGTCATATAAATGCTTCTTGGCCTAGCATTAACACAATGATTTAAAAGATTCATGTCATGATTATTTATAAGTTTATGTCGGTTTACTACCAACACAATCCTCCACTTTTCACATCCGGACTTGGGACCGATAATGGTAGTGTTGATCTCATGTATTGGCCAAGCACAATAAAGCACATATAAAAATATTATCCAAATATTCATAAGAGATGTCATGTATTGGCCCTATATCCAAATTCTCAAGGAGAGATCTAGAGTTGATCTAACCCTTATAGTCTACTCATTTCTCTACTCAATATAATTATTCCACCCATCCAAGGTGTACAAAATTCTTAATTACTTTCCATAGTAAGTGGAAACCTTCCACTCCCAAGGATACATCAAGTAGTTAGTTCAATTAGAAAGTCTAATTAATCATAATTATTGATGTAATTGAACTTGTATACATATCCACGATTTTTATTTAATCGTCTATTAAAACTATATTCTCAACTAAAAAGTTTAAATTAATATGATAAATATATATATGCATGAATAAAAAAATTTATAAATGAATAATATTAATTCAATTCATCATAAACATAATTAAGAAAAAAGAATATATTATATTGATTACAAAATATCTTAATACATGATTATAATCTCATGCATTATTGGGATAAAAGATTATATAAAATAAAGTATATTTGAAAGTAAGACAACTAAATGTTAAGTCAGATATATTTTATTACTAAAGTCCACTAAGGATGTGTATGCTTAAAAGGGAATGCCCACTAGACATACCTTTCTCCTAGCTAATTAAAAGAATTGAACTTGTCTACCAAGAAAAGCCTTAGTAATTCAAGCATAAAATAATTTTATATCATTCAAGTTTATGTTCTCAAGAGATTAATGTTTATACAAGTTTGAAATTTGTAAGTGCAATATGTTTCACACTCATTTTGTGGATTTGATTTTATATAATACCTACTTATCTTTACATAAGACATCTAAAACTAGTCTTAAAATAAGATTTTCAAATAATAATAGCCATTTTAGACTAAAAAAAAAATAACAATGTAATGTAGAGAGCTCAGGCATCATCATCTCAACGAATATGATAAAGTTGCTTCAAAGAGATATTTATAAGCTATAATGTAGCTATGATTATTCTCTCCCATCAATCTCCATTGCTTTAAATTACTTAATGGAAGAAAATTTTAATGGATGTTGCATATGCATTTACATACTTCACAAAAAAAAGCCTACCCAATTTTAGAAAAATGGATCACTTCAAATTTGTTAAAATTATCAATTTAGAATAAACTTTGGTCAAGCAATAACTTGCACTTCAATAACATAAGATTCAAAACATTACATGATAGTAATTATCACATCAAGAGGAGAAATATGGTGTGCAATAAGCACTTTGACTTCTTAAAATCCTCATGATAAATATATAAGGATTTTATATAGTTTAATAATTAAATCTTTCAAGTATATAAATATGAGACACTATAGACATTATGGGTAGATAATTCAAGTGCAAGAATGTTTTGTTGTCATCACTATTGATTAGCCTATATTGGTATAGAAGTTGGACATTTGGCAATTTCATGGATTCCTCATAAATGCCAACCAAACCCATTTGACTATCACATTGTTTATAACCAATACCTTATTAACTATACCAATCTTTTGGCATATATTATAATAATGGCTATACTAAAGTACTAAATTTCTGAGCACAATAGATAGCTAACATAATCCTAAATTCTCTCAATAAAACTTAAAATGTATTGATGTAGTTTCTAAGTTCTCCATAAGCTATAGATTTATTGCTCATAATAATCAAGAATGTAATTAATGTTAGGGTTGTAGATTTCATTTTTTTTTTGGGCATTTATATGCATACAATTCTTATATAATTACATATTTAATATCCTGAATTTTCATATTTATTTAAATAGTACTCAAATCTTCATCATTATTTTTAAAAGTAAAATTTGCCTATAAGAAAATTATTAATTTCATAAATATCAAATTTTAAGTGTTAGATATGTAAATGCATAAGATTTGTATACCATGTATATAAATTTCCCACTTTTTTTGTGCAATTTTTTGATATTTTCTTGGGTTGTAAATTTCCTTTTTTTGTGTTTTTTTTCCTATTACAGACTATTCACTAAAAATGGTTGATTATTGTAAATGATTCTCTTACATATACGCAATATATTGTTGTAAATAATTTTTAAATTGATTCTAATTTATTTCAAAACTTTCCATTAGAGCCAAACGACCTTTGTTATTTCAAGTCAAATAAACACACTTGAATCAAAATTAAATCAATCTAATATATTTAGTATAATGTTTAATCTATATTCTTAACAAAATGAAGAATAAAACCAAAAAAAAAAAACGATTGGTTAATTTTGAGATAAAAATGTGATTAATTATTAGTTTATTTTATAGTTTTATGCATCTATTTTTTATTTCTTTAATTTAATTTTTTTTATTATATCTAAACAATGGTGAAACTATTCTAATAAAAAAATGAGTTTATTATTTTTCAGGTATCTTTTAATTTTGAATGATGAATAAAATAGATAGTTTAAGAGATATATGTAAAAAATTACATATATTATAATATTTAGATTTATTCACCCAAAATCTAATATTAAATAAGTAATTGAACTTTTAAATTAAATATAATATTATATATTTAAAAAAATTTATTATAATTACAAGTTATATGAATAAATATTCTTTTAATCTATAATAATATTATCATTTTATCACTATTTATATTGTAATGAAAAGTTATCATATTATTTTTAAAAAACACTCAAAATTATCTTTAAATAGTTTAGGTATTTTAAAAATAAATACCACCATCATAAAATTTTTCAGGGAGCAAAACAGGTGAGAATCGATACGAGGTTGAGTGGGCAATTATATAGTGATTGTTAAGAAATTATTAAATGGGGTAAAAACATGCGTAAGCGGCCAGCAAATCAAGTGCTTGAACCCCACTAATTATCTGCTCGCAGCGCACCCAATATTTTGTTCATTTTCAGAGTGAGTCCCAAAGCGTGTACCAGAAGAAAGTTCTGCTGAGTTTGCCTACTTATCGCTCCGTCTCAGGGGCTGTTTAATTACGTGTATTCAGACTATATTATATTTTAAATACATATATTTAAACTTTTTAAGCATTTGATTATAAGTAAATTTTAATGTAATATAATATAATATATGCTAAATACATTAAAAAAACTATTTTCGATGTATTTAAAATTCACTCAATTTAAACAAATACACCGATCAATATAAAAGATGTGGTGGTATGCCGCCCCGTAACAAAATAATATAATAGAAACGAAATAATATGGAGAAAAAAATACCAAGCATTAAAAAGAAAAACTTATGAAATACCCTGATCTCAATCTCCCAATAAATCAACACAAGAATAACCAAATAATTATGATGAACGAACACTTTCAAAAATTAGACTTATAATACCTGACATATATCAAACATGAACACGAGTCCAACACTCCTCTGACACGTGTCAGACATAACTGAAAAATATTTGATTAAAATAATATTAAAATATTAAAAAATATCTGTATCCTAAATAATTAAATTAAAATTATATAAAAATATTTTAAATAAAATTTATTATATTTTAAATTATTATAAAAAAATTTGAAAATTTAGAGAAAAAAATTTGATCTAAAAAGAAAGAATAATAAAATATATTTATTATAAATAATTTAAAACTATAAAAAATTATAATTAATTTTATAAATTTAGAATTAATAATAAATTTTATTCATTAAAATTATTAAAATATAATAAAATAAACTAGTTAAATAATATCTATAATGTAACTTAAATGAATTATTATTTTTAATATTTATCTATTTAATTTATATATATTTTTTAATTATTATTATAATGACATATCAAAGCGTATCTATGTCTCATATTTTTAAAAATAAAAATATCTCATGACATATTATAACCAAACAAACACCCCAAAAAAAATATTCAGAAAAACACTTACGCATGAAAGATGCATTTTATTTTTGAAAATTATTCATAGTGATTTTTCTGATATAATAAGCAAGATTTAAGTGTTATTTATATAAACATTAAAATTTAGAAATAAATATATAAGAATTGTGTGATATATATATATATAAATTCCCTCTAAATTCTTTCAGGACTATACTACTTGATTTGCAAATCTTTCAGGTGTACCACTGTTTGAAACGTGAACATGAAGATAGACCAACAAAATTGGACTGCACACCCCAAAACTAAAACAAAATGAGGAACAAATATTGATATATTTATACAACAAAGGAATATTGAAAAGCAATTGCTCAAACATCAACCCAAATATTATCTATTTTTCTTTTTCCCCTATTAAAGATGGCCACACGTTAAGGAAGGTTCATAAGACAATGCCCTCCGTGTACAGTAGCTAGGAAAAATATGAGGAAATCAGCACTACAGTAAAATATGTATAACTTGAAATCCACTCAGCAACAAAGTTATAGCATCAGCAAAACATGCCATCTCTCCAAGAAAGCCAAATTCAATCATCAGAATGGCAGGTCCAGTAGATCAATCCACTACAATGATGTAAACGTCCCAGTAAAAAAATTAATAAAGCATTTGCATACATAGTATACAATTTTTATATTTGCATATTTAGCATCTAAACTATCATATTTACACAAATAACATTAAATTTTATAATATTATATAAGCATAACACCATCATTCATTTTTAAAGTGAAATGCACATTTTCCTGCATTAGAAAGATACTATATTTATAAATATTAAATTTTGAATGTTAAATATATAAATACATAAGAATTATATGCTATGGATGTAAATCTCTCAAAAAAAAAAAAAAAAAAAAAAACAGGCCAAAAGCTTTCCTTAAAAAATATCTAGGTCCTCATTCATAATTTTCCATCCGAATCATTTTGATAATTTCTGCAATTGTTTAGTCATACAAATCAAATTAATAAAACTCAAAACTCATTACCATCTTTTAAAGGACTATTCATAGGAAGACTTACTAAACACCAATTCATATAGTTACTAAATAACAATCGACTATATTTCTCATTATTTTTTTCTCATCTCGCTGATCTAAAATATTTTCATGAAAAGAAACATTTTATATCATCAAAACGATGTTATATATATAAAAAAGTATCTGGCAAAATGCTTGGTGTCATCCAGCTGTTTTAATATGCTCTAAATTCAAACAATTCATAATAGCACTCTTTTTTTTTCCTCCTTAGCTTGGAATTTATGGTACATGCTTGTTTATCTATTGGAATCTCTATTGATTCACAACTATTCTATAGCTTTAATAGAACTACCATCTTAATTTATTGGATTCTTATGTTTAATAAGGATTTCAATATCCTAGATCATATCATAAATTTTAAGAGCTGTATATCGTGAATGCTACTACTATACTACATCCTGGGTATTGTGAACGTCACTGCATCCTAAGTTTTTATGATTTCTATATTGATATATGAGATGCATATACATACAGATTACTCTTCTTTTTCGTGTACTGAGTCTTGTGACAGGTTATGCGTGACCTACTGATTTTTATGCTCATCATATTAACCTATGTGTGCTGTTACTGTAGAGGGAAACGAATCCATGGATTAGCATTTTGGCTGTCAGGTATATATGAATCATATTAAGCAACATATATATATATATATATATATATATATATATATATATATATATATAGAGAGAGAGAGAGAGAGAGAGAGAGGTGCTAGTGTTGTATTTATGTCAGGATATGATAGAAGTCTTTGTTTTGGAAGAAGGTGATGTATACTTTCATCTTTTACTATGTAATTAGTTATGATAGATTGTGTAGTACTAACCTGGATGTTGCATATGAGTTTTTTTGGAATGAAAATGTTACAACCTTGTGAATATAATCATAGGTTATTTTATCTGCTGTGTATGTTTTCTACTAGTTCAGAGGTTGTGTTGCATTGTTTTGTGAATTATTTAACGAATTTACCTGTTGCATCCAGCTCAGTCTTATCCGCTATGATGTAAGGATCATAGGGCTAGGGCATGACCAAGGATCTCTAAAGTATTTGGAAAAATTTGTCATCTTGTTAGCCATTGATGATCCCTTTAAGCATTTATTTAAGAAGGTGGGCTTCCTAGTGAGGGGAGCTATTGCTCTTGTAGAGTTCATTTCAAGTATTTGAGTGTGCCAAGAAGGCTGGTTGAGCTTTGGAGCATGCGAATTGACTTCTAACCTTCTCAAATTCTTCTAAGGTAGCGGAATACATTACTCATTAAGGATTGTTTGGTTGTGAGTATTATTAAGATTGTATTATAAGAAAAATATAATGAAATTAAATTTCTAATGGTTATTCGATCCATTGTAAAATAAATACAGGAAAATAATTTTGTATTTGGTTGGCTATAAAATAAACCTACTTATTAGTTAATTGCAAGAAGTTTAAAATAAAATATTTGGTCCCAAAAAAAAAATAGTTTAGATGAATAATTACAATGAACAACTGATTGGAAATAAAACTGATCAAAATTGAAAATGGCAGAGGAAAAGGAACTTCACAGATCACTTTGGAATGGTAAAAAATTGGCGATGAAGATAGGGTGGGCGGTGATGGGGAGATTAGCTAGAGGGCAACAGATAAATTGAAGATTGCGACAGATGCAGAGGTGGGCATGGCGGATAGAGGCAACATTGTCGCCATCATTAAAGGCCCCAACAAAGCTTTGAAGCCTTCAGGGATCTCACGGGGCAAGCTCAAAGATAGCTAGTTCGGGCTCGGTAAGGATGCTACAACATATGAAGAGGAGATCAGGGGAATTTTTTTTACTTTATAATCATAACTCTTATGACCAAATAGAGGTGCAAATGAATTGAATCAAACCAAACAGGTGCTTATTTGAGCTCAATTTGAGCTTTAAGATTTTGTTCTAGGTCAAGCTTGTTTATAAAACTTCTGTTTGTGCTCGACTTGAGCTTGATTATATTGGATTATCGAGCTTATTAATAAAAATATTGTTTAACAAGATAAAAGAGCCTTAATTGAGCTTGTTCACGAGTAAATAAACGAATTGTATCAAATAAAACCTATTGAACATAAAAAATAAACTTTTAAACAATACTATTCATAAACGAGCCTTAATCAAGCTTCTTAACGAGCTTTAAATGATATTGTTCATTAACATAAATGAATCAAACAACTATTCAAGCTATTTATGAAGTGTTCAAATTTATTTGGTAATTAATTAAACTAACATGAATGAGCACAAATTGAGAGAGCTAGTAACTTATCCAAAGCTCAATTCATTTGTATCCCTAAAACCAAACATCTCCTAAGTATAGTATGTTTCCTGCATAATGTATTATGGCTTCCTAGTTATCTTCCTTTCAATATACTCTTTATTATAATATAGCACTGATCCTAATCTGAGAATCAAATCATGAAAGGGATATTCAATCTAATTATTCACTATAATGAAAATTATAAGATGAAGTTCCCTCACAATTTGGGCACTAAATAGAGGAGTGAGATGATCAAATTCATTGAAATTGAAATGAACTTATTTCTTGATAAATATTATCAATGGTGTTGATTTTCAATCATAAGTTAAGATTTGAGAGAATATAACCAATCGTCTATCTGTAATTGGATTATCTAGCATCATATGAGAGGGTGATCAACTCCTTGAAAACTGAACCATCGGATCAAAATTGAGATTATGATAAGATGAGGATAATTTAATTTTTTATATACTTTTTAAATTCATTTTTAAAATAAATTCTGCTAGAACTATTTCTTTAGTTTAAAGTTGCCTAGTTTGTAATCTGAATATATAATTGCATATATTCTGAAAATTTTTTGAATTAGATTTTTTCCATTGTGAAGTAAATTAGATAAAGTGTGTTTTTAAATTAATTTCTGTTATAATTTTCCTACACCTATGCATAGAATCTTGTAATAAAATTCAATCTAAATTTTCTGCTAATTCTAGCTTTCCTTCTCGATTTTTCCTCATGTCCTTGGACCTCCCTGAAGCATAAATTATTAATGAAGCAATTATACAGAAAGCTACAGATAAACTACATGATGAAGATAGTAGAAATATTGTATTGAATTCAATACTACTAGGGGTATGACTACAGATTTATAGGAGTTTGTTACACAAGGAAAACAGAGATGAAGGCTGTTAAAATCTCATGGTTATGATTGCTTTAGTTTGTCATAGGAATAGAATTACCACTGGTGTACATAACACAGCCCCGCAAGTGAGACACCAGCGAAGTAGACATGAACTTGGAGGTTAGTTGCAGAAATGTGTGGAGGAAGTGGCTTACTAAAGGCATCTGCAAGTGGTTCAGGGGCTAGTATGTAAAAGACTTGAAGCTGTCATTTGGAAGTTAGATTATGGATGAAGTGATAGTCGACAGCTACAAGTTTCATACGACTATTGAAAAGTGGATTTTGAGGAAAGTATGTGAGTCCAATATTGTCACACCATTTGTGTGGTGTACTGTTAGGTGGAAAACAAAGTTCAGTGAGGAGGGATTTGATGCATATAAGTTCACTGGTTGTTTGTACAACTGCTTTGTATTCAGTTTCAGTGATAGACCGAACTACAATTTCTCGCTTCTTGGAAGTCCAGCAAAGTAGAGCAGAAACAAGTAGAATGAGAAAACCTGTAGTAGATATCCTATCATCAATGGAGCTGTCCCAATCGGCATCACTGAAGGCTTGGAGGTGGAGATGTTGAGATTCAGGGATATGAATACCAATGTGAGTAGTGGCTTTCAAATATCGAAGGATGCATTTAACAGCAATCCAATGTTCATTAGTCGAAGAGCTCATAAATTGACAAACTTTCTTCATATCGTTGGAGAGGTCTGGCTTGATGATGGAGAGGTATTGAAGTGCACTGACAATACTAAGGAAGGTAGATGATTCAGATAGAGGAGTGCCATCTGTTTTAGACAATTTAATGGAGGATACCATGGGGCTTGTTAACACCTTGCAGTCTAACATGGCAGTATTGCTGAGAATATCAGAGTAGGCTGGTTGGGACAGATGGAAGCTTGTTGTTGTCCGTGTAACTTGAATTCCTACAAAATGATAAAGAGGACTGAAGTCTTTAAGTGGGAATGTTGCCGCAAGCTGATTGATGATATGTAGTATATGGGTATGGGACAATCCTGTAATGGTAATATCGTCTACACAAACGAGAATGAAGGTAGAGCGGCTGGTCATGATTTGGTAGAAGAGGGAAGTGTTGAGGCGACTGTTAACGAAGCCTAGCTGCTGTAGTTGAGAGGAGAGCTTAGTGTACCAAGCTCACGGAGATTGTTTTAAACCATGTAGCGCCTTGTTTAACTTGCACACATGCTGGGGGAAGGTTGGGTGAGAG
This sequence comes from Cymbidium sinense, assembly GCA_021442155.1. NCBI lineage: Eukaryota > Viridiplantae > Streptophyta > Magnoliopsida > Asparagales > Orchidaceae > Cymbidium > Cymbidium sinense. The sequence goes on from CM038229.1 coordinate 74,898,018, forward strand.
AACCCCAATGGTTGAGACATGAAGATATATTCTTCCAACTCTCCATGTAGAAAAGCATTGTCAATATCCAGTTGTCGAACAGGCCAATTGTATGTAGCAGCTAGTGTGAGAATGAGATGAATAGTAAAGGTTTAATAACTGGGTTGAACGTTTTAAGATAATTCACACCATATTTCTGATCAAAGCCTAGTGCGACTGGTCAAGCCTTGTAACGATTGATGGTCCAATCAGCATTGTATTTAAGTCGAAAAATCCATTTGCAAGAAATGATGCTTTGAGAGGGAGGTGGTGGAACAAGAGTCCAAGTGTTGTTCTTGATGAGAACATTAATTTCTTCCACTATTTCTTGGCCCCAACTGGGATGCTGCTTGTGGGCTGAAGAGAATGAAGATGATATGGTGAAAGAGCTAAGGGAGGTGGTTAGACATGTGCAAACATAATATTTGGTGATATATGCATTCGGTTTAAGGTTGTCAGTCTTGGATCTGGTAATCATGAGATGAGAGGGAAGTTTGTTAGTGCAGTAGGTTCTATTGGAGGGTTAAATGTAGGTGGTGGGGAGATTGATTGAGTGGAGGTAGAGGTTTGTTGAGGTTGTGAGAATATTGGAGTTGTGGGCACAAGAATTGTAATCGGTGTGGATGTAGGGGGGGGAGGAGATAGATTGTGACAGTGAGGCGAATGGGAAAGAGATTTCATCAAATATAACATAGGAGATATATTCTCGGTTGGTGGTGGGATCATAGCAAATATAAGCATGGTGACTGTTACTGTAATCAAGGAGTATGTAGGATTTAGACCGGAAATGAAATTTGGTGGGGGCATATGGCTTAAGCCATGGGTAATACAGGCATCCAAAAACTTTAATAAAGGCATATTGTGGTGGTTTGTTGTAGAATTTTGTAAATGGTGAGAGGTTTTAAATACTTTAAGTAGGTAATTTGTTGATAAAAAAGTTCGTTGTGTGGAAAGCATATAGCCAGAATTGAAGAGGAGTTGGGCTTTAGTAAGTAGGGTTGAGTTCAACCATATGGTGTTTTCTTTCAGCAAGCTCATTTCAAGCTTGGGTGATGAAAAATATTGTTGTATGCAAAATTGTCTAAGAATGGGCTCAAACTTACGATATTCACCATTCCCATCAGCTTGAAATGATACAATTGGTAAAGACAAGAATTTTTCTATCATCATTTTAAATTTAAGAAAGACATCAAGAGCTTTAGATTTACAATATAATAGATAAAACCAAGAAAATCTAGAAAAAGCATCAATAAATGTGATGTAGTAGCGATGTCCACTTAGAAGAGTAGTGGGAGGAGGACCCCGTATGTCGGAGACAATCAATTGTAGCAGACAAGTATATGTAGTAGATGTAGAGAGTAAGGAAAGTCGGTGGCTCGGGTTGTTGGTAGACAAAAAATAGAGATTGTGCTGAGGCTAGGATGTTGATGTTGTGTATGTGATAGAGTATTTGAGTACAAGGATGACCTAGGTGATCATGCCACAGAGTGTTGATGGTTGTGTGGAAGACAGTCGTAGGAGTGGTTGATTTGGAGGTAGGTGCAAAGCCTGTTGTTGCAAGGTCCACGAGGTATTTCCTGCTTGGTGAAAGAATCTTTGATAACAAAATAATCATGAAGACAGTAGAAATGTATATTGTGTTGAATTCACTGCTACTAGTGGTATGAGTATAGATTTATAGGAGGAGTTTGTTACACACAGACAGTTGAGATGAAGACTGTTACAATCCCAAGGCTATGATTGCTTTAGTTTGTTATAGGAATAAAATTACGACTGGTGTACTTAACATAAATAATGCCCCCCACTTGTGTAGACAGTCCAAGAACAAAAACAACAGCCCAGCTGCTGTTTGAAAAAATTTCAGAACGCATTTCCAGCAAAAAGTTTGCTGTCTAGCATGTGGAATTTGAATTGCAAATAACAGCAATCAAAAGGCCCAAAAATAGAAGTTGTTTGTTGCCTAGCATAAATTACACCCAAAAATTGCAGGGAACTTGCTACGAACAGTAAGAAGAGGATATAATTTGAGAGGAAACTACAACCAAAACAACACTTGAGGTATGCTTTTTTTAACTAATATCTCACTAAGGTTTCACCAAAAGAAATTTCTATAAATAGAAGTTGTTTGTTGTCTAGCATAAATTACACCCAAAATTGCAGGGAACTTGCTGTGAACAGTAAGAAGAGGCTATAATTTGAGAGGAAACTACAACCAAAACAACACTTGACGTATGCTTTTTTTTGACTAATATATCACTAAGGTTTCACCTAAAGAAATTTCTATATATTTTCTTATCTAGTCTAGCTTCTCATTATGGATTACAGAATAATGTTGAAAGGTTGATTATAGATCAAGCTCGATATCAGAGCAGCAATCCCTTTTGCATGGTACAAACAAAGAGAGAATATAAACACAAAAGAAGGTTGCTTCTTGTCTTAGAGTCAATTTGAAAGACAAAAAAAGAGACAAGTAAAAAAATAAAAAAGAAAACCAACTGATGACTAATATATTTCATACTTGTCAATCACAAATAGTACATAATGCAAAGATCCCAGTAAAGTTATAGCGCATCATGAACATGGCAATAAAATATTTAATAATTATAAATCAAAATATTATTAAATATGAAAGATTAGTAAATTGAAAGATAAATCATCTACAATACAATAACAAGTCTTTATCCCACTATGTGAATTATATATGAATCCTTCTTCCATTGTCTATTATGTATCAAATTTTCATTTAATTCAAATATCGAGATCATTTTTATACATCTTAACCAAATTTTTTTATGTCTATCTCTACCTTTTCTTAACATAAAATCTAATGCATACTCTCGAGGTCATGGACGATCGACGCTTTATGTGGCCAAACCATCGGCGACTCTCTAATCTTATCCACTACTACTCCAACTTTTTTCCAACATACTCATTTCGGTTTATCTCTAAGAGTAAAGCTCATCCACCTAAGCATCTCATCTCAACACTTAACTTAGAACTATGTTTCTCTTTTATTGGCCAACATTATGCACCATAAATCATTACAGGCCTTACTACCATCTTATAAATTTTCCCTTAAGTTTAAGCAATATTTTTCTATCACACAGCAAGCCTGATGCATTCCTCCACTTCAACCATCCAACTTGAATTCTACTAATAACATCTTCATCTATTTCACCATCATTTTGAACAATAGAGCCTAGATATCAGATATCACTCTTTTAATTACTTATTGAAATGTCACAACTTCTTATAACTTCTACAACTAAAATTACACTCCATATATTCAGTTTTAGATCTACTTAAACGAAAACCTTTAGACTCTAATGTTGACCTCCATAATTCAATTTTCTCTTAGACTCTCTCTCTAGTCTTATCAACAAGAAGAATGTCATCGACAAAAGCATACACCAAGGTACATCTTCCTGTAAATGCCTAGTAAGAACATCCATAATTAAAGCAAAAAAGATAAGGACTTAAAGCTGATCCTTGATGTAATCCAACTAAAATAGGAAAATATTTTAAAAATCTTCTTTGCGTTTGGACATAAATAACAGCTCTAGTATACATATCTTTAATGACTTGAATATAACCAATATTAACTCATTTCTTTTCTAAAACTCTCCAAAGAACATCTCTTGAAATTTTATCATAAGCTTTCTCAAATCAATAAATATCATATGTAGATCCTCCTTATTTTCTCTCTTCATCAAACCTCTTAACAAATGTATAGCATCTATAATAGATCTAGGCATAAAAGATTGTGAGAAACTTTTGTATCACACGTAACTATGCTCATTACTCTCTCCCATAATTTTAATGTATGACACATTAACTTAATTCATAATTTGCACTCTTTGTACACCTTTATTCTTAAATATAAGAACCAAAACTCTTTCTCCACTCATCGACTATTTAGTCTTTAAAATAACATTAAAATATTTGTAAGTCAAGAATTCCTTGATCTCTAAACATTTTACCTATTAGAATATCACTAGGTCCTCTTGTTTTTTTCATTCATTTTCTTTAAAACTCAACTTCAAATTTACTAATCTGACGATAAAAATAATTTTTTTACTTTTGTTTAAGGTATTAAAGTTCTTAAAATCGATCGTATTTTGATCTTCATTGAAAAGTTATCAAAATCTTATCCACCTATTTTCAATATCATTTTAAGAAAAAAACAATTTATGATTTTTTATTATCATCCTTGAAAGATCTTTCTTTATCTCTTTTTTAGCTTATACATACATATTTCATCTTAAAATTTGTGATGGAATCAAAATGTCTGAAAAGATAAGAAATAAGAAACATTATTATAAAATTTGGTTTAGCCAGGAAAACTGAGAGAATTGGAAAAGATTTAAAGTGACCCGTAGAGATTCTAAAAAAATAATATATAATGCAAAAAATTTAACTTTTAGTGATTTATACAATAGATTGGATATGAAAGAAGGTGAAAGATGTATGTATAAGTTAGTCAACCAAAGAGGTAGGAGAAGTAAAGATCTAGTTCAAGTGAGGTGTATTAAAAATAAAAGGATATTGAAAATAGGTAGATAAGGTGTTTTGATGAACTTTTCAATGAAGGATCTGAAAATACGATTGATTTTGGCAACTTTAATACCTTAAATAAAAATAGAGATTTTTATTTTTATCATCGTATTAGTAAATTTAAAGTTAGAGAATCTTTAAAGAAAATGAAATGTAGAAAAACAGTAGAACCTGATGATATTCTAATAGGAGTGCGAAAATGTTTAGGAGATCAAGAAATTTTTTTGCTTACAAATCTTTTTAATTTTATTTTAAAGACTAAATAGATGTCAGATGAGTAGAGAAAGAGTTTGTTAGTTCCTATATTTAAGAATAAAGGTGATGCACAAAAGTGTGCAAATTATAGAATTAAGTTAATGTCATACATTAAAATTATGGGAGAGATAATTGAAGCGTACGATGTGAGACAAAAGTTTCTGGTTTTATGCTAAGTATATCTACTATGGATGCTATACATTTGTTAAGAGGTTTGATGGAGAAGTATAGAAAAAGTAAGGAGGATCTACATATGATATTTATTGATTTAAAGAAAGCTTATGATAAAGTTTCAAGAGATGTTCTTTGGAGAGTTCTAGAAAAGAAATGAGTTAATATTGGCTATATTGAAGTCATTAAGGATATGTAAAGCTAATATGTATACTAGAGTGCTATTTGTGTCCAAGCACAAGGAGGATTGACAAAATATTTTCCTATTTCAATTGGATTACATCAAGGATCAACTTTAAGCCCTTATCTTTTTGTTGTAGTTATGGATGTTCTTACTAGGCATTTACAAAAAGATGTACCTTGGTGTATGCTTTTTGCTTATGACATTCTTCTTATTGATGAGACTAGAGAGGGAGTCTAAGAGAAACTTGAATTATGAAGGTCAACTTTAGTGTCTAAAGGTTTTCGTTTAAGTAGATCTAAAACTAAATATATGGAGTGTAAGTTGAGAAGTTATAGTGTTGTGAAGAGTGAGCGATTGATATTTAGACTCTATTGTTCAAAATGATGGTGAAATAGATAGAAATGTTATTAGTAGAATTCAAGTTGGATGGTTGAAGTGGAATAATGCATCTGGCTTGTTGTGTGATAGAAAAGTTCTGCTTAAACTTAAGTGAAAATTTTATAAGATGGTGGTAAGGCTTGCAATGACTTATGGTGCAGAATGTTGGATAAGAGAAGCATAAGACTAAGTTAAGTGTTACTAAATGAGGATGCTCGTGGATGAGTGGCTTTACTCTTAGAGATAAAATGCTAAATGAGCATGTTCATAAAAAGTTGGAGTAGCTCCAAGCGATAAGTTAGAGAGTTGGTTTGGCCACATAAAGTGTCTCCGTCAGATGACAGATTAGGAGAGTAGATACATTAGATTTGCCTTATGTTAAGAAAGGTAGAGGTAGACCTAAAAAGACTTGGTTAAGATGTATAAAAAATGACCTTAGTATGCTTGAATTAAATTTGAATTTGACACATAATAAGACACAATGGAGATGAAGGATTCATGTAGCCGACCCCACTTAGTGGGATAAAGGCTTGTTGTTGTTGTTGTTGTTGTTGCATTCTTCTTGTTGATAAGACTAGAGAGAGAGTCCAAGAGAAACTTGAATTATGGAGTTCAACCTTAGAGTCTAAAGGTTTTTGTTTAAGTAGATCTAAAACTGACTATATGTAGTGTAGAAGTTCTAATATTAGTGTTGTGACATTGGGTGAACAAGCCATTAAAAAGAATGAGCGATTCAGATATCTAGGCTCTATTGTTCAAAATGATGGTAAAATAGATGGAGATATTATTAGTAGAATTCAAGTTGGATGGTTGAAGTGGAAGAATGCATCGGCTGTTGTGTGATAGAAAAGTACGCTTAAACTTAAGGAAAATTTTATAAGATGGTGGTAAGGCTACAATGATTTATGTGCGAGAATGTTAGCCTATAAAAGAGAAGCATAAGACTAAGTTAAGTGTTGCAGAGATGAGAATGCTCAGGTGGATGAGTGGCTTTACTCTTAGAGATAAAATACAAAATGAGTATGTTCGAAAAAAAATTAGAGTAGCTCAATGACAGATAAGATTAGAAAGAGTCGCCTTAGATGGTTTGGCCACATAAAACGTCGGGCGTCCGATGACCCAATTAGGAGAGTAGATGTATTAGATTTGCCTTATGTTAAGAAAGGTAGAGGTGACCTAAAAGACTTGGTTAGGATGTATAAAAAATGACCTTAGTTTGCTAAAATTGAATGAGAATTTGACACATAATAGGACACAATGAAGACGAAGGATTCATGTAGCCAACCCCACATAGTGGGATAAAGGTCTGTTGTTGTTGTTGTTGGAATAAATCAATAAACTACACATAAAGTATATAACTTAATCCAAATAGAAGTTTGCAGTGAGTAGCTAACTTATAATAATATTATAAGCATTATCAGTAATCACATAAATGACACAATGGGGGTTCAATCTCCCTATTAAATTTGCTCAACAATTTGAATATCTTCATTACATTCTTTGAATAAGAACTAACATTAATTGACTTTATGAATGCAATTCCTCTTGAACATTCATTAAAAAGCTGACTATTTTTTTCCATTATGGGATGACCAACAAATATAACTAAAATAATCTTCTTTATGGTATTGCAATATTTGTTGTATGTGTTCTATCTTTTTCTTCAAGTAAGAAACCTGCACCTCATGACAGCTAGCCAGTTTCATCTAAAGACTAAATTGTCCAAATGATTCTACTATTGC